>SJYO01001178.1:2101003-2413354 GCA_006410555.1 Capra ibex
CCAAGTACATAACGACTTCGGACCGAACCTCTTAAAACTCGTAATGAAATGATCGTACACTCTACTCACGTTAACACGCCATCAAACTCGTAAGAAACCGTAACGGAAAGAAACCTTAACCTTACTTTTGACTGGAAAAGGTCAGGACACCGGTGACGACTCAAAAGGTTTAAACGACCGTATAACTCACGTCGTGAAAGTGTCGTAGTAGAAAGTCCTGACCTTTGTCGAGTTGACCTTAAGGTAGTGGAGGTGATCGAAACAAGTATCACTACGAAAGATTCCGGGTGAACTGAAGTGTAAGGTTCTACAGACCGAGATCTACTCACTAGTGTAGTAGTACTAATAGACCCAGCACTTCTAGAAAAAGCATGTCAAGAAGACACATAAGAACGGTGGAGAAGAATTATAGAAGACGAAGACAATCCAGGTCTGGTAAAGACAGGAAATAGCTCGGGTAGAAACGTACTTTGTGTTAATAATGTCTTCTTTTTTGACTCTGAATCACTTTAATTTACAGGTTCCAATGGGTTCCAAAATTCTTGACGGTTCGGATACAAGAGTTAGGTAAACTATTGTAGTATCTAAATCTACTTCTGGGTCTTCGTGGTGTATCTCTTTTTTCCTTTTTCTCCCTATATAAATAAAGACAAAGAGTTTTACTAAGAAGATAGTATGAACTAATGGATTCCAGACTATTTACTCAGTGAGAAGGACCTTCAACGTAACGAAGAAAATTCATGTCCTTTTGACTTAAACAAAGTCACTTAAGGTCGAGAGGACCCTCAGATGATACCTGGTTAAACAGTACCTTCCATGTCAGAAGATAAAAATTGGATGTCTAGTCAAGAGTCCGTTTAGGGTATTAAACTTCTTTACTTCTGACCATTGACCTCTCCTTCGAGTTTCTAGGTGTCCCTTTCATTCAGTGTTTTACTATACACAATCTCCAGTAAGTGGACAGAACTCACGAGTCTACAGATACACAAGTCACTGGGAGTACTATGAATCAACAAGGGTAAAGACTTTGTCTGGGAACAGAATAATTTATCTCCTATTTAAAGAAAAATTACGATAAAGTGTGCACCTAAACGGACATCTTACGTGACAGTCTGGTGAAAAAACTTAAAAAATTTACCGCGTTTTCTTAGTCCGAACGTTGACGACCCCAGGTCGGGACCACCTAGGTCCCACTAAGCTTCCACTCCTACCTCAGCCGCAGGAACCTTTTTATGTATAAATTAATGTCTATATATCTCTCTAATCTTTACCTATCACATCATCCTTTTAATCACCTCTTTTTCTCCGACTTATTGAACCAAATTTACCTTATCGTAGGTACGAGGTCTACCCTTAAGTCGGTCTTTTTACTCCTCGTTCTTTCTTACTGTACCCCCATAGTCAGAAAGACCTTTGACTAGGCTAAAGAAATAAAACCCCAAACGAATATATGGAAAACAATGTATATCCCTACTTATGTCAGTGCGTCCCCAGTCGTCAGGACTAGAAATAGTTTTAGTCCACGAAGTGTATTTTTCCAGAATCCCTAAAATACTAGGAAAGAAAGACTATTGGTTTTTTGAATAAAAAAGGTTCCCACAAAAAAGAATTTGGTCCGTGGTGGGAGGTTTATTTCAACGTAAGGATATCCTACTCCCATATCACTCAATGTCAGTTCTTTCCTTAAATAAATTGGGTTCCAATTGTACTAATTAGAATTTCCAATTATGAATAAAGAGGATATACGAATTTCCAATTATGAATAAAGAGGATATACGATCAATATAAGTAATATTCCCGTCCCTTATACCTCTAAATCGTCGTTTGTAGTCCGGTTCTTCACTTTTAGGAAAGTGGTTACAAGGGGAATTCTTGATAAATCAGAATTCTATCACTATTTCAATGTAAAAATGTATCGTTCCTGTGTCACTAAATATTGGTTCATGTCACTAGATAATGTTTTCTCTTTTAAGTAATTAAGTTTTTCAGATCATAACGATTGGAATTTTTGATGATATAAAGGAAAAGATATAAGGTTTATGTCACTAATTATATAAGGGTCCACGGATTCCTATACCTCCGGACCACCATTAGTAACTGAGTTTTTACTCTTTTCGGGATACGATTAATTCTGAGAGTTTTATGAGGTTTTGAGAGACACGACAAATACCAACTCTCCATCATTTGTTAGTACACGCATCACCGTCCTCATACCTATTAGGACGGTGTGTTCGATCAGACAGTCGTTTCTCCAAACTGGACTCTGTGGGATCAGTGTGGGTCCCGTCCCTTAATCGTCGTTAATAACCGTGTTGTTTACTTTTTTGGGAAGTGGTTTTATTAAGGATTGGTTGAGTAATATGATTATTAAAGATTGAGGGGTTTTCTTAAACGGAAATCATTCACATTCTGTAGAGCACGGAGAGTCTAACCCTCCGACATTTGTTAGTTACGCCGGCCTACTTGGATGTGTCCGCCCGATCTATTAGAAGTCTCCTCAGACATTCGACTTTGTGAGAACAGTGCGGGTCCTTAAAAATAACGGAACCTCGATGTGCAAATGAGGAAGAGGCTCTCTTTGCCAATACCCCCTCTCGGGGGGCATTTCAGTCTCCACATCCACTCTCGTATTTTGTCTGAGACCGAAACCCCAATCTACGAGCCCTTGTCCCCCAAAGGACTCCGAACTAGTACGGAAACGCATACGGTTCGGAGGAAGGAGTCCTGGAAACGGTACCCGCCTCAAGTAGTACGACCAGGGGCTCCCTATATAAATAAAGACAAGGAGTTTTACTAAGAAGATAGTATGAACTAATGGATTCCAGATTATTTACTCAGCGAGAAGGACCTTCAACGTTACGAAGAAAATTCATGTCCTTTTGACTTAAACAAAGTCACTTAAGGTCGAGAGGACCCTCAGATGATACCTGGTTAAACAGTACCTTCCATGTCAGAAGATAAAAATTGGATGTCTAGTCAAGAGTCCGTTTAGGGTATTAAACTTCTTTACTTCTGACCATTGACCTCTCCTTCGAGTTTCTAGGTGCCCCTCTTATTCAGTGTTTTACTATACACAATCTCCAGTAAGTGGGCAGAACTCACGAGTCTACAGACACAAGTCACTGAGAGTACTATGAATCAACAAGGGTAAAGACTTTGTCTGGGAACAGAATAATTTATCTCCTATTTAAAGAAAAATTACGATAAAGTGTGCACCTAAACGGACATCTTACGTGACAGTCTGGTGAAAAAACTTAAAAAATTTACCGTGTTTTATTAGTCCGAACGTTGTGAAAAATTTTTTTACGACCATGTGCCACCTGGTTAATGGAAGAAGTTAATAGAGCTCTTTCCTCTGTGAGAGGTCTCATAGAGGTAGTTTACTTTCATGATATCCATTCCTCCTCTACTCACCCTCTTTATTTTCGCAAACGACTTAAGACCTTAGTGAAGGATTGTAGAAAAGTAGTCTATTCTGTAAAAATCGGGTTCTTCCTTTCGGTCCTTAAGTCCAAAAAACCCAAAACAAAAAAACCCAAAAAAAAACCCAGGGAAAAGGTGAAGACTGAGTGGTACCGGACTCGTTCAACGACGGAGGGACCGGATCAGGGAAGGAGAGTATTTACCTCCCTAAAGGGATCACCAGGTCACCACTACTGACGGAAAGTTACGTCCCGTACACCCAAACTAGGGACCATCTCCTCCATTCTAGGGTGTACGGAACTTCGGTTTTTCGGTTTTGTATTTTGTCATCGTTATAACATTGTTCGAGTCACTTCTGAAATTTTACCAGATATATAATTTTTTTTTTGGGTTTACCTCTATTATTATGTGTTAAACTCAGTGAATTAGGTTCGCTACCACGATCCTAATTACTCTCACAAAACCTTTACTTTCCTTTTTGTTCCGAAACTAGCTTCTACACCCCATTCATGTTACAAAATAAAATTTGTTATTATTACCCGGAATACAAGAACTACGGACCCCTCGTTTGGTAAGGGAGGAACCGGACGTAATTATGAATCTGGGTTCCCTCAATTAATGGCGTGTTTACATATATGATTTATCGTGGGATCCCCGGATCTCTTCAATTAGGTAGAGGTTTTCCACTGATTAAATGGAAGGTCAAGGGTGGGAAGGGTGTGATCCGCGGACAGACAATAATAATCACATTTTATTGACGTAGGAGAAAAGTCCAGATGACCCGGGGTACACGAAGGAGGTTAAACGAATTATCTTGAATTCCCTAGACTTTCATGATAACCTTAGTAATGGAAGATAAACTTATAAACGAGAACTGAATGACCACCCTCGTCGGGGATTGATTATTCTTGATTATTACTAATGGACACTGTCAAATAATAGTCACGATAAAGGGTAGAGTAGTAACTCTATTTTCAAAAAGTGTCCAGTGTCTTATTCAGACAAGAGAGATCCACGGGATGAAAAATTTTGGAAAGAGAGGGAGAGCCGGGAAGAGGTAAACGTAAAACCAACCTGTAGAGTGCGAAGGACGAGAGAAGTATCTTGGTTTGGAGGGTGTCGAATCGGGTCTTCGGTGGATCTACGAACGGTTCATTGGGTCTAAGACCGGAGAAGGATGATTAGAAAAATTTTCGTTTTGTTCCTCGTTTGTCCCCCTGAAGGGACCACTAGGTCACCGATTCTGAGGTGCAAGGGTTACGTCCCCCAGGTCCAGTTAGGGACCAGTCCCTTGATCTAAGACGTTCGGTGTTGGTTTCTAGGGTTTACGACGTTACCTCTGGACCATGTTGTTTTATTTATAAAAAAAAAAATTTCTTTCTTCGTTTATCTGTGAACCACGTACCACTACTAGTAGTATTTTTAGCACTAAAAATTGTACTCTCATATCGAAGTGAACCTTGTTGACAGGGAAACTACCGGTAGGTCGCGAGAGTAAAAAGTAGTATTTGTAGTTGCAGTCACAATTCATCTTCCGTCCCTTAGGATTCATTGAGAGTGTGTCATTTGGTATACTGGAAATACTCTGTTTATATAGAGACTCTCGTAGAATAAATAAAATTGTATAACACTGACTAGTACCGAATGTCCGTACTGGTCGTATATGTAGTAAACTTTTGGGATTATTACTTGTATTCACACCACGAATATCTGGTAGACTTTACCGCTAAATACTTCGGGTCTCTCGACCCTAGTAGAATCGTTAGTAGTTTAGGTTTGAAAATGGAATCCTATTTCATTGGTTTCCGGTCTTTTTGCTTCACCGAAGGAGTTTCTAGTACAGAGGGGTAAGTGCCGAGAGGGTGATTATTTCCACTCCATACCTTTTCCCTTCATGAACTAAATTTTTGTTGAGGTCAGTAAATCCTCCTAAAGGTCCCTTAACTATCCTTTTAGTGGAATCCCGTTATGGTTGAAGTGGGTTTAGTATGACTTTATAATGAGACTTGGTGTCATAGTCGGGATCAAATTGTACCTCAACTTAAAAAAGATATTGTGTTTGATTAGAGTGTCTCTATTAATTGTTGAGTCCATTTATTCTAAATAATATTTATTCTATCCTTCCTCTTTTCGACCTCCCTTACTCAAAAGTTATGCATATGTCCGTACACAAACACAATCGGACTGGCTGACACTGTGGGTGGGACGTAAGAACTGTGGTCGTCTATTTCCTTTCGAAGTATCTAGTTAAACTATTGTTCCTTAAGGGTTTGAGAGGGATTTCATAATTAGAACTCAAGGACTTTCCGTCTCGAACAGTGTCTCCGAACGTCCCCTAGGATTACTGGACCGTTCTTTCCTCGACAAAATCCCACTATTGATCTGTCTCTTTACCGAGGTCCAGTAACTATGGTCCTTCGTGTCTCCTTTACACGGAGGTGGCGGAGTATATATTGTTCGAATACGACTCTGAGCAGGTTGGGAACTTGACAAAGAAGTAGGTGACGAGGGAAGGAATTCATTTACGTTTTCCCTTCTTAAGACTCATCAAGGAAATTTTGTGTGTGTGTGAGAAGTCCTTGTATCAAAGGTTTTTACTAAGATGGAAACGATTTTCGTTTGTTAAATAAAGATGAAAACTGACTTGGAATTCCGAAGTCTCTTATGAACCCTTCTCAACTATTTCTTGTAAAAAATTATATGTACTACTTTGTTTGAAAGTTCGACACTAAAAAATAAGAGATAAAGAAGATAAAGAGAATTTATAGAAACTGGAGGTTTCTGACAAATAAACACAAGTCTCAGACAGCCATTTTAAAAAAACTTCTCTTACTAGAAAGTCAAGTCAAGTCAAGTCAGTGAGTCAGCACAGGCTGAGAAACACTGGGGTACTTAACGTCGTGCGGTCCGGAGGGACAGGTAGTGGTTGAGGGCCTCATATGAGTCTGAGTACAGGTAGCTCAGGCACTACGGTAGGTCGGTAGAGTAGGACCCAGCAGGGGAAGAGGACGGGGGTTAGAGAGGGTCGTAGTCAGAAAAGGTTACTCAGTTGATAAGTGTACTCCACCGGTTTCATGACCTCGAAGTCGAAATCGTAGTAAGGAAGGTTTCTTTAGGGTCCCAATTAGAGGAAGTCTTACCTGACCAACCTAGAGGAACGTCAGGTTTCCCTGAGAGTTCTCAGAAGAGGTTGTGGTGTCAAGTTTTCGTAGTTAAGAAGTCGTGAGTCGGAAGAAGTGTCAGGTTGAGAGTGTAGGTATGTACTGATGACCTTTTTGGTATCGGAACTAATCTACCTGGAATCAACCGTTTCATTACAGAGACGAAAACTTATACGATAGATCCAACCAGTATTGAAAAGAAGGTTCCTCATTCGCAGAAAATTAAAGTACCGACGTTAGTGGTAGACGTCACTAAAACCTCGGGTTTTTTTATTTCAGACTGTGACAAAGGTGACAAAGGGGTAGATAAAGGGTACTTTACTACCCTGACCTACGGTACTAGAATTAAAAGACTTACAACTCGAAATTCGGTTGAAAAAGTGAGAGGAGAAAATGAAAGTAGTTCTCCTTGACACTTTATTGTGACTCCATCATGGTAGTTAACGTTGACTGAGATCGGGATTACTTCACTTGTATGATGACTGAAAATCAATTGTCTTAAAAATTTTAAACAAATTTCAAAAAAAAAAAAATTACACTTGGTAAAAATGTCAGAAATAACTTAAACAGTGTTATAACGAAGACAAAATACAAAGTCAAAAGACCGGTGTTCCGTACACCCTAGAATCGAAGGGTTGGTCCCTAGTTTGGGTATGGGAGACGAAACCTTCCGTTTCAGAATTAATTGGTGACCTGGTGGTCCCTTCAGGGTTCTCTTACGTTTTGTTTGACAAATTTCAAAGAAAATAAGCAATATAGATTTTGGTTCGTCCTGGGACACCCCGAGGACCCGTACCTTCGAAAAAGACAGGGGGTAAAGAACATCTGTTCTGGAATCGGAGATACTGGAGGGGATTCAAGGTTTCTCGTTTGACCTTGTCAACGATTAGTTCCTTCCTTGTCGGTTTTTTGGTGGACTCCGGTCCAGTTTTTTTTGTCTCTTTGAGTAGTCCTTCTGACGGACTCTGGTCTAATTTCCTTACGTCCGGATTGTGTGTGCAATTACGTCCGTATGTGTAGGATTAGAATAGTCGTTGGAGTAGGAACTTGATAACGATATTTTGAGGAGTAATTTAGAAGGACAAACCCCTGAGTAGTAAAAGGTACCGTAATCGGGTAACACAGGGGGAAACGGACCGTTTTGTTATAAGAAAAGAGTCAAGTCAAGTCAAGTCAGCGAGTCAGTACAGCCTGAGAAACGCTGGGGTACTTAGCGTCGTGCGGTCCGGAGGGACAGGTAGTGGTTGAGGGCCTCATATGAGTCTGAGTACAGGTAGCTCAGGCACTACGGTAGGTCGGTAGAGTAGGACCCAGCAGGGGAAGAGGACGGGGGTTAGAGAGGGTCGTAGTCAGAAAAGGTTACTCAGTTGATAAGTGTACTCCACCGGTTTCATGACCTCGAAGTCGAAATCGTAGTAAGGAAGGTTTCTTTAGGGTCCCAACTAGAGGAAGTCTTACCTGACCAACCTAGAGGAACGTCAGGTTCCCTGGGACTTCTCAGAAGAGGTTGTGGTGTCAAGTTTGTGTAGTTAAGAAGCCGTGAGTCGGAAGAAGTGTCAGGTTGAGAGTGTAGGTATGTACTGGTGTCCTTTTTGGTCTCGGAACTGATCTGCCTGGAATCAACCGTTTCATTACAGAGACGAAAACTTATACGATAGATCCAACCAGTATTGAAAAGAAGGTTCCTCATTCGCAGAAAATCAAAGTACCGACGTCAGTAGTAGACGTCACTAAAACCTCGGGGTTTTTTTATTTCAGACTGTAACAAAGATGACAAAGGGGTAGATGAAGGGTACTTCCCTGGTCTACGGTACTAGAAGCAAAAGACTTAAAGATGAAGTGGGTTTTGAGAACAGAGGTTTTAAGTCAAGACGTGGTCACGTGTCTCCGACTCTAAAGTCGTAGTCTAGGTGTTTTACAGACGTCCTGAAGATGGTGATGTATAATTCAGGTATAATGAAAGATAATGCAATTTATCCAGTGGTCAAAATGACGAATCACATAATGTCCATTTAATTTCGTTCAATCCGTACAGAAGTCAATTTTTTTTTTTTCGAAGTACTTAAGTTTTAATTCGTGGTTCAACCCGATGTATGAAATCTCGTTATCGAATTTTATACCAGACATCAGTTCCAGGATTCTGTGACAGTTTTAGAATGGGGTTCTTTATTGACCCGTCATCAATCAATGGACCACGAGTGAAGTGTTTATAAGGTTAATTAAGTGTTTCGAAAAGATAAACTTCGAGGTTCTCTACAATGACTACGAAATAGTGTCTATCAGAGGGATTATCCTGATTAATCACACCAATTTAAACATGAAAAAATTTATTCCAACATAATATACTAGTTTAGGTATTAGTCAATATAAAGATATGTCATTGTTATGTATTTGTTGAACTTTTTCTCTATTTCTTTTGTTAGGGTGAATGTTGTCGTGGTTTCCTTGTTTTATTAATTTTTATTTAAATTGGTTCCTTTACCTTCTAGACATGTGACTTTTTATAGTCTGGGACTACTTTCTTTAATTTCTTCTATGTTTACTTATCTTCATATAAGACACAAGTACGTAGTCTCCTCAATTTTAACAATTTTATAGCTAGGATAGGTTTCAGTAGATGTCTAAGTCACGTCAGGTATAGTTTTAAGGTTACGGTAAAAAGTTTTTTTATCTTTTTATTTAGGTATTTAAACGTACCATGGTGTATTCTGATGTTACCTGTTTTATCAGAACTTTTTCTTGTTTCGACCTCTATAGTTCGAGGGACTAAAGTTTGATGGATTGTTTCCATATTACTAGTTTTGTCATGTCATGACCGTATTTTTATCTGTGTGTCAGGTTGATTTGTCTTAGTTCTCGGGTCTATCGGGTGTGAATATAGTCAAGTCAAGTCAAGTCAGTAAGTCAGTACAGGCTGAGAAACGCTGGGGTACTTAGCGTGGTGCGGTCCGGAGGGACAGGTAGTGGTTGAAGACCTCAAGTGAGTTTGAGTACAGGTAGTTCAGTCACTACGGTAGGTCGGTAGAGTAGGAGACAGTAGGGGAAGAGGAAGACGGGAGTTAGGAAGGGTCGTAGTCCCAGAAAAGGTTACTCAGTTGAGAAGCGTACCCCACCGGTTTCATGACCTCAAAGTCGAAATCGTAGTCAGGAAGGTTTCTTGTGGGTCCTGACTAAAGGAAATCTTACCTGACCAACCTAGAGGCACGTCAGGTTCCCTGAGAGTTCTCAGAAGAGGTTGTGGTGTCAAGTTTTCGTAGTTAATTTAAGAAGTCGTGAGTCGAAAGAAGTGTCAGGTTGAGAGTGTAGGTATGTACTGGTGACCTTTTTGGTATCGGAACTGATCTGCCTGGAAAAAACCGTTTCATTATAGAGACGAAAACTTATATGATAGATCCAACCAGTATTGAAAAGAAGGTTCCTCATTCGTAGAAAATTAAAGTACCGACGTCAGTGGTAGACGTCACTAAAACCTCGGATCTTCTTTTATTTCGGACTGTGACAAAGGTGACAAAGGGGTAGATAAAGGGTACTTCACTACCCTAGCCTACGGTACTAGAAGCAAAAGACTTACAACTCGAAATTCAGTCGAAAAAGTGAGAGGAGAAAGTGAAAGTAGTTCTCCGAAAAATCAAGGAGAAGTGAAAGACGGGATTCCCACCACAGTTGACGTATAGACTCCACTAACTACAAAGAGGACCGTTAGAACTAAGGTCGAACATGAAGAAGGTCGGGTCGTAAAGAGTACTACATGGGACGTATATTCAATTTATTCGTCCCACTGTTATATGTCGGAACTGTATGAGGAAAAGGATAGACCTTGGTCAGACAACAAGGTACAGGTAAAGATTGACAACGAAGGACTGGACGTATATCCAAAGAGTTCTCCGTCCAGTCCACCAGACCATAAGGGTAGAGAACTTCTTAAAAGGTGTCAAATAACACAAGGTGTATCAGTTTCCGAAACCGTATCAGTTATTTCATCTTTATCTACAAAAAGACCTTGAGAGAACGAAAAAGTTACTAGGTATATACCAGTCGATTATAAACTGTTTCCTCGATTCTCATATGTCGTTCGTATTTTTAGAGAAGTTGTTTACCCCAACCCCTTTTATAGGTGTACGTTTTTTTATTTTAACCTGGGGATGGAATTTGGTTATTGTTTTTACCTAATTTGGACTTTATATTCTGGACTTTAACATTTTGAGGATCTTCTTGCGAATCCCCCTTTTGAGGAACTAGAGTCACAACCGTTAATGAAACAACCTATACTGTGGTTTTGATATTCGTCGTTTTCGTTTTTAGTTGTTGACCCTGATCTGGTTTAATTTTTCGAAGTCGTCTCATTTTCTTTGGTGGGTGTTTTACTTGTTCTTTGGATGTCTTACTGTCTTTTATGACGTTTAGTATGTAGACTCTTCCACAATTATAGATATTATATATTCGTTGAGTATGTTGAGATATCGTTTTCGTTTGTTTGGTTTTGTTTAGAGTAATTTTTTTCCTACCTCCGGGAATTGTCTTAAAAAGGTTGCATGTACTTTTCTACGAGTGTAATGATTAGTAGTCCCTTTACGTTTAGTTTGGGTCTTACTCTGTAGTGGAGTGTAGACAGTCTTACCATAATTGTTTTTTACCCTCTCTCTCCATTTACGACCGTTCCTACACCTCTTTCCCCTTGGAAGAGCGTGACAACCTTTTTTACATTTTACTATGACAGAAATACCCTTTGTCATTCCTACAGGGAGTTTTTTTAATTCCTTTTTTTTGATGAGATACTGGGTCGTTAAGACGAAGACTATGTATAGGTTTCTTTTACTTTAGTCCTGGCGTTTCCATATAGACGTAGGAGTACAAGTAAAAGTACTTGGACGTCGTGATAAGTGTCATCGGTTCTATACCTTTTTTGGATTTACAGGTAGTCGTCTCTTTACCTATTTCTTCTACGGTCTTCGACTCCCCATCCCTTTTACCCCTCTATTATCGGATTCCTCTGTTTGAAAGGTTCCAATTTTTCAGGACTCTTAGATTATATATCGTACCATTAATGTCAGTTGGGATGGGTATGTGATGAACTTTCAACGACACTCTTATCTCGAAAGTACCAGATCGTATTGTTGTGCCATATACTCTACTTTCTACATAATTGAAAGTAATGACACCATGAATCCACCTACTTTAGTAGTGTGACATGTGGAATTTGAATGAGTTACAAGATACGGTTAATATAGATTTATTTCGAGCTTTCAATTCAAATTTCTAAGGGTTCGACTAGAATTGGTTTTAGTGTTCTACTATTGTCCGGGTTTAACATACTTTGAAATTTTTTTACTTTTACCATTGTCAGTGTACCGAGAATAGGTCGAGAGTGTATCGGTACTTTGTTGGTACGTTTTAGTTTTTGGACTTTATTTGACCTTTGTGTAGGTTTTTCGGTTTGATGTGTCTTTCATTGAAGAACGTGAAGTAAACATTTTTACGTGAATTTTCACTGAGTCTTGGTGAGATAGAATAAAATCCATTTTAAAATAAACCGAGTCATTAGACTCTGTATTGTATTATTTTCGTTTTGTGATCTTTCCCTGTCGTCTCGACCCTCTCAGTGACTTTCGTTATTTTATATAATCGACTGTGTCGACTTGTCCCTCCTCATCTAAAGAAATTATCTTGATATTTTTTTGTCTAGGATCTTGGGTTTCTCCTCGTACCTTATTAAATTGTTATTCCGTATTTAAGAGTCGTTGTGTTCTCTTGTGAAAATATAAGTTAGTATCACTGTTAATATGTGTGATTATCGGGACCCAGTAGTTCTTTACCAAGTAAATACTAATAGTTAGGATAAAAGATTACACATCTTCGTGTATTATACATAGAAAATTATATAAAATAGTTTTCTTTATTTTTATAATTTCAAAATTCTGAAAAGTACTAAGAAACTTTTATGATTCGTAACAATATTTCACTTGGTGATACAGTTGTTTTGTTTTCGATTTACTAGTACCTTATGATTTGACTTCGTGACAGTTTTTAGATTACTTTACTCTTACGGTTTTCCGTATTTTTAGACTCCTCGTAAGGTCCGTCGTCTCTCGTTTACGATACTGGAGTTCTATCCTAGTTTGGGTTCGGTCAACAATCCCGACAGTGCTACACTGGTTTCCTGGTCACCATACTCTTTCTAGTTTATTAATTATTCCTCAGCAGTGTAATGTATGTCTCTAATCTAAGACAAGATTAGCGTTCCTTTTTTATGACATTACAAAATTTCGTTCGTTTTTACCGTAACCGACATAAATAAGCGAAAGAGTTCAAGACTGTCGATGTACCTCGTACCCAAATTTACTCACATTTTCTTTTACCTTTTACTCAATTCTCCGATAAACTAATAAGGTTCCTCTTCTATGTCCATGGGTCATTTTCGTCGTTCCATAAGAAATTTATTTGTTTCGTAATCGTACGAGAAGTGTATAATAGTGTCCAGGAGTTTTCCTATATAACCCAACCCGTTTTTCAATCAAACCTAAAAAGGTATGGTGGAATACCCTTTTTGGGTTTACTTAAAAGAATGACTGAGATAAAGGAAAGGGGATTTTGTATAAAGAACGTAGTTCTCAAAGATTTCCGACTTCTACGGTAAGTACTTCTGTCGGATGTCTCCACAAACTCGAAGACAAGGTCCGCCTTTCAATCGTTAAACCTCCGTTTTCAATAAAAGATTTCCTCTAAAAAGATGGATCAAAAGTAGAAAGTATGGTGAACGAGAAACGTCTCAAACTAAAATCTTTACACTGACTAGATTTTGAATGTACCTGTGTTAAATTCTTAAATTGTTAAGAACTCGGTGATGAGAAGATTAGATACTTGATAAAAGATCGTCTTTGTACTCTGGTCTAATAAATCATTACTTTATCCTCGAGACTTTAGGGAAGTTCAGGAACTGGAAATCCATATTCTGGTTGTTATTCTTTTAAGATCGGTTTATAACATACTTCCTACTAGAGAAAGTACCATGACCCAAAGTTAGGGATGGACTTAAGGGTCGGAATTCCGTTATGGTGGAAAGATCTACTCACTGACCGAAGTTTTTCTTTTTTGTTGAACCTAAAAGAAAAATAATTCTATTTCTTAGAAAAATAAAGAATGGGAGAAACATCTAAGGGAATCCTTCTTTAGGTCGCTTTTGACTTGATCTTTCTTACACTAGTCGAACGGTTTTCTTATACTGATCGAGGGTTGAACTACCTCTGTCTCTATAATACAAGGTCGACA
The DNA here is from genome assembly GCA_006410555.1 of Capra ibex. Taxonomy (NCBI): domain Eukaryota; kingdom Metazoa; phylum Chordata; class Mammalia; order Artiodactyla; family Bovidae; genus Capra; species Capra ibex. The sequence goes on from SJYO01001178.1 coordinate 2,114,854, forward strand.
GTAGCATTCTAGAATTAAAGATCTCAGGAAAAAATTTTAATAAATAAATAAACAAACCGACACGGTCCAGAATGAACGTCGTGAACCCTAGAAGCTAGATGTAACGTTGCACGTCCTAGATCAAGGGACTGGTCCCTAACTTGGGGCCAGGGGACGTGTCCCTTACATTTCAGAATCGGTGACCTGGTGACCCCTTTAGGATAAAAGATCTCAGGGAGACTCACGGGGGTTCGAAAAGTTCTTCCGGTACTTTCTAAAATGTTCATAGTTTCACAAGTGGATGTTTACCCGTAATTCCTACCGGTTTATTATCTATTAGAAATAAGTCGGGTCACATTATACCACCTCGTAGTCTCTTGACCGGTGGGAAGACTAAGGTTGTGTGTTCGTTCTAGACCCTCTGAGTTATTTGTTTACTGACGTAAATCAATTATGTACTCAGCAATATCGAGGATTAAATTTAAATCTCGATACAAGTGCACGTTTGTCTTCAATTTTATAGTAGTGTTTAAAAATTTGACATTTAAGACTTAATACGGTCTTTGTTATGGGACAACACGTGGGGTATCCTACAAACGTTGTTTCTTTATGACATGAGGAAATAAGTTTTAAGAGGTTTCGTGGATGGTACTCTCCACTCTGGGAGGGACCGGTGACCAGGACCACGAGTAAGAGGATATGTCTGGGAACTTTAATTGAAGGTAAGGAGAGTATCTGTCGTTTCGTATAGTCGAGACCAGAAGTAACGGAGTGAAGTAGAGGACGGAGATATTATGGTCGATAAGTAGGAACTCGTTGACGGAGTCAAATACGTAGACATTTTCCCTCATTATTATCATGGATGGAGTTTTCCAACAATCCTCACAATATGCTCAAGTATGTACATTGTGCATACTTTTCTCACAGACCGTATATCATTCAGATTGTTTCCAATTATTATAGTGAGGATGAAAGTAGTCAGTGGTGGTTTTCATATGGTCGGTAGTTTAATTTTTATACAAGAGATTAAAGAACTCTTTCATCAACAGACCCTGGTTGTCGTTACTGTAGTGGCTCCTCTAACAATCTTTGCGTCTTAGAGTTAGGAGTGACATCTAAATGATTTATTGTTGTACGTAAACTTGTTCCGGTACACTTATGTACAATATTGAACTCTTACGACGAGACTGTATGGTAGACGGGTATTGTCGATATGAAGGAAGGGATCTTGACGGGAGGGTGATACGGGAGGTCTTTATAACAAGGTTTTAGTTGTTTGAGAGATATTGGAAGAGATTTACAAGGGGACAAAGGAATATGGACTTGGCATCGAAAAAGGGTTCCTGTGTTAAAAGGGGTGTTTGAGGACGTTACTACTGACGAGAAGAAGGTGTGAGGTTCCTGTAGTCTCAATCCTTCATTTCAACGGTAGAAGCAAGAAGGGTCGAGTCCAGAGAAGAAAACGATGGTTTTATGGGAAAAGATAACCTCGGTACGGTGACCTACGATGTGGACAGAGGTTGAGAAACAGTGGGACCCGAAGTTTAGAAAGTAGGTGAAGGAAAGTAGGTGGCCTAAAACGATAGAGAAGAAGGGTTCCACAACGGGATAGAAACCTTCTACTGTTGTTGGAGTTCCTGTTGGATTGTTGACCGGAGAGTCGAAGAATTGTGAATATAGATCATTGGAAGAGGTTGTAGAAAGTGTAGTCGTGTCCAAAGGTCTAAGGTGGGCCCTGGAACAGTAGTAGACCTTTACGGGGTCAGGGTTTTCGAGATTAACTTTGTGAACTGAAACACTAATAATATAGAAAAAGTAGACTTTCTCGAATACGAACGACGTTGGTAAGAATATGTTGAAATAACTAGAAAGATTGGAGAGAGGAATAGTTTAAACCTAAGACACCAGGTAAGATAAGGTTATTATAAGGACGGTTAAGGGATCACTACGTGATGGTTATATGTTTAGAGGGATGTCGATAAGAGTAGAAGGAAGGATGTTGTCTCTTCCCCAACTGGAACCGTAACATGCTCCGGTTAGGGAGGTGAAACGATATGATACGAGAAATAGGTGAAACTTATGATACGAGAAGCGGAAGAGTTCTTTGAGTCGTTGATGACTGATGGAAAAAAGGAGAAATTATAAGTTAAAGAGGTTAGTTTACCTAGAAACGGTGATCGAAAATTCGTGTGAGTTCAAAAAAGGTAATTTTTAGTTTGTTTTGAAAGAAATTAGATGTCGAGAAAGAGTAGAGGAAAATCTGTAGACAAGAGGAAATGTTTTTATAAGAGTTTCATAAAAAATGAGTAACCAAGGTAAGTGAACGGTAGTGTGTAAGGAGTCGGGTAAACTTGGACTGGTAACCTTCCTTTCAATACTGGTTGGATCTGTCGTATAACTTTTCATCTCTATAAGGAAATGGTTGTTTCCAGGTAGATCAGTTCCGATACCAAAAAGGTCGCCAGTACATACCTACACTCTCAACCTGACACTTCTTTCGACTCCCGGGTTCTTAACTACGAAAACTTGACACCACAACCTCTTCTGAGAACTCTCAGGGAACCTGATGTTCTAGGTTGGTCAGGTAGGATTTCCTCTAGTCAGGACCCACAAGAAACCTTCCTTACTACGACTTCGACTTTGAGGTTATGAAACCGGTGGAGTACGTTTCTCGACTGAGTAACCTTTTCTGGGATTACGACCCTCCCTAACCCCCGTCCTCCTCTTCCTCTGCTGTCTCCTACTCTACCGACCTACCGTAGTGACTGAACTACCTGTACTCAGACTCATTTACGTCCCTTGGTCACTACCTATCCCTTCGGACCGGACGACACTGAGTACCCCAGTGTTTCTCAGCCTGTGCTGACTCGCTGACTTGACTTGACTTGACTTGACTACTGGGGATTGAGAGGTCACGTAGGCGTGAGTGATTCACCAGACTACAGGAGGTCAGGATTACCTCTTAACAACGGAGACAGAAGGAACGACATCATAGAAGTTCTGATCACCGGTCCGAAAAGAGGAATTTCGTGACAAAGGGACTGCAAGTGAGGAGACCGAGGAGAAGATAGAGGGAGGACTAGGAAGAGGTGGAGGAAACGTGTTTATAACAATCACGATAACTGTAGAAATCTCTACTCTCAGATTTGTATGTAATAGAGGATGTAAATGTAAACAAAATTGTCATCAACATACGAATGTATATTTAATTACAGAAAACCCAACGGATTAATATTAGTAAATAATATAAACTTTTAGAAGATGTACTTAATAATTTAGATATTTAAGGGGGAACTGTTTAGGTTTAAATTAAGAGGAACTGTTTGGGTTTCAATCGTACGGGGAAAATAGTAGAACATCATATTCAGACGTTAATACACAAAACTGGTGTCTGTATAACTAGTGAGTCTCTAAATTGTTGACTTTGTTTAAAGGGTTTACGTTTATTTCGATACTACTACGATGTCTCTACGGTTGTACGATATAAATTTATGTGAAAGTAAGTGTATATGATAAATGTATACGGGGGAGAATTCAATTTTGCCATGGGACACTATGGACGTCCACTAATACGGGGGAGAATTCAATTTTGCCGTGGGACGTCCACCAATTCTTAACCTATAACTTATAAACCCTAATCTAATTCACTTTTTGTTGTCATTCCTCTATGAAAACTTGAAAGGAAAGTTATTTTTGGTTATTAAGAAGTCTTTTAATCAAGATGTATGGTGACGAGGTTCACACCCAAGAGATTCAGGGTAGAGGGTGTTATAAAAATTTTGTTTACACGAGGGTCCGTGTCACACTTTAGGTCCATCAAATAAAGAGAAGTTTGTGTTTTGTTCTTCCTTGTTTGTATCCCAACTCTAAGGAAACCATTGGTCTTAAGTAGAATCAAGTAGAATCATTGTGTTACTTTAGGTAATGAAATTCTTCGACTCATAGTAGAAGTTTTGTTGAGAATTCACGGGTAGTCGATACTCTTAAAAGGTGTGGTACTCTCTCTGAAGAGGTGTCCGACGTACAGGAGTCGCCGTTCTAGTCACAGACGGTACACCCCGAAGAGACGAGAGAACGAAACACTGTGTCTCGACACCAGAGGTTGGTAAAGTGTGACCCCAAACTCATTTGAGGCCCTTGGTCACTACCTGTCAAAACACCCTCTGTTAAAAAGGTGTCTGGTTCCCCTACCAAAACCCTACTGAGTTCGTGTAAAGTAAATAATACGTGAAATAAAGATAATAATAATCTAGTCCAGGTGGAGACTACTGGTCCGTAATCTAGACAGGATAATATAAGTCTCTTGCATCTACTCTTAGTAAGGAGATGGTAGACAACCACCGACCGTAATCCGGACTACCGAAAACAATTTCGAAGATGGTCAACATTTTACTCCTGTCAAGTCAAGTCAAGTCAGCGAGTCAGTACCGACTGAGCAACTCTGAGGTTCCTGATGTCGTGCGGTGTGGAGGGACAGATAGTGGTTGAGGGTCTCGTGTGAGTTTGAGTGCACGTAGTTCAGCCACTACGGTAGTTTGGTAGAATAGGAAACAGTAGGGGAAGAGGAGGACGGAAGTTAGAAAGGGACGTAGTCCCAGAAAAGGTTCCTCAGTCAAGAAACGTAGTCCACCGGTTTCATGACCTCAAAGTCGAAGTTGTAGTCAAGAAGGTTACTTATAAGTCCTGACTAAAGGAAATCCTAACTGAATCACCTATAGGAGCTTCAGGTTCCCTGAGAGTTCTCAGAAGAGGTTGTGGTGTCAAGTTTTAGTAGTCAAGAAACCGTGAGTCAAAAGAAATATCAGGTTGAGAGTGTAGGTATGTAATGATGACCTTTTTGGTATCGAAACTATTTACCTGGAAACAACCGTTTCATTACAGAGACGAAAAATTATACGATAGATCCAACCAGACCTTCCGACGTCAGGTACGCCAGTGACTCCCAACCTGAGCTGACTCGCTGAAGTGAAAGTGAAAAGTGAAAGTAACGTAACCTCTTCCTTTACCGTTGGGTGAGGTCACAAGGACGGACCTCTTAGGGTCCCTGCCCCCTCGGACCATCCGACGACAGATACCCCCAGTGCGTCTCAGCCTGTACTGACTTCACTGAATCGTCGTCGTCGTCGTCGTCGTCGTCGTCGATCCAATCAGTATCGAAAAGAAAGTTCCTCGGTCACAGAAAATTGAAGTACCGATGTCAGTGGTGGACGTCACTAAAACCTCGGGGGTTTTAATTTTAGAGAGTAACAAAAGTAACAACGGAGTAGATAAACGGTACTTTACTACCCTGGTCTACGATACTGGAATCAAAGGACTTATAACTCGTAATTCGGTTGAAAAAGTGAGAGAAGAAAGTAAAAGTAGTTCTCCGAGAAATCAAGAAGAAGTGAAAGACGGTATTCCCACGACAGTAGATGCATAGACTGTAATAACTATAAAGAGGACCATTAGAAGTAAGGTCGAACACGAAGTAGGTCGGACCGTAAAACGTACTACATGAGACGTATATTCAATTTATTCGTCCCACTGTTATATGTCGGAACTCCATGAGGAAAGAACTAAACCTTGGTCAGACAACAAGGTACAGGTCAAGATTAACAACGAAGAACTGGACGTATGTCTATAGAGTCCTCCGTCCAGTCCACCAGACCATAAGGGTAGAGAACTTCTTAAAAGGTGTCAAACAATACTGTGTGTGTCAGTTCTGTGACCGCTTCAGTTATTTCGTCATCTACAAAAAGACCTTGAGAGAACGAAAAAACTACTAGGTCGTCTACAACCGTTAAACTAGAGACCAAGGAAACGGAAAAGATTTAGGTCGAACTTGTAGACCTTCAAGTATCTAGTGTATGACAACTTCGGACCGAATCTCTTGAAATTCATAATGAAACGATCGTACATCATACTCACATTAACATGTCATCAAACTTGTAAAACCCCTAACAGAAAGAAACCCTGACCTTAGTTTTACCTGGAAAAGGTCAGGACTCGAGTGACGACTCTAAAGGTTTAAACGACCGTATAACTCACGTCGTCAAAGTGTCGTAGTAGAAAATCCTAAACTTTATCAAGTTGACCTTAAGGTAGTGGAGGTGATCGAAACAAGTATCACTACAAAGGATTCCGGGTGAATTGAAGTGTAAGGTCCTACAGACCGAGATCCACTCACTAATATGGTAGTACTAATAGACCCAGTACTTCTAGAAATAACATATCAAGAAGACACATAAGAACTGTGGAAAAGAATTATCGAAGTCGAGGACAATCCAGGTATGGTAAAGACAGGAAATAACACAGGTATAAACGGACTTTATAAGGGAACCATACAGATTAAAAGAACTTCTCTAGAGATTAGAAACGGTAAGACAACAAAAGGAGATAAAGAAACGAAACTAGTGACTCCTTCCGAAAGAATGAGAGGAACGATAAGAAACCAGAGACGTAAGTTTACCCATATAGAAACGAAAAGAGAAAACAGAAATCGAAGAGAAGGAAAGAGTCGATAAACATTCTGGACAAGTCTGTTGGTAAAACGGAAAAACGTAAAGAAAAAGAACCCCTACCAGAACTAGGGACGGAAGAGATGTTTCAGTGTTTGGAGACAGGTATCAAGAAGTCCATAAGATAGTCTAGATTAGGGAACTTGGATAAACAATGAATATAACATATTAACAATTCCCTAAACTAAATCAAGTATGGACTTACCAGATCACCAAAAGAGATGAAGGAAGTTAAATTCAGACTTAAAACATAATTCCTCAAGTACTAGACTCGGTGTCAGTCGAGGTCCAGAACAAAAATGACTGACATATCTCGAAGAGGTAGAAACCGACGTTTCTTATATTAGTTAGACTAAAACCACAACTGGTAGACCACTACAGGTACACATCTCAGAAGAGAATACAACAACCTTCTCCCACAACCGATACTGGTCACGTAAGAGAAGCGTCTTGAGATAATCTGAAACCGGCCGAAGTAAGATATGAGGTGCTGGTTTAAACGGACAATGAGGTCCACAAAGAACTGAAGGATGAAAACGTAAGGTCAGGGGACATTACTTTTCCTGTAGAAAAAAACCCACAATCAAGATCTTCCAGAACATCCAGAAGTATCTTGGTAAGTTGAAGTCGAAGAAGTCGTAATGACCAGCCCTGTATCTGAACCTAATACCACTATAACTTATAAAACGGAACCTTTACTTGTCTCTAGTAAGACAAAAAAAGTTCTGACGTAGGTTAATGACGTAAAACCTGAGAAAACGTCTGATACTCCCGATGAGGTAAAGAAGATTCCCTAGAACGAGTGTCATCATCTATGTTACTAGTAGACTCAATTTAAGTGTGTAGAGTCAGGTAAAATCAAGTGACTAAGGATTTTACAGTTACAAGTGAGAACGGTAGAGGACAAACTGGTGAAGGTTAAACGGAACTAAGTACCTGGACTGTAAGGTCGAAGGATACGTTATAACAAGAAATCTCGTAGCCCGAAATGAAGGTAGTGGTATTTATGATGTAATTTATACCATCGTCTCTCCTTCGTGTCTGGGTTTATAATTGTTGTATCCCCCTTTATAAATTTCTAGTAATTTTCAATTTTATATCGACAGTCCTTCGTAGTCTAGTTCTTCCTGGTATCCGAACGGATCTTTTGAAGGGTACACTCTTATTAGTTCATCCGCGAGATACTTTATCTTTTATGTACGTGACAAAGATCCGATGGGACCACTGAGTGGTTACGTCTTCGGTGTCCAAGATGGGGATCAAGTCCTTCTCGGGACCTCTTTCCATACCGTCGAGTGTAGTGATAAGAACGGACCCTTTAGGATACCTATCTCCTATATTAGGCACCCCAGGGTTTTAACAGTCTGTATTGAATCTCTGATTTATTGTTGTAGTATAACTAAAGACGGAAGTCAAGGACGTTTCTGGAGGATTTTGGGAACACTAAAGGATTCACTACTCTCGTGATCTTCGTCGAAAAAAAAAAAAAAAAAACGATTATAAACCAGAAACCAGGACCAAGGACAGTGGTTCAAGGATTTAGGGAACTTTAGAGGTCCCACTATGATCACAGAGTAAGATTTCTCCACTGAGACCAACCCGAGAACCTACCAAGGATCTTCTGTCGACTAGTGGTCTTTCTGGTTCGACACTCCTTTTTGAACCTTAAAAGTCGGTAAGGGGACTAAGAGGTCTCTCCCCCGTCTCCGTCCTTTACCTTAATTCCTAGGTAGCACGTACACTCTATTTCGAAGGTATTTTTAGGAGTTTCATGCTCCAAACCTCTTGAAGACCAACGACTTATACACTAGACGATCCGTTCGTCACGTGGGTCCCTCCCGTACTTTAAATGGTATACAGAAGAGGACATGTAAAGAAACCGAAGGGACCACCGAGTCTACCATTTCGCAGACAGATGTTACGCCCTCTGGAGAAATAGACCGACAAGTAGACACAGGAAGTAGTGTAGTAAATAATAGGGTATTTTACTTTGTACCTTCAAAAAGGGACTCTAGACACTTGATAAGATCGTTTATTAGTTTAGGTTCCCCCTTCTCCAATACCTTTGAAGATGAAACGACGGTTTAACTTTTCAACACCCATCCCGAAGGGACCACCAGATCACCAATTCTTGGACGGACGGTTACGTCCCCTGTTCCCAAACTAGGGACCGGGTCCTTCTAGGGTGTACGTTGATTCGGGTACGCGGTGTTGATGACTCGGACTCGGGATCTCCGGTACGAGGTGTTCTCGTCGGTGCCGTTACTCTTCGGCAACGTGACGGTGTTTCTCGTCGGGGGGAGTCGTGTTGATCTGTTAGCTCGTTAGTTCTGGGTCGCGTCGGTTTTCGTTTAATTAACTAATTAAAATTTTTGAACACCCATTGGACCCTTGAATGATAAACACTGACCCGACGGAAAGTCAACACCCTAGACTACGATGGAAATATATTCATCACGGCTTGGCTCAACTTAACGTCCTGTGAGTGGACCGTAGTGTCTCTGAGCGAACTACACGTTTCGTGGGGGGAGTAGACTCCCCCCACAGTTCTCGCAACACTCATACCGTCCCCACACTCCTTCACTCTGTGTGTCCTCCCTCTCACTCACAAAGGATTGAGCCCGAGGCTTTGGTACACAAGTTTGTCCACCTCACTCACTACCTCTCTCACCTTTCCTCGTCCGTCCAATTTTTTTTTTTTTTTTAGTACATTTAGAACCCGTCCTAGGATCCTCTGACCGTAATCTTTACATTGCAATCACGGATCCCGACAAGTCTTTTCCTGGGGTTCATACTGCTTGACCCAATCACTCAGTTCTAGGTTCTCCCTTTCCCTGTAAAAAGTAAACGTTCTCTTTTCATCTATAAGAGGTAGTCTTCTGTTTAAAGATGTAACTTCTTGCGTTCCTAGACCTTAAACTAGTTGAACTACTCCTCCTTTTTATTGAAACACACACCCCCGTACACGGAAGGCAGCACAGGTCGAGAAAAGTTGGGGTACCTGACATCGGACGGTCCGAAGAGAGACAGGTACCTCAAAAGGTCCGTTCTTTTGACTACACTCTATTTTGTACATTTATTTTTAATTCATGATTCCACACATCACTACTGATATTATGACGACCAACCCACATTTATGGAATTTTTCGAAGTACTTCCAATATTGTAGGGTGACCCTCGGCAGTCCCGAACCCCCTTCCGTCTATAAGACCATAAGTCGTAGTGTTCTATTATGTTTCAGTCCTTTTTATTATTGACTCCTGTGACAGACAATTTTTCTATCCTTTATATTCGTATTCTCGTGAGGTAAAGGTGTCTGTACAAGTAACGGTAGAGGAAATCCTTTAATTCCTCTTTACTTTTATACCCCCCCTTTCCCTGTCCCCTTTACCAATAAGTTTTGTCCATGGAACCCTGAAGGGTCCACCCCATTACCAATTCTGTGACAAGAAGGAGACATCCCCCATACCCAAGTTAGGGACCAACCCCTTGATTCTGGGGTGTTCGGTACGCCGTGTCGGTTTTTTTATCTTTTTTTGTAAATTATTTTATTTGTTTTCTTTAAATAATCTTTTTGTTTGTCCACAGAAACCAACGAGAGGGAGCTTTATTCTGAAAAGGAGAGGTCAAATGACGAGTAATAGTCAAAAGACCGACACGATAAAATGTGACTTCTTCGAGAGAGATCCAATAATATATTCAGTCACTCTTCTCAGTTAAATGACAATCATAACAACTATTTAATTCAAATTTAACCAAGACCTCCGTTATAGAGTGTCCAAGAGGTGTAAAACCATGACTGATTATTTCGTGTCTTTATGTTTTTAGAGTATGTAAAAAGAGTAAGTGGTCTCCTTAAGAGTACACTTATCTCAGTTTTCGGGAGAAATGGATAGATATTCTGGTAGGAGTTCAGTGAGGGGGATGAGGGTGAAGGTCTAGAGGTTCGGGAGGAGAGGAGTGTCCTCGAACATCCACCCAAAAACAGAGTCAGAGACCCTATGTAGTCAGGAATTTTTCGTATGAAATCAAGTGAAAATAACGGGGAAGGACTTTGATTCAGGAGTAAAGGTGTCGGAGCGACTATGGATTAACGGACGGAACGAGGGAAGATGGACACTGAGTCGTTTACTGGGTCTTAAGTCTAGAAGGTCTTGATCGTTGGGCAGAACGGAACCGGGTAGGACCGGATCCCATACACAGGTCGAGGACGGGGCAGAAAGGAGAGGAAGACGTCTATTGGACGGGTCCTGGGTAGTACAGTGTCCTTCGCTGTGGCGCTCCGATGACCGGATAAAAGTAAGCCGTTCTTAATTTGGTGTCGGTGTCATGCACAACTAGAAAGTCTTTTTACGTCAACGGAGAATGCGGAAACAGTCGCCGGGTTCTTCTTAAAGAGGATGACAGATACATAAAACAGTGATTAATGAAACAAGTACCAGCTCTGTACCGTATGTTATACAACTGAGAAAGGGGTGGAAACAATCCTCCTTATTTCTGGTTCTCTCTTAACCAAGTTAGAGAAGTACTACGACTTTAATACTATGTATTTGTACACTCGTCACTTCCGTGGATATTCACGGACCGCACAGATGTCGTCGCGTCTCTGTTACATAGGTGCTTCCGGTTGGTCCTGTCTGTGTCGTACTTCAGGGTTTAGTGTCCGGTTTGGAGTCAAGGGCACGGAAGATACCGAGTGTAGAGGGGAACCCCGATTGACCTAGAGACATTATTTGAAGGAACTCAACGAGAGACAAGATTTCACGACACCGTAACTGTGTGATGGTCTACAATTTGTCTCTGGATTACCCCTCGACAACGTATTGTGTCCCTCAAGTCGACCCACGAGACACTACTGGATCTCCCCCACCCTCCCCCATGTCTCCCTCCCTCTGTGTTTCCCCTATATATATGTGAAGAATGACTAAGTACAACAACATCTTATTCATTCTTCATATGTATATAGTAAGGGACCACCGAGTCTACCATTTCGTAGACAGATGTTGCACCCCCTGGACCCAAGCTAGGGACCCAGTCGTTCTGAGGGACCTCTTCCTTTACCGTTGAGTGAGTTCATGAGAACGGATCTTTTAGGGTACCAGCCTCCTCGGACCAGGTACCCCAACTTTTCTCAGCCTGTGCTGACTCGCTGAAGTGAAAGTATGTATATAGATTGTGTTGTGACATCTCGTTTTCCTTACGTAAACTCCGTCAAGATTACTTCTGCTTGGATGTCGGATGATGTATCGTACTTCAGTTTCTCTTTCTTTCTAACATATGATTGTATATATATATACCTTAGATCTTTCTACCATCACTACTTAAATAAACGTCCCGTCGCTACCTCTTTGTCTGTATCTCTGTCTGAATACCTATGCTCCTCTCCCTTCCTCTCCCACTCTCCATACCTCTCTCATTGTACCTTTAAATGTAATAGTATACATTTTGTCTATCGGTTACCCTTAAACGACACACAGAGTCCCTCGAGTTTCTCCCCGAGACATTGTTGGATCTCCCCACCCTACCCCTCCATGTACGCTCCCTCCAAGTTCTCCCTCCTCTGTATACATATGGATACCGACTAAGTACAACTCCAAACTGTCTTTCGTTGTTTTAAACTATTTCGTTAGTTTTTAATTATTTAAAAAGTTTATTTATTTTTATTTAAATTTTTAATTTTATCATTATTTGTGTTTTTTTACGACATTGGTTAAGGGTAATAAAAAATATATCAATTTCTCCCTGTACGTCACCGGTCGGTTAGCACAACCAGACCTCGAGACTTCTCTATCTCAACCCTCGTGATCCGTAGAGTTATAAAAAATTTTACTTACTGACAACGTGTCCTAATGGAGAAACATCCTAGTGACGGTGATTGAGGTTTCAATGAGGAACACAGTTTACAGTGGTCTGTCTTTATCGGAGAGTTAGATTTAAGATAGTATAAACAAAGTTTTTCCATATAATATCAGAAATACGACAAAAACGATGTTGTTATACCCATCTCCACCGGTTAAATTCACATTTTCACTGTCTAAAAGAGTCTATTGTAACGACTTGATAGAAGGTGGTCGCCGAATCGAGGACGATCTGTACGAGAAGTCTAGTGACGGTGAGTCTGTGGAAGGGGGAAACCCTTCAGGTCTTAACAAGTAAAAGGGAACCTCTAGTATCTGTGTCTAAGTGGACTTCAGTCACTCGAAAAGGCTCGTAAACGCAGTCCTTCACGGACCGAAGTCTTTTTGTCCTACCGAAGGAAGACACTTCGGACGTGGATTTTTCTCCCCCCCTTTTTTTGCAGTCTTTTCAGGACTTTGGTCCCGTAGGTGTAAAGGGTATTGTATTTTTTACTAGTACGATACACATTTGGTGAAGTGAAGGTAGACGAAAAGTATTTACCGTTACTGGCTCTTTGTCTTTCCTCCCTTCTCGTCGCTCTACCCTTTAATTTACCTGTAGATAAGTGACAAGAGAGGTCTCCTTACCTGATAAAAGGGTAGGAGAAGGGGGGTGTTGTCCCTTTTGTGGAGAAAGGGATAAAGTGACTCTTCGTTATTTAAAGTCTTGAGGGTGTTAGTTTGACCTTTCAAAACGATAGAAACGTAATTGAATTTTTATCACTTATAGTGAACTTTTATTCTGAACACATTATGAAGTAAAGACTCAATATGTTCAGTACCTTAACGGTGAACAACACCGGACCTACTTTCTCACGTTACAAAAGATAAAATATTTGAAGACAAAACAAAATAAAATAGTTATACATTATACACACAAGAAAAAAGTCAGTAAAAAGTCAAGAAAAAAGTTATTTTTACAGATAAAAACCATTCTTTCAAGGACTTTTATGGGAATTATTCGGGCACTACTCTTAATCTTATTATATAATATTTCAATAATTTCCGATTTAAAGAATAATTAGTAAATTATACTTGTCAATGTGGAGTTCTTTAATGTCTCCCGAAGATGGTGTAGCCATTCGAACTTCACCGTACGACTTAACAATCTTAAATTCCAAGAAAAGCAATGACTCGTTTCTCTCCACGTCATGACCTGGAGAGGTTACATTTGTTATGTCAAGTAATTCCTCTATTTATTCAAATCTATTAATTCTTAAGACTCCAGAAATTACAAGTCTAGAGAAAACTTTTACGTAGTTTCACTTTAGATTACTAAGTTTCTTGCCGGTTTACCTACCACCTACAACACTCGTAGTCTAGAATTCCACGTATGGTAGTCGTTTTCTTTACATTTGAATTCGTTGGGAGTAAGGGTCTAGACTACCTGTAATTCGAGTATATGACGGTTCTTGTTGTAAAGTGTAAGTGGCGGGTCTCATTCTCGGGAAGGATGCAGGTACCCTCCTTCAGCAAACGGTCTACAGCGACAAATAAAATGTGCAGAGGGAAACTGAACACGAATAAAAGAGAACTGGAGGGGTTGAAGAGGGTACGTGTGGTACACCTCTTTTGAGTTCTAAGTTCTTTAGAACGACTCTTTATGGAGCGACGAGGTCAGTCACTGGGTCGGAGTTGTACACAAGGACAAATACCCAGGTCGGATTAACGACTGCCTCTAACTTGTCAATCCGAGGGGAGTAAGCCACGATAGACCTGTAACTAGTCTTTTTGTCTGAGAAAATGTTGAACATAGTGGGTTCTGTAGATACTACCTTTGAAAGAGAAAATATACTGTTGTTTGAATAATCACTATTTAGTCTTTTTACTTCAGTTTTGCTTTCTGTTGTTGTAGTTTTGTTCTAACACACTAAAAAGACTTCCGTAAGAGATATAAATCTTCGAAGGTTTCTAGTGTGTCAACTTACAATCTCCTATGGGAAATGGTTTGTCCTTAAGATCGTCCTTAAAGTGACGTCAGAACGGAAGAAGAACTGTTTCTTAGTTTGACCAACTGACTACTAATTTTAGAACTACTGACCTAAAAAAAAAAAAAAAACGACTAAATGACAATTAAAATAAAAAATAACTTCATATCAACCAACCAAAAAAAATCAAAAAATAAAAAATTTAAAATTTTAGAAATTAAGAATGTACGCAAGGGTTTGTACTTGGGGGGAGGGTGGAGTGAGGGGTATTGTAGAGAGACCCACTTCATATCAACTAAACGTTACAAAACGGTTTGACAACATGTCGTTTCATTGAGTCAATATGTATATGTCTGTAAGAAAATATATATATATGGGAAAAGGTAATACCAAATAGTGTCCTAAATCTTGTATCAAGGGACACGATATGTCATCCTAGAACAAATGGATCTAAAGTTACAATGTATATACGACGATTGAAATACGACTCCACTGTGACTACGAGTATCTTCAGTGGTGTAGGAGTCCTCCGTGTATGACTGGTGTGGAGGAACGGATCAGTAGTTTCGGTTAATGAAGACACGACCTTCGGTGGAGACGTCGCTATCAGGTCGAAATAGAAAACGTGAGAAGACACTAAGGGTAATTGGACAGACTGAATGATAGAAGACTCAGGTAAGGTTTTCATCCTCGTCTCTTTTGACCCCACTGTCTATTACTCCGGTCCTTTTGTCCATTTCGTCCTTACTTCGGGCTAGTCGATACTTGTAAAACGTTTACACGAGTCACCCGGACGCAAGGAGGTCAATGAGTTCTTTGAGTTTCTCAAATTTAGTAGAGATTCTTACAAACATACGGGTGTCTGGTGGGGAATACGAGAGATCTTCGTAAAGGATCATAAGTCCCTTACCGGGACCCGTGCCTGATCCACGAGTCAGCAGTGACTTACTTACATCAAGGAGGACACTCTGGTTCCTTTCAATGGGAGCACCATGGAAACAATTCTGCAAGTTGACAATCCGATCAATCATCCCGAACGGGAGAGAGTTTAAAAACCGTTTTAAAGAGTGAACCTTAATTCGTTTTAAACTGAGGTACACTGACGTTTAGAAGTCTTAGGAAAGTTAAGATAAGTGGATCAACTGGTTCCCAACTTTTTTTTTACATTGTGATATCAAAATTAGAACATAAAATATGAGTTACACAACAAAAACAAAAACAAAATAATTAAAAAAGTTAAGTCATTTTTTGGACTGAACTGATACTAAATCGTGTCACAAGAGTTTGTTAGACACCACCTTCTGGTCAAACCAAAAGAGAAAAAAATTTGACAGTTAAGTTTTATCTGTAAAAACTCTTTATTTTACTTTTGTGAATACAAATAATGAATGTTATAGACTCTATACTTCTGTGTGATTCACAGACAACTTACCTATTATTTCTACACTCTGTCTAATTATCTATTTACACACACACACACGATCAACGATTCAGGACAGACTGAGAAACGATGGGGTACCCCATATCGGGTGGTCCGAGGAAGCAGGTACCCTATAAAGGTCCCTTCTTATGATCTCATCCAACGGTAAAAGAAGAGGTCCCCTAGAAAGAGTGGGTCCCTAGTTTGGACCCAGAGGACGTAACGTCCGTCTGAGAAATAACAGACTCGGTGGTCCCTTCGATATATTATATATTTATATATTGTTACTTTATAATAAGTCAGTACTCGTTTGTCTTTAGTACGGTGAACGTTGAGATACCTACTTGGATCCCCGGAGGGTCCACCGTGTCATCATTTCTTAGGTGGACGGTAACGTCCTCTGCGTTCTCTCCGTCTTAGCTAGTAACCCACCCTTCCTAGGGGACCTCTTCCTTTCCCTTCGGTGAAATCATAAGAACGGAAGTTTTAAGGTACCATCCGATGTCAGGTACCCCCAGTATTTCTCAATCTGTGCTGACTCTTGTGTGTTCTTTCGTGTCTACGTGGATCCCCTGTAATACGATTCACTTTCCTCGGTCTGTGTTTGTTCTGTTATGATACGTTAGATATGTTATGATGTGTTAGAGTGAATATGTACCTTATAATCTTTTTTTTGTCAGTTTAAGTGTCTTTGTCTCATCTTACCACCAATAGTCCTGAGTCCCCACTCCCTCTACCTCTCTATGTACAGTTTCCCATGTTCAATGGTCTACTCATTCAAAACTCCTTTAGATTACATGTCGTACCGTTAATATCGATTATTATGATATCACATCTCCCGAAGGGACCACCGAGTCACCATCTCTTAGGCGGACGGTTAAGTCCTCTGTGTTCAAGTTAGAAACCAGGCCCTTCTAGGTTGTACGGTTCCCCGCCGATTCGGGTACGTGGTGTTGATAATTCGAACACGAAACCTCCGGTCCTCGACGTTGATCCCTTCGGGTGGGTGAGATCTCGGGTACGAGGTGTTCTCTTGGACGATGTTTACTCTTCGGACGTGTGGCGTTGATCTCTCGTCGATCTCTTTTCGGACTTTTCGTTGCTTCTGGATCGTGTCGGTTTTTATTTATTTATGAGAAAAAAATTTTCTTCACGTTCGGGGAACTCTAGTCGACTACTCGGTTCGGGGAGAATTTTTCTTTTGTTATGATATGACTTATGAACTTTAAACGATAGAGTGTACGATCATTTGATTACGAGTTTTAAGAGGTTCGGTCCGAAGTTGTTATACACTTGACACTTGAGGAACTACAGGTTCGACCAAAATCTTTTCCGTCTCCTTAGTCTCTAGTTTAACGGTTGTAGACGACCTAGTAGCTTTTTGGTTCTCTCAAGGTCTTTTTGTAGATAAAGACGAAATAACTGATACGGTTTCGGAAACTGACACACCTAGTGTTCTTTGACACCTTTTAAGACTTCCTCTACCCTTATGGTCTGGTGAACTGGACGGAGAACTCTTTGGACATACGTCCAGTCCTTCGTTGTCAATCTTGACCTGTACCTTGTTGTCTGACCAAGGTTTATCCTTTTCCTCATACAGTTCCGACATATAACAGTGGGACGAATAAATTGAAGATACGTCTCATGTAGTACTCTTTACGACCCGACCTTCTTTGTGTTCGACCTTAGTTCTAACGACCCTTTTTATAGTTTTTGGAGTCTATACGTCTATTGTGGTGGGAATACCGTCTTTCACTTCTTCTTGATTTCTCGGAGAACTACTTTCACTTTCTCCTTTCACTTTTTCAACCGAATTTCGAGTTGTAAGTCTTTTGTTTCTAGTACCGTAGGCCGGGGTAACGAAGTACCCTTTATCTACCCCTTTGTCACAGTCTGAAATAAAACCCCCCTAGGTTTTAGTGACGTCTACCACTGACGTCGGTACTTTAATTTTCTGTGAATGAGGAACCTTCTATTCAATACTGGTTGGATCTATCGTATAAGTTTTCGTCTCTGTAATGAAACGGCTGATTCCAGGTAGATCAGTTCCGGTACTAAAAAGGACACCAGTACATACCTACACTCTCAACCTGACACTTCTTCCGACTCGCGGCTTCTTAACTACGAAAACTTGACACCACAACCTCTTCTGAGAAACCTCAGGGAACCTGACGTTCCTCTAGGTTGGTCACTTAAGACTTCCTCTAGTTGGGACCCTAAAGAAACCTTCCTTACTACGATTTCCACTTTGAGGTCATGAAACCGGTGGAGTACGCTTCTCGACTGAGTAACCTTTTCTGAGACTACGACCCTCCCTAACCCCCGTCCTCCTCTACTATCTCCTACTCTACCCACCTACCGTAGTGACTGAGCTACCTGCACTCAGACTCACTTGAGGCCCTCAACCATTACCTGTCCCTCCGGACCGCACGACGTTAAGTACCCCAGCGTTTCTCAGCCTGTACTGACTCGCTGACTTGACTTGACTTCTCTTATCTAACATTCCCAAGAGTGATGGTTTTCTATTTTACATCCACTCCACTACCCCTACAATTAATTAGACTAATATCATTAGAAATTTTTACATATGTATACAGTATAGTAGTAACGTCTTTGGTAGTCGACGTGTGTCATTTATACGTGTCAGTAACCCAAGTCGTCTGTGTAATGAGGTGACAGTTCAAAGAAAGGTAATCCGTTTCTCAACGAATTGTGACAGTTAAAACCATAGATAGACCAGGGTCTAACGAGTACTAGTTAGACCAATAAGTCATGACACTTAATGTGTTTCCCACGGTGACGAAATCCTGGTTAGAAGAAAGAACAGGACTTGACTGGTCTAATTCTGTCATTGACTCATACAGGAGTAAAGTATTGTGGAGGATGGGTGTTGTGAATCGTAATTATAGAAACGTCTCCCTTTTCTAGTAAGACACAACAACTTTAATCAAAGGATATAAAAAGTACGGACTTTCTCCAGTAAAAATTTTTATGACTTCTAATTTTATAAACAGTTTTCAGTCTTTTCCATCCAGTGATACTTTTACAGACGAAAGATCTTTCTCACTAATAAGAGTGAATGTGTAGATACAGGAGGACAACTTTACGATGGTTCGATATAAAAGAACCGTGATCCCTTATTGCTTCAATATACACATCCGTCTTGTCTCGAGTGAGTCTTCTGTTCTACCCACACTAAGGGCTTCACGACGGGAAACTTTCCTGGACCTCTCCCTTCTGGTACAGAGTGTACGAGTAAATTAGTGAGAGAGAAAAAAAGAGAGCGAGTGTGTTTGTGACTCGTGTAAAATATCACCGAACTTACGTACACTTCAACGAGTTAGTACAGTCTAAGAAACGTTGGGATACCTGACATCGGGTGGTCCGAGAAGACAGGGACCCTAAAAAGACCCGTTCTTATAACCTCACCCAACGGTAAAGGAGGAGGTCCCTTAGAGGGGTTGGGTCCCCAGTTTGGTCACAGAGAATTCAAAGGACGTAACCGTCCGTCCAAGAAATGGTGATCACGATACACCCTTCAGGAATATTACCCAATCATCGTTCACGTGTCGAAACATTGGTTTAGTCAAGTCAAGTCAACTTAGTGAGTCAGTACAGGTTGAGAAACGCTGGGGTACCTGACGTCGTGCGGTCCGGAGGGACAGGTAGTGGTTGAGGTCCTTAGGTGGGTTTGGGTACAGGTAACTCAGCCACTACGGTAGGTTGGTAGAGTAGGAGACAGTAGGGGAAGAGGAGGAAGGAAGTTAGAAAGGGTCGTAGTCTCAGAAAAGGTTACTCAGTTGTGAAACGTACTCCACGGGTTTCATGACCTCAAAGTCGAAGTCGTAGTCAGAGAGGTTACTTGTGGGTCCTGACTAGAGGAAATCCTACCTGACCAACCCAGAGAAACGTCAGGTTCCCTGAGAGTTCTCAGAAGAGGTTGTGGTGTCAAGTTTTCGTAGTTAAGAAGCCGTGAGTCGGAAGAAGTGTCAGGTTGAGAGTACAGGTATGTACTGATGACCTTTTTGGCATTGAAACTGATCTGTCTGGAAACAACTGTTTCATTATAGAGACCAAAAATTATACGATAGATCCACCCAGTACTGAAAAGAAGGTTCCTCATTCACAGAAAAATAAAGTACCGACGTCAGTGGTAGACGTCACTAAAACCTCGGGGTTTTTTATTTCAGACTGTGACAAAGGTGGCAAAGGGGTAGATAAAGGGTACTTCACTACCCTGGTCTACGGTACTAGAAGCAAAAGACTTACGACTCGAAATTCGATTGCAAAAGTGAGAGGAGAAAGTGAAAGTAGTTCTCCGAAAAATCGAGGAGAAGTGAAAGACGGTATTCCTACCACAGTAGACGTATAGACTCCAATAACTACAAAGAGGGTCGTTAGAACTAAGGTCGAATACGAAGAAGGTCGGGTCGTAAAGAGTACTACATGAGATATCCATTCAATTTATTCGTCCCACTGTTATATGTCGGAACTGTATGAGGAGAGGGATAAACCTTGGTCAGACAACAAGGTACAGGTCAAGATTGACAACGAAGGACTGGACGTATGTCCAAAGAGTTCTCCATTCACTCCACCGGAGCGTAAGGGTAGAGAAAGTCTTAAAAGGTGTCAAATAACACTAGGTGTGTCAGTTTCCGAAACCGTATCAGTTATTTCGTCTTTATCTACAAAGAGACCTTTAGAAAATGAAAAAGCTACTAACTTGTCTACCATCCTTAAACTAGAGACCAATGAGACGGAAAAGATTTTGGTTGAACTTGTGGACCTTCAAGTGCTAAGTGCATAACAATTTCGGACCTAACCTCTTAAAACTCGTAAAGAAACGATCGCACATTCTACTCACGTTAACACGTCATCAAACTCGTAAGAAACCGTAACGAAAAGAAACCCTAACCTTACTTTTAATTGGAAAAGGTTAGGACACCGGTGACGACTCAAAAGGTTTAAACGACCGTATGACTCCCGTCGTGAAAGTGTCGTAGTAGAAAATCCTAAAGTTTATCGAGTTGACTTTAAGGTAGTGGAGGTGATCGAAACAAGTATCACTACGAAGGATTCCGGGTGAACTGTAGTGTAAGGTCCTACAGACCGAGATCCACTCACTAGTGTGGTAGTATTAATAGACCCAGTATTACTTGAAAAAACATATCAAGAAGACACATAAGAACGGTGGAGAAGAATTATAGAAGACGAAGATAATTCAGATATGGTAAAGACAGGAAATAACTCGGGTAGAAACGAGTCATAATTCAGATATGGTAAAGACAGGAAATAACTCGGGTAGAAACGTACTTTATAAGGGAACCATCGAGATTAAAAGAACTTCTCTAGAGATCAGAAAGGGTAGAATAACAAAAAGAGATAAAGAACCGTAACTAGTGACTCCTTCCGAAAGAATAGAGAGGAACGATAAGAACCTTGAGACGCAAGTTTACCCACATAGAAAGGAAAAGAGGAAATGAAAAGTGAAGAGAAGAAAAGTGTCGATAAACATTCCGGAGAAGTCTCTCGGTAAAACGATAAAACGTAAAGAAAAAGAACCCCTACCAGAACGAGGGGTAGAGGACATGTCACAGTACTTGGAGGCAGGTATAAAGTAGTCCGTGAGATAGATAGTCTAGATCACTGAATTTAGATAAATAGTGAAAGTGACATATTAGTATTCCCTAAACTAAATCCCGTATGGACTTACCAGATCATCAAAAGGGATGAAAGAAGTTAAATTCAGACTTAAACCGTCATTCCTCAAGTACTAGACTCGGTGTCAGTCGAGGACCAGAACAAAAACGACTGACATATCTCGAAGAAGTAGAAACCGACGTTTCTTATATTAGTTAGACTATAACCACAACTGGTAGACCACTACAGGTACATATCTCAGAAGAGAACACAACAACCTCCTCCCACAAACGATACTAGTCACGTAAGAGAACCGTCTTGAGATAATCGGAAACGGGACGAAGTAAGTTATGAGGTTCCGGTTTAAATGGACAATTAGGTCCACAAAGAACTGAAGGATGTAAACGAAAGGTCGGGGGATATTACCTTTCCTGTAGAAAAAACCCACAATTAAGATCTTCCAGAACATCCAGAAGTATCTTGACAAGTTGAAGTCGAAGAAGTCACAACGACCGACCCCGTAGCTGAACCTAAGGGCACTATAACTTACCAAACGGAACCTTTGTTTGTCTCTAGTAAGACAGCAAAAACTCTGACGTAGATGCATGACGTAAAGTCTGAGAAAACAACTGATACTACCGATAAGGTAAAGAAGATTACTAAGAACGGGTGTCATCATCTATATTACCAGTAGATTCAATTTAAGTGGGTAAGGTCAGGTAAAATCAAGAGACTAAGGATCTTACAGCTGTAAGTGAGAACGGTAGTGAACAAACTGGTGAGGGTTAAACGGAACTAAGTACCTGGATTGTAAGGTCTAAGTATACGTTATAACGAGAAATGTCGTAGCCTGGAACGGAGGTAGTGATCAGTGTAGGTGTTGACCCACCACAACAACGAAACCGAGGCAGACAAGTAAGAAAGACCTGAATAAAGAGGTGACTAGAGGTCACCGTATAACCCGTGGATGGTTGGTCCCCTCAAGTAGAAAGGATAGAAAAACGAAAAAGTATGACAAGTACCCCAAGAGTTCCATCCGTATAACTTCACCAAACGGTTTATCTGTAGTAAATGCAAGACTGACACCGTAAATAATTGGGATTGTAGAACCCTGTTCAGTGAGTGAGAAGACACAGGTTCAAAATGTCATCCAAGAGGTATTTATAAAAAACTCACTCGTTTCCGTTAAAAATTTTCCCACAACTTTTCAGCATATCATCTTCTACTCGTTTGTCATAATATAAAAAAAAGTAAACACAGTCAAAGTATCTCAATCCCAATTTTCCACACACGTATATATATATATATGTGTGTGTGTGTGTATGTGTGTATGTATGTATATATGTTTATATTTCTTGTTTGATCACCAATGGTCACCCCTCCCCTTTCCCCCTCCCGTGTTATCCTCATCTCTTATGTTTGATAATGCATATTTTATTTATTCGATGTTCCTATATGACATGTTGTGTCCTATATATTGGTTATAAAATGTTATCGATACATATTGGAAATTTTAGTACTTAGTGATATATTGAATGTGTTCCGAAAGGACAACCAAGTCTACCATTTCTTAGACAGACGTTACGTCCTCTGGGTCCAAACTAGGGACCCAGCCCTTCTAGGGGGTCTCTTCCCTTACCGTTGGGTGAGGTCATAAGGACGGATTTCTTGAGGTACCTGTCTCCTCGGACCACCCGATGTCAAGTACCCCAGTGTTTCCCAACCTGTGTTGACTCGCTAATATGAATACATTGAATGTGTTACGACATATAGTTGATGTAGAGTTAAAATATTTTGTTATAGTACTACTTTGTAAGTCGTTAATGACTGAGTACAGTGTCTGATTTCTTGTGATAATTCTTGTCTTTGGAACCTCCCAGGATACTTTTGATGATTGTTTGGTGTCTGGAAAGAAAGTCCCGTTTGTAGGAGGAAAGACTATCGTTTTTATTAGTGGACCCGTCCGTTTATCTTTTGGACTCACTTCTCACGGTGGTAAAACATAATAATTCAGACATGAGTGTGTATGTGTTGAATTTTTTTTTTTACTTAGGTTAGACTTGTATCTATAAAGATGGTTTTTGTGATAAACTTAAGTTGGTAGTAAAATATTATTATAAAGGTCCCGAATTTATTTCGTTTTACTTGACTTAGATGGGTTTTTGTGATAGAGTCCTCTTTAAAGATTTCAATGATAACGAGATAATGAGGAAGGGAGTGACTCTTTCTACGTTCACCTTTGAGTGTGTTCGTTACTTCGTATTAAAGTCTTGTCGAGACACTGTGGTTCACACTTTCAAAGTCACTTGAAAATAGGTCATTTATCTTGCCCCGGGGATCTCGTCTCTCCGGTATTTAGTATCTCTACCCTCTTTCCTGTACCTTAAACTCTAACCTCCGGTATTCTTCTGGTATGACAAGACGGTTAAAAATCGACGTTAGATCCGAAAAAAAGTAGAAATTTTATACTTTTTACTGTATGAGGGTTTCCTCACAACATTCTTGATGTACTATGTTATATAGACTTCTCGTAGAAACATTCAAACGTTCAAATCTACAAAAATTTCCACTAAATCTTTATTTATGAGGTGAAATAAAGGTAAATGTTTCGAAGGGACTCCCGTCTTTCCGTCTCTCGTAACAAATTCTGGCACTATATTTTTGTATGTGGAAATGTAGGTAATGACATCAGAACCGTAGTTGACGTGTTCAAGGGTTGCGACTGATCAAAGGTTCTTTGACGGTTTGTGTCTCGTTCCAGTGTAAAGGGAATTATTTATGAGAAGCATAAGAGGTAGAGGATTTCTCTGTTTTACGTTTAAAGAAGGTTGATCGGTTTTGTTTACAGGGTACCATGCCTTAAAAAAAACCTTCGTCATCATTTGTCTCGACAGGGTTTTGTCACAATTGTTGTACTTGTTTTTACCTTCGTCCTTTTGCACGGGATCACGACTCCCCCTTTCGTCCCGTTTTCGATCTACGCCTCGATAAAGGGTGTTAAAGAGAAATAATCGACACACACTTATAAACGTAAAACCCTTTGTCGGAAAGGGTTCTAGCGAAGGACATGGGGTCGTGTTTGTCTCGCACCAGTGACAGCCGTTCGTGGGACAAGTTCTCTAGTACAACCTTTCTCCCGGACCGGGGTCTTTACTTCTGGAGATTTACCGAAGTCATCAGGGTAGTGGTCACGCACAATTAAAACCGTCTCACATAGATAAGTTTTGACAAGAGTATAAGAAACCGAGAATACGAAACGTACAGTCTACTTTGTCGTTACGTTTTGATTCTGACAAGGTCTGGTTTTTTCTGAAACTCAAATCAAACCGATACCCCTCTGTGTCAGTGCCACCCTTCCGTCAAGATTACCGGTCGACCTCCACTTACAAGATCTGAGTCGTGATATCGCGTTACACCGTTAGTTGGACGAAAGACTCAGAGTGACAGATGTAGAGACTGGACTTCTTGAATGGGACTTAATTCTAAACTGCTAGTACTCGTTTGACATAGTCTCATTTCAGAAGTTGTTGAAGAAAATATGAATGTAATTTTTTCTCGAAATACTCTGAAGAGACCACCAGGTCACCAATACTGAGACCCGAAGGTGACGTCACCCGTACCCAAGTTGGAAACTAGACCCTTGATTCTAGGGTGTACAACGTACACAATCATCGAGTCAGCACGGACTGAGAAACGTTGGGACACCGGACGTCGGGTGGTCCGAGGAGTCAGATCCCCTAAAAGGTTCGTTCCTATGACCTCACCAAACGGTAAAGGAGGGGGTTGTATTACGTACCACGTCGGTTTTTTTTAAAAAAATATTTTCTTTCCACTTAAGTTATAAAATAAATATATGGAAAAAAAGAAAAGAGAAAAAAGGTTACTGGTTGTAGTGAATGACTTACTCCTTGACGAGAAAATTCCATAACTTTTCGTTTACCCACAGATTACTCTCATTACTAATCCAACGAAACGAATTTTGCCTTCCATGACTTAAAAATAAATGTGATATCCTCACTATGGTTTAGTCATTGTCTTTAAAACTTTTGTTTCACCTTTTGTCCTTTAACGGTTTCCAAAGTGGTAAGAAATAGTTGGTACTGAAAATCGTTGAAGAGAAAGTCTGAAAAAGATATGTATGTACAAAATCTTCTTGTGTTTCAACAAAAACAAAAACAAAAAATGAATCGAGACCATTATCACATATATGTTAAAACGTAGGACGAAAAGAGTGAATTATCCGTATAATTGCATTCGTAAAGAGGTTCAGTGATGTTTAAGACATAAAAATAACCGACGTATGAGAAGGTGTTAACATATGGTTTTAAATGTCTCGGTAGGGGTTTGTCTATTCGTAAAAACTCATCATTCAACAATTTGTTAAAATTATAAACACACAGTTCATGCATTTCGAAAGTAGTGTCCCTCTTTGACGTTATGTACGTCTACCTTGTCCTCGTTTCTTCTAGTCGTTATTTAAGGTTTAGATAAGGTTTCTCTACGTTTATTCCCAGGGTCCCTTTCCAGAGTGTCAGACGGAGTTACGTCTGTAGTTTCAGTAGCCTTTTACCTTTTACCTTTCAGTACCCCTTTACCCGGAAAATCATTCGGTTAGTCTCTCCAGGGTGGAATAAGGTCTCAGTCCGTTTTTACAAGGATTTCCTTTTAGACTAAAGGATGTTGTTCTTTACTGAAGGTTTCAACCCACTCAAATTCTCGGTTCACCGCCACTGTTTAAGACACTAGGGTTTCACAACTTTACGTCATTTCACTCACTCGGTCGGATACGTCCGACCCTCATCATTTCTTTTCCTTTTCGTCGCCCAAAATTAGGATCAGACCGTCATATTCCTTTAAAAAGATTCATGAGTGGTCCTAGACAGTACAAACGTAAATATAATAAATGTTCACAGAAAAAATTTTTGATAAAAGGAAAGAAATGTATCGTGACCTCAACCCCTCTATTTTTCTTCTAAGTAGGAAAGTAACGTCCCGGTAGAATCGATTTTAGATACAACCTTTAAAAATATTGATGGTCCTTTCTGCACACCTTCTGGGTTTTGTTAAAATGATCCTTTAAAGGCGGTTTTCATTAAATTTTCCGCAGTCACTGTCATTTCCCTCGAGACAACGACTGAATCTTTTTGTGGTACCCGATTACTTGTGTCTCGACCTTTAAAATTCCGCATCCTGTCTCTCAAAGGGTTCACAAAATCTTGATTTTTATTAAAACTAGTTAAAAAAATTACCTGTCCTTTTTATTTGATGTATTTAATTCTACAGTTTACTGACTCAAAGATCCAGGAGTCAAGTCAGCGAGTCAGTACAAGCTGAGAGACACTGGGGCACTTAGCGTCGTGCGGTGTGGAGGGACAGGTAGTGGTTGAGGGTCTCAAGTGAGTCTGAGTGCAGGTAGCTCAGTCACTACGGTAGGTGGGTAGAGTAGGAGACAGCAGGGGAAGAGGAGGACGGGGGTTAGAGAGGGTCGTAGTCCCAGAAAAGGTTACTCAGTTGAGAAGCGTACTCCACCGGTCTCATGACCTCAAAGTCGAAATCGTAGTAAGGAAGGTTTCTTTAGAGTCCCAACTAGAGGAAGTCTTACCTGACCAACCTAGATGAACGTCAGGTTCCCTGAGGTTTCTCAGAAGAGGTTGTGGTGTCAAGTTTTCGTAGTTAAGAAGCCGTGAGTCGGAAGAAGTGTCAGGTTGAGAGTGTAGGTATGTACTGGTGACCTTTTTGGTACCGGAACTGATCTGTCTGGAATCAGCCGTTTCATTACAGAGACGAAAACTTATACGATAGATCCAACCAGTATTGAAAAGAAGGTTCCTCATTCGTAGAAAATTAAAGTATCGACGATTCTTTTATGTTTAAAGTTAATTTTTGCCATTTTTTTTTTTCATAATTTTTTAAAAAACTACTACTTCAAAAATAATCTACGACCTCACCAATAAGTCTTAAGGGATTAAGGGAAAGGAAGTCCCACGAATTCTTATACCGTCTCCTGAAAGAGAGGTTTGTACAGTCTTCCTCAAGACACTTTCTCCTTCTACCGGATCGCAGATCTGCCAGAGAGTCCCCGGGAAGGACACATGATTAGGACCTAAAGTAAGTAATGAGTAGAGGAATCTCCATTAGGTTTGTCTACTTTTTTATTTTACGAAATAAGAAGGGAGTTGAAAAACCGAAACCCTTGATAAAAATTTAATTATGAAGGACGAGGGAGGGTCCTTGTGACCTTAGAAACGTTTGTCAACAATTTGTCGTTATTAAGGAAGGGGATGAGTAAGTTCAAGGTGTGGTGAGGGTTCTATTCGTGGTGGGTGAAATTCCATAGTGTCACAGGTTGAGACATTATTTCCTTTTTCACTAAATATCGTCGACCATTCGTATCTTAAGATTAAGTTCTTTTATAACGTTTTCTCTTATATAAACGAAATCCGTTCCTAACACTGTCGAAGATTTAAGATAAGAACGAAGTTTCGAAGTAAGATAATGTGATATATGTTAAGTTGAATATTGAATCAAAAGTAAAAAGGAACCCCGACTTATATGAATTTTGTTACTGGTCTAGACGGTTTAAAAATTAACATACAAGTAAAACAACACGTTAAGTTCACACAACCTCAGTTGACGTTGTTTCTAAATACTAAGTCAGACCATTTAAAGGTACTGAAAAATATTTCTTTTTGAGTTTTTATAAATCCTTTTCTTACTACATGATGTTTTGTATGTTAAATATGTAGTTCAAGTCTTACGATCCTCTTTCGTGGTTTCCCTTTTAGCGACGGTGGTAGAAAACCTATCTTTAGAAACGTTTCTACCGATTTGTTCTTAAATATATTAGATCATAAAAATCATCATAAACAAAAAGTCAAATCTTTCCGTAATTTGACTCATTGTAAGTTTCTTCTCTTTTGTTTTTGACTATTCTGAGAGAAACCTAAATTTGTTAAGTTTGGTAACTGAAATTGGTTGTCGTCATCGTCAGAATCAGTGTGTTAAGTGTAGAGGGATGACGAGTGACTAAATGGACTAAGGTATATGATAACCATATGTAAATTTTGTTTTTGAGGGAATTCTAAATTTCTAGAGAACGAGGTATCAGTCACTACGTTTCCAGGTTTAAGTCCAGGATTAACATTACGAACCTATTCTTGTTTACTTTTATAACCAAGTCAAGTCAAGTCAGGTCAGCGAGTCAGTAGAGACTGAGAAACGCTGGGGTACTTGGCGTCGTGTGGTCCGGAGGGACAGGTAGCGGTTGAGGGTCTCAGGTGGGTTTGGGTACAGGTACACAGTCACTACGGTAGGTCGGTAGAGTAGGAGACAGTAGGGGAAGAGGAGGACGGGAGTTAGAAAGGGGTATAGTCCCAGAAAAGTTTACTCAATCGAGAAGTGTAGTCCACCGGTTTCATAGCCTCAAAGTCGAAGTTGTAGTCAGGATGGTTACTTGTGAGTCCTGACTAGAGGAAATCCTACCTGACCAACCTAGAGGCACGTCAGGTTCCCTGAGAGTTCTCAGAAGAGGTTGTGGTGTCAAGTTTTCGTAGTTAAGAAACCGCGAGTCGAAAGAAATATCGGGCTGAGAGTGTAGGTATGTACTGATGACCTTTTTGGTATCGGAACTGATCTGCCTGGAAACAATCGTTTCACTACAGAGAAGAAAACTTATAGGACAGATCGACCCAGTATTGAAAAGAAGGTTCCTCATTCACAGAAAAATAAAGTACCGACGTTAGTGGTAGACGTCACTAAAACTTCGGGTTTTTTTATTTAAGTCGGTGATAAAGGTGACAAAGAGGTAGATAAACGGCACTTCACTACCCTGGCCTACGGTACTAGAATCAAAAGACTTGCAACTCGAAATTCGGTTGAAAAAGTGAGAGGAGAAAGTGAAAGTAATTCTCCGAAAAATCAAGGAGAAGTGAAAGACGGTATTCCCACCACAGTAGACGTATATACTTCAATAACTATAAAGAGGGTCGTTCGAACTAACGTCGAACACAAAGAAGGTCAGGTCACAAAGAGCACTACATGAGACGTATATTCAATTTATTCGTACCACTGTTATATGTCGGAACTACATGAGGAAAAGGATAAACCTTGGTCAGACAACAAGGTACAGGTCAAGATTGACAACGAAGGACTGGACGTATGTCCAAAGAGTTCTCCGTCCAGTCCACAAGACCATAAGGGTAGAGGAAGTCTTAAAAGGTGTCAAATAACACTAGGTGTGTTAGTTTCCGAAATCGTATCATTTATTTCGTCTTTATCTACAAAAAGATCTTGAGAGAACGAAAAAGTTACTAGGTTAAACTAGAGACTAAGGAGACGGAAAAGATTTTGGTCGAACTTGTAGTCCTTCAAGTGTCAAGTGCATAACGACTTCGGACCGAACCTCTTAAAACTCGTAATGAAATGATCACACACTCTACTCATCTGACCTTAAATATATGTGATCATACACATTTTATCTATTTATTACTCTTGGATGATGACATATTGAGTCCCTGGAGATGAATTACGAGACACCACAGGATTTACCTTTTCCTTTAGGTTTTATCCTCCCCTATATACATATGTATATCGAATGAGTGAAACGACATGTCGTCTTTGATTGTGTTGTAATATTTCGTTGATATTAGGTTAAAAAATTTTTTACTTTCATGCAATGAATCAAGGTCTTAATTAGTTCTCATGAAACAGATTTTAACTTGGTATAGTGGGTCTCAATTGTATTAAATGTTATAGTAAATGTTACAGTAGAAACACTAAAAAAAGTAAACAATATATCTAAAAGTCTTCGTCTTCCTAAGATGAAGTCCGTTCCGTGGTATCTTTGGACGATAGAGTGGGTTACTGAGACCTTTAGAGACTCTTTGATACCGTCTGTCACATAGTGGTTTACCTAAAATTGTAGGTCCCCTCACCAAGAGTGTGGAGTTATACATAGTCGTAACGACCCCAATCCGACTTCGTAGATAATGAGACCAAAGCGTCTAAGTTCAAAATCCTGGTGACTACATCCAACGTGTAAGTTCTAGAGAAGGTAAAACGGGATCTTTAATTGAAAATTATATAGAACGTAATAGTCCAGACCTAGTTTTATACTAGGAATTAAGGGTCCTGAACAGAATCTCGGAAACAGAAGAGACCTACGTAAAGAAGCTCTCCCTTGAATCTTCTCACCGACTCACCTGTACTCAAGTTAATCGACTTAAGTCACGATAGAGGTAAAGGAAGTCCTTTTACTTGTAAAGATCGGAAGCTTACTTACCGACCTTGTCGACCGAGAGCTACTTTATACACTGGAAGGAGAAACCTTCTAAGATCACGAAGGGACCACCAAGTCTATCATTTCTTAGGTGGACGTTACGTCCTCTGGGGTCAAATTAAGGACCCAACCTTTCTAGACGACCTCTTCCTTATCCGATGGGTGAGGTCATAAGAACCCGAAGGGACCACCGAATCTACCATTTCTTAGGTGTTATGTCCTCTGTACCCAAGCTAGGGATCGAACCCTTCTAGGGGGCCTCTTCCCTTACCGATGGGTGAGGTCATAAAACCGGACCTCTTAAGGTACCTGTCTCCTCGACCCGTCCGATGTCAGGTACTCTAACATTTCTCAGTCTGCACTGACTCGTTGATTGGTGTGATCACGAAGTCTTTTGTGGTACCCTTTAGACGACGGTTAAAGGACATCCAATGGTTGTAACTAAGGGTTACTACAGTTGGTAAGGGAAAGGTACTCCAAAAACGTTTCGGGAAAAGGTACCGTTTTGTACGAGAACCTCTCTTACATGACTTGATATAAAACAAGAACGATATAAAGTAGACGGACCTCTTCGTAGACCCTGTGTCATCCGTAAGTTATTTGTATACAACTTAGTTACCAAAGAACGGTGTAATTCATACACTAGAAATTTTGACACTTCCTGTAGTATTTGAATCATATGTCGGGAAACACTTTATAGTTCCCTCGATAGAAACACGTGATAATAGACGGTTTCAACTGAAGACTCCAACTTTTTACAACGGAAGATATAGTCTTTTGTTTCTCACAACACCAGTAGTTCGGAAGTCAGTACCGTTGGTGGACGCTGGTATGTCCCACTTTTTGTCGTCCTACGGCCAGATCCGACAATTCCGCGTATAGTTTCGTTACTAAAGTTACTCGGGTCTGAGGACGCAGAAGGGTATGTGTCTTTTCGTCATTTAAGTGATTGAAGTCCACAGACCAAAAGAAGTTAATTGTCACTACAAAGCTACAAGGTTGATGGACCAAAATCAACGTCTTTGAGGAGATCTTCGAGAAGGGAATGGAGAGGTCTCGTCAGGGAGCTCTATCGACTCTGTGACAGAAGACCCAAATTCGGGAGTCTAAACAAGTGGTTTACTTTGTATGAAGAGTTGAAAATCGAATAAAAAAAAAATCGGTTGTAAAGATAAGACTTTTATGCCACCACCAAATCAGTGATTTAGCACAGGCTGAGAACCCTAGGGTACCTGACAAATAGCGGGTGGTCCGAGGACACTACCTTAAAAGGTCCGTTCTTATGACCTCAGTCGACGGTAAAGGAAGAGGTGTAGAAGGACTGGGTCTTTGGCTTGGGCCCAGAGGACGTAACGTCCGTCTAAGACATGGTTGACTCGATACTCCCTTCGGGAAACGTTTATATCACTATTTTTTTTTTTTAAACAAAATTTATATCTTAAATTCATAATATAAATTAATATCCTAATTTATATCTTCATGGGTAAAGTATTGTGTCAATACTATGTCAAGGTCTAAACGTCATAATCAATTGTTTGAATCCAGCAAACTCGGTTATGTTCTACCAGGATCTGAAATGGGATTTATAAAACTTATTACTGAAGTAAGTGTTTACTGAAAGGGAGGAATTTATAAGTTCGTCTTAAGACTACACTGGGAGACGGTAGGTTTAGCACGACGACACAGACTTCGCCCCTCTTCTAAAGGACTCTACCCGTGGGGCAAAGGAGTTTTGAGTAATTATCTCACAGGAAAGTTGTATATAATCTTCGTCTTCAGAAAAGAGTAAGTTCATCTCGAATCTAATGTTCGCAACTTTGTTCAAAATGAATTCGTCCCCATCTGATACGTTTCCTCTTCCGCTACCGTGGGTGAGGACACGAGAGCGGACCTTTTAGGTACGGCCTCCTCGGACCGCCCGACGTCAGGTACCCCAGCGACTCCCAGCCTGTGTTTGTTCGCTGAAGTGAAAGCGAAAAGTGAAAGTACGTAACCTCTTCCTTTACCGTTGGGTGAGGTCACAAGAACGGACCTCTTAGGGTCCCTGCCCCCTCGGACCACCCGACGGCAGATACCCCAGTGCGTCTCAGCCTGGGTCGACTTCGCTGAATCGTCGTCGTCGTCTGACACGTTTTCTCTACTAGAGATTATCGACAGTCAGTTAGTGGAAAACACTTGATTTAATATTAGGTGTAATGGTCCCGTCAAGCAGTCAACCACGTTCGGATACTATGACGGAAATCGTTTTACTGTTTTTCGATTTACACTTTCATTTAAGAAGATATTGGTTGTTTAGACAGTAAAGACAATAATTTCATTACGGAAGAAAGTCGTCAAGTTCCTCCGGGAAAACCTTTACTAGGTACAAAACACACACACACAAAAAATTACACTTGGTGAAAATTTCAGAGATAACTTAAACAATGTTATAACGAAGACTAAATACAAAACCAAAAAACTAGTACTTCGTACACACTAGAATCAAGGGGTCGGTCCCTAACTTGGGTGCTGGGGACGTGACCTTCCACTTCAGAATAGGTGACCTGAAGGTCCCTTCAGGGACCTTTACTAAATACAAAATTTGTCTGTCTAATTCC
Source organism: Capra ibex (assembly GCA_006410555.1). Classification (NCBI taxonomy): domain Eukaryota; kingdom Metazoa; phylum Chordata; class Mammalia; order Artiodactyla; family Bovidae; genus Capra; species Capra ibex. The sequence goes on from SJYO01001178.1 coordinate 2,148,092, forward strand.
GTAATTTTTTATTATTATTGTATCTTTTAGGAGTCGGTTCACCTAAAACGTGTCCATTTAAGAAAATAAACTACATAACTTTACAACAGATACGGTTTGTAATTCGTAGTTTCTTGTACTGTCAGTGGTTGGGTGGCAGTATCTCAGATGTGAGCTCTCCCCTTGTATTTGTGATCCTTTTATGACTCGACCGGTTTTTCAAACAAGTCCGAAAAGGCACACACACTCAGTCAGTACAGGTTGAGAAACGTTGGGGTACCTGACACTGGACGGTCCGAGGACACAGGTACCTTAAGAGGTTTGTTCTCACAACCTCTCCCATCGGGAAGGGAAGACGTCCCTTAAAAGGGTTGGGTCCCTAGTTTGGTCCCAGAGGGTGCACCGTGCGTCTAAGAAATGGTAGACTCGGTGGTCCCTTCTGTATTCACTGATACTTTTTGAGCTTTCTTGAAAGATCGGTTGGGTTATGAAGGTTCACGTTTCTCACAATTCCTTTGTCTTCAAGTCCAACTTTACTCCTACAAATTTCACTGTAGAAGTTCCGGAAGGACCCCTACACCAAAAATCCAACTCTGGACTCGTTTCACTGTTGTCCGGTCAGTAGTATTCTTTGGTAATACGCGAACCAAGTCTGTGACGTCTCTTTGACAGTTCATTTTCCTTGACTTGTTGCAGGTCACTCCGTTCGACCTCTTCTGTGTCCCGTCGCTCGACCTTCTCCTTCGGCGTACACGCCTGTTCTGACAAACGTCTCCGGCGACGGTGGTGTACTCTGCAAACTCCCAAACAGGAGTCTTGTCGTCCTTTGGTCACGTTCCCCTCTTCGTCGATAGTACCAGTACCAAAGTACCTGTGTGTCGTTCTTTTGTTGTGAACCGGTTGAGAATAATCTCGGTCGACAGAGTCGGATTCCAATGGAGGTTCCTCGCCTCGGTCTCTGTACGTGCCGACCACTCGAGAATCAACTAAACTCCGTCGCTCGGGTTCCTCGTCCTTACCCCCTCACACCACTCACCCTGTTTTCTCTCTCCTTTGGTTAGACTTCTACGTGATAACCAGTATACAGACGACACCCGTCATCGAGAGGTAGGGGAGTCCCCTGTAGGGACTCCTCGGTCCATCTACCACAGAATCTTAATAGGTCGGTTCCTTAGTGTTTCCCCTCTTAAGTAGGTGGTGGAGGGTGAGGATCACCCCTGTCGAAAAGTGCACGTAGGGACCCCAACGTTTCAGGGTACGTAGACTCGGAACTCCGTCGGGGTACTAACGTGTTCTCCACGGGTACGTTGACTCCGTTCTCGGTAGTCCGATTGTGACAGGACGTCGACCAACGGTGTCGTTCCGATTTTAATAATTATTTTGCACCCTATCCTCAGAGACTCCGCCCTGTGTTCTTTATGGTCTATACGATGAGGTAAATGGTAAGTGAGGCCTAGGATGATTTAGACCTTAAGAAGTAGTTACTTTGCACTGGGAACGCTTCGTAAACCTCAGGTCCACGACCTCTCTTCTTAAGCGGTAGACCACAGTTCAAGGTAGATAATGGTTACGAAAGTAGAAAGACTTATTGTGAATCATACACGGTCTGAGACACGTTCGGGAATGTGACGTCGCAAATGAGGAGGAGTGTTAGGAGACTCCCCCTTACTCGTGATCTTAGCAATAGTCATTAGGGTTTGAAACGTCGAGTTGTGTTGTTATTTGTAGCTAAGAGAGTGAGTCAAGGATACCCTGTCCTTAAACCCTCGTCGAACTGACAAAAGGTTGAGCCCTAGAGAGTACTCCAACGTCAGTTCTGTAGGTGACTTTCGGGTGACCCCGACCATCTACACGAAGATTCTGTCGAGTGGGTATATATGCCTGACGACCGTCCTTTGAAGGTACGTACGGTTCACCCGGAAGGGAGTCTGACAACTGATGGGAATGTCGTACCACGGACCGAATGGGGTTCGACTTAGGGGTCTCTTCCCCGTTCCGTCTCCGGTGTTACCTTCGGAGTCTTCAGTGTACGGTAGTTCAAGGCGTTATAGGATAACCAATGTACTCAGTTAGGTTGAGTCGTACCTTCTCTTGTGTGTGTCCGCTCTTGTGGTCCTCCGTCCTTAGCGACTCGGGTAGAACCTCCGACCGATGGTGTCGACAGTAAAATGTCGACTCCGATACCCCCGGGTCTCTCCATTTCAATGAAAGGATTTCAGTGTCTCAATTCAACAGTTGAACTATAAACTTGGACCAAGAAAGACTGAGATTTGGGACAAAAAACTAGTGATATGATATGAAAGAGAAATTCATTGGACTTTGAATTTCACCTTCTATAAATAGACGTGTCCCTTTGAAATTATATTTTAGTATAGTCCTTCTTTTTTGACCTCAGATGGTTGTCTGACTTAAACCGTGTTTTGAGATCGAAGGAAGTAGATGTCAGACTTAACAGTCTAAATATTTGTGTCCACATGAGTACGGTCGTAATTAGTGTAATGTACCGTAATGTATTTCTTTTTCCCGTGTCAGACTCTTTCAAATTAAATCACTTTATTTGACTGAAGTTTCGTCGGGTCTACCAAAGTTATGATGGAATTTTTGAAAAAAGTTTCCTTCAACTTCCCGTACTATTACTCTACACTCATCGGTAAGACAGGAGAGATGAACTACCCCCGTCCCTGGAGAAAGAAAGTGAGGCATAAATGTTCTGCACGTTGGGTTTACGGACTACTGAGTCACAACGGTATTTAGTAGGACCTACGGGGCTAGGTCCTGAGACGGCCCTCCGACCCCAGTGAGACGATCCGTCGTATTAAAGTCGTTTTACACCTTTGCCTTTTCGGTCAGAGAGAAAGTCACCTTCTTAGACACATGATTTCCTACAAGAGGAGGACATAGCTACCCATAGTGGTAGCCTGGGGTAATATAAGCAAATTACTTGGTCATCGTAACCTCCTCTTGTATTTTCTTCTTTATTGTAGGTTGTAAAAATCAAGGTAGTTACAGTTTATACAACTATAAATTAATTCAGGGTGTCGTCTTTAGATCCTTGTCATAAGAGTCTCATCTCTCACTGTGACGTCAGAGTATGTAGGGATAAGCAGTGTGGTCCAGGCTGGAGACCACCAGGGTCCGCAGGGGTCCGTGTGGACGGGCACCTCCGTCAGTAGACTCTCCCACTAAGACAGGCTCAAGGGTGATTGACCGGACAGTCAGATTGAGAGATAATCTGAGGTGACGACAGGGGAAGAGAAGGTGTGGAGGTCTTGTTATGGGGTAACAAATTACGTCATTGGTAGAATTCCGAAGTCGTGACCAAGCAAAGTTCATGGCAGAAAGACTTTCGATAACGAGAGACGTACAGAAAGAGCAGACATTTTCAATTGGTTTTCGTCCACACAGTACCCGGCTCTAGGTACGACATTTAATTTCGGTAAGGTGTGAGTTGTCGGAGGTCGTCAAAAAGCATAGACGTCTGGTCCGGATGTTTGAGTTAGTAAAAGTAAGTAAAGTTGAAAGCAATGTTTCGAAAACCTTACCTCATTCAATCGGTCGAGTAGAAAGGGAGATAAAATATTTATTTATTTACCTCATGATAAAGGTATCACTCTCGTAAAGTACCTTATCTGGGGTTAAGAATGTCATTTTGACGAACTGTTTATCTCATACTCTATCCGTTGTCACAAGTTATTCTAAAGTTTCCTCTGACCTTACACCCTGTCTTTTTCCGTCCCCGAGACTGAGTTATTTCGTGGACCGAAACTACAATTTTTGTTTTCAAAACATTGTAGTGACATTTCCCAAGGACCTTATAAAGATCATTTAAAAAAAAGGTCTTGTACCTTAGAGATTGTGTACTGATAAATGTATGTACTTAGAGTAATAGGAAAAAGGTAGGGTAGAGAGTCGGGGTATGGTAAAGTCTATGTGTGTGAGTACGATTGGGAGTCTCATATGACGACGTTTCCTGCATGTGTGTCTACACCTTCCTACTTTGTCAAGTTGTCTTTTTAAAGTTTAGTTAAGATTCTGTTGGTGTTTTCATTCTTAAAATTGGACTGGACAACATCAGTCTCCCGTAACCTACTACCCCTTGTTTTCTCTCCCCTTTTTTCTTCTTTTATTTCCTACCCTGAAGACTTCTTACCACGAAACTCGGTAAGAGTTTGAACGATTAATTGAAACCAATGGTGGATTTCGGTCCTTATAGATATTTATGGGATAGGTGTTATACTTTTTACTCACCTATACAGTTCCGTGTGACTTCGAATTAGAGGTCGTGGGAAGTGAACACACGTCGGACAGTTGCCTTTTGAGACAGGGAGTGAAACATTAAGATTCAAGACAAAGAGTTTCTCCCGGAGAGTTTAACGAATTCTAACCCTTGAGAGGTTTAAACCTGGGTAAAGACGTGACGTGGAAGTACCTAAATAGGAAAGTAGTAAAGATGTTTATACTCGTTTTCGTTTCTCTTTGTTCTTATTAATTACGTAACATTTTGTGTTTCTCGACCAATAGGTCGTCGATACGAACTTCAGGATGTTTCCGAAGGGTGCTATGAAAGTTATTTTGGGTTTGAGGAGTATTCCAGACGTTTCGGGAGGTACTAGACCGACGAAGAAGTGTAGGTTCAGCAAGGTACGAGGGAGACTACAAGACACACCGAAAGACGACGGTGTGGTAGGAGAAACGTCGAGAAGATGGAACGTTTGAGAAAGAGAGAGTTTGGGGAACGGGTAACAAAGACGAAGGAGGGGTACGAGTGTAAGGACGGAAGGAGGACGTACACCGTAAGAGACCGGGAGGGACCACTGACATTTATTTATTAGTACAAGATTGGAGGAGTAAGGGTGGGAACCCCAAGAGACTATAAGGAGTACAAGAAAAGAGAACATTGTAAAATATCCTCAATTTAATACACAAATCCCCAAAACGGACAAATGATTGACAAGCAGAGATCATGTTAAGACGTTCGAGGTAGTTCTGTCGTCACCACACTCAAAACAGGTGGTGATTTCTAGATCGAGGATCGAGTCACAGACCGTATATCGTCTACGTAGTAATTTTGCACTCGTTTCCTACTGCTGACTCGGTGTCTTGTGTCGCTTAGAAGGGTAATTGACTTGAACTCTAAACATTCCGTGCCTCTGATTATTATTGTTAAAAAAATTTAAAATAAAAATGAAATGTTATGACATAACCAAAACGGTATGCAACTGTACTTAGGCAGTGCCCCCATATGCTCGAGGGTTAGGACTTAGGGGGAGGGTGGAGGGTGGGGTATAGTAGAGAGACCTAGTAGGGGTACGTGGTCGGGGTTCGTAGGACATAGAACATAGCTTGTGTCTGACCGTGAAGTAAAGAATGTACTATCATATGTACAAAGTTACGGGAAGAGGGTTTAGTAGGGGGGGAGAGGGTTATAAAGGTACAGAAAAATTTGACTGATGAACTCATGTCATATTGTTAAAAGACCGTTGAGTCCCGGTGTCATTACTTGTCATTTGACACACGGAACCATCTTACCTTACGACACGGTCCTCTGCTTTCGAGGATGCTCCAATAGAGGCTAATACGAGGAGCGGACTCCAGTACTGCGTAAGACGTAAACAGACGAAAGGAACCAAGACGGAGACAGTAGTAGTGTGGTAGTTTGACTGAAGAACCCGAAGAGTCGCTTGGAAGAAATTCGGTGAGTGTTGGAACAAGATGACGCGATGAAATTAGACCCTTTGATCTGTTGTCAGGACCGCTCTGCACCCGTTTTACTGTCGTCTGTCCGAGCAGTTTACGGATAAACTCTTAAGTCACTCGTCGACCGTAGATACAATCCGTGAGGTCCACTAGACGAAGGAATGTCCAATCATTGAAAGGGGGGTGACTTTCTCAAACGGTCTATTCGGTAGGGATTTATATGCTTCACACGAACTTAACAATTTACTGATTTGACGATATCAGGGACTTTTTTTAAGAGGAGAGTTTGTGAGATGAGCTTTATGAAGACCGGTGGTTTCACACACTCCCAAAAAGGGGAGGATCGTCAAGAGACTAAGAGATGTGTGGGGTCGACCCACAGGACGTTAAGGTGAGTTAAGACTGTGGTAGATGGACCTCGAGGACAGACTAGCGTTCCAATTCCCTAGTCAGGTCTGACGGTGGGGACGAGGTACGGGTCTGAAGTCTACGGTTAGTGTCCAGGTAATGGACACGAAGACTGGTTGGTCGATTTTTACCCGTCAAGGGTGTTAGGGAAGGACCCAAGTTGTAAAACAATCTTACCGAGTGTCATGAGGTCTTTCGTCAAATGGAACACTTTCCTAAAGTCGGATTTTACCTTCGTCTCGTGCACTGAACCTCTTAGAGTGCGTATCCGGGATTACTTTGCTTTGAATTCTTCACTCTGAGTACACGACATTTGCGGAAGTCGATTCTGGACAGAGAACTGGTTACTTGCAGGCGGTTCTTAGGGAGGGGTAGGAGAATCAGTCCCTTGAATGAGGAACCTGAAACCACCTGAAGAAGGAGAAACGTAAGGAACAGATATTTATATCGGGCAGGATGTACGAGTTACTGAAGGGTCCATTGAGTCGCCACTTCTTGGGCGGACGGTTGCGTCCTCCGTGACGTCAAACTAGGGACCTACCCCTTCTAGGAAATCTCCTCCTTTACCGTTGGGTGAGGTCATAAGAACGGACCCTTTAGGGTACCTGTCTCCTCGGACCGCCCACACCGACTCGTTGAGTCGTACATGATGTCAGAGTTTCCTGGGTGGACCTCGGACGAAGTCGTACTCACAGGGTTCGACGTTGAGGAGACGATAAGGACTTAGTTCAGTTAAAGTCCATTAAGCTAAAATGGAGTTTAATGGAAAACTAAATCCAACTGGTGGATGATAATTATCTAATGACTAAATAATGTTTCCTATGTTGAGTCTAATCTACCTACTCTGTATATCCTGTCCCACACCTCCTTCCCCCATGTCTCGAAGGTGTGCGAGGGTCGTAGAGGTGCACCAGACGTTGGGTCTTCGAGAGTCGTGGTCCATCCGTGATGTCCCTGAAAATACCTCCGTGTTGACTAATTTGGCAGCCAGTAATTCGGTCGGAGGTCGGGGAAAGAAGGGACTTTCCCCTCACTCCCCCACCAACTTTCAAAGAGATCAGTGTTCCAACCGAGGGGACCGTTTATCGGGGTAGGATACCATTAGATCCCCGAAAGGTTTTCGGTGGAGTAATTGTCTTTAAGTCCGCACTAGCTTTCCCCGAATACTTTTCGTTTTCTGTAACAAAAGTAGAAGTAGAGAGACTTCGACATAGTACTAGAGTCCCGATTTCTGGTTGATAATTTACCTTTTACGAGGATACGAGAATAGTAAATTCTTTAATGTTTCCGAATTCCCCTCCCCGATACACGGATCTAGTTTATATACACACACACAAAATAATCAAAAATAGTACCCCAGCGTTTCTCAGCCTGTGCTGACTCGCTGACTTGACTTGTCTAACTTCATATCAACTAAATGTTATAACACAATCCAAGTCAACGTGTCGTTTCACTAGAAAAGGTAATTACCTTTTTTCTTAGAAAAGGTGATATCCAATAACATTCTATGACTGATATCGAGGAACACGATATGTCATCCGGGGACACCAAATGGATTAAATACATGTCATCACATATTGACAATTAGGGTCTGATAAGAGAGAGGGTGGTGGTAGTGATAGGGGAAACCATTTGTATTCAAACAAAAGATACAGACACTCAGGTAAAGACAAAACATTTATTTACGTCAACATAATAAAAAATCTAACGTGTATATTTACTGTTTAGTAGATAAACGAAGGGATAATGAGGTAAATCATACTATTTGAGATTCAAGTAGGTAGAACGACGTTTACCGTTATAAAGTAGGAAAAAATACCGATTCATTATAATAACCCATATATGTACATGCCTTCACTCCAGACGAATCAGCACAGGCTGAGAAACGCTGGGGCACCTGACATCGGACGGTCCGAGGAGACAGGTGCCCTAAAAGGTCCGTTATCAAGATCTCACCTGACGGTAAAGGAAGAGGTCCCCTTAGAAGGGTTGGGTCCCTAGTTTGGACCCAGAGGGCGTAACATCTGTCTGCGAAATGGTAGACTCGGTGGTCCCTTCAGTATATGTACATATACATATAGACATACATATACATATATACATGTGGTGTATCAGAAGTAGGTAGACAACTACCTGTAACCTTTTGTCATACCTTCAAGGAATTTTTTGATTTTTATCTTGGTGATATACTCGACCGTTAGGGTAAGGACCCGTACATGGGTCTTTTCTACTTTTAAGAAATAAACTTTTCTATGAGGGGTTACAAGTATTGTCATAAGGGGTGTGGGGGTATGGGTAAACTCAAGACACGTGAAGGTAAGATTTTCTTCGTTCTCTTACGTGATAAAAAAAAAAATTCGGCTAGGTCCTCCGGACACCCTAGAATCAAGGGTTTGTCCTTAATTTGTCCCTGGGAGTCGTCACTTTCACGTTGTAGGATTAGTGACCGGGCGGTCCCTTAGGGGTTCTCTTACGTGTGAATTTAGTTTCTTTTTATAATGCGTGGTTTTCCTACTCAACACTCAAGTAACTCAATTGGCACGAAGGGATTACCGAGTTACCATTTCTTAGGTGGACCTTAAGTCCTCGGTGTCCTCTGTCTCCGAGTTAGGAACTCAGTCCTTCTAGGGACCTCCTCAGTTAGGTTGGGTGAGGTCAAAAGAACGGATATTTTAGGGTACCTGTCTCCTCAAACCACTCGATATCAGATACTCCAACGTTTTTCAACCCGTGTTGACTTCGCTGTATCGTGCACTCAATTATAAAGTCTTTTGCATGGACTTTCATGACCGTTCCTAGTTTTCGCTTTTATTATGGAGAGAAATTCCTTTACAAATATGTATTCTATTATTAGGTTATAACGGGTTATTGGTTTAATTACTAAAAGAGGGTGTTCTTCTGAGGAAAGACTCAATCTTTCCTCTTTCTCCACTTAACCTCTTGTCTAACTTTTACCCCTATACTTCAGACACTGACAAACAAAAAATTCCTACTGAGTGGTACTCGAGAGCATCTACTGACTAACACTTCTCACTGTTTTTCTTACGTAATTTGGTATCCGTAAACTCGGGTCATCGAGAGACCCCCTGAACGGAGGTGATAAGCTTGATAAAATAACGTATTCGATTGGAATGTTAAGAGTGTTACACTCTATTGGGATTGTACCAAGAGGTCAGAAAGGTCTTACGTAATTGTAGTGAGAGAGTTCACCTTGATGTTTTTCGTGTAAGTACATAAAAATTTACAAACCTAACATGGAGCAGAGTAAAGTTTATACTGACTTCATCGAATATTCATTATGTACCCGTGTTATTCCTTCAAATTTTTCTTTTTTCATTTGATTAAGATTCATCTTTTGTTAGTACAGATTCAATTATATTTTTTGCTCACTACTGTAAATTCAAGTTAAGACTTGAAAGACCTTCGGTTTCATTTGTTTTCAGTCACTACTTAATACGTAAAGAATAAACTTATTTTCTTTATATAATACATAAATCATCAATTCGTTGAAGATTCTGTATAATACCGTCTTCAGGAAAATGTTTACTACAATCTGTTGTATCTTTTGTTGGGTGTCAGTTGAGGACAGGTTTGTAACAAATATGCATGGACACATACAGGTTGAGAAACGTTGGGATACCTGATATCGGGTGGTCCGAGGAGACAGGCACCCTAAGAGGTCCGTTCTTATGACCTCACCAAACGGTGCGGGAGAAGGTCCCCTAGAAAGGGTTGGGTCCCTAGCTTGGACGCAGGAAATACAGAGGACGTAACCGTCCGTATAAGAAATAGTATCGAGGTGATATACATGGATGTATAGTCATTTAATATAGACACATGAAATATCCACACACCCACACACACACACCCACACACACACCCACACACACACATAGTCAGCGAGTCAGCACAGGTTGAGAAACGCTGGGGTGTCTGATATCGGGAGGTCCGAAGAGGCAGTTACCTTAAGAGGTCCGTTCTTATGACCCCACCTAACGGTAAGGGAAGAGGTTTTCTATACAAAATATATATATACATGTAAAGACTCAATATCGTCAGTATAGATGTATATATAAGTGTTTGTAACGTTACCTGATTTACAAAGACAACAACAATAAATCAACGATTTAGTACAGACTGAGAAACACCGAACTACCTGATATGGGGTGGTCCGAGAAAACAGGTATTTTAAAAAGTTCGTTTTTGTAACCTCACCCAACGGTAAAGGAAGAGGTCCCCTAGAAGGGGTGGGTGCAGAGGACGTAACCGTCCACCTAAGAAATAGTGACTCGGTGGACCCTTCGGGTTTTACAAAGAAGGTGCGGGGGGGTGGGTTTGAGTATACTACTATTTTAGGATTGAGGGTGACACTACCATAATCCTGTACCCCGGAAACCTTTCACTAATCCAGCACTCCTACCTCGGGAGTACTTACTCTAATCACAGGAATATTTTCTCTGGTGGGTCTCGAGAGAACGGGAGAAAGGTGGTATACTCCTACGTTCTTCGGTCATTGGACATTGGGTCTTCTCCTGGAAGTAGTCTTGGGTTGGTACTACTGTAGGGTTAGAGTCTGAAGGGGGGAGGTTTAATACTATTTATTTAGACACACAAATGGTCAGTGGGTCACATACCGTAAAACAGTACCGTCGGGTTTGAATGATTGTGTATGTATGTCTCTATAATTTTATATATATGTGTCCCTCACTGAGACTCTTTCACGAGAAGATTCCTTCATTTTATGACCCCGACACATCCAACACCCACCCGAAGGGACCACCGAGTCTACCATTTCTTAGAAGAACGTTACGTCTCTGGGCTCAAACTAGAGACCCATCTCTTCTAGGGGACCTCCTCCCGTACCGTTGGGTGAGGTCATAAGAACGGACCTCTTAGGGTACCTGTCTCCTCGGACCGCACGATGTCAGGTCCCTCAGGGCTTCTCAACCTGTGCTGACTCACTGATTCGTGTATGTCCGACCGGTGTTGTCAAGGAGGGTAGGAGACGTTCGTGAACCGTCACTGAAAGGTCGGGGAGTGGTTCTCCACCTCAGTTAAAGAGGAAGGGAACATGGACCCAACCGGGAAACTGGTCGAGTCTGGTTACCGTGAGTACACACACTGAAGGAGAGACCCGAAGGTCTCCGGACCGTCGAAGACAAGAGTCCAAGATCAAAGTCCTGACCGGGGTGTCCGTCTTCGTGTCCGACCGGAAGAACTCCTACTCTTCACTTGGTCTCTTCTCCGGGTCGACCACCAGTCGAGATTAGAGGTCTGTCCACTCACTCCGGTTGCCTCTAGTAGGACGACATCAGTCCTGCAGTCCTTTACCGACTGTGCACTTACTGGGGTCCTCTCCGGTCTTCTTGACGGGTGGGACTCGTTGGTTGTAGTCAAAGGTGGTCCCACCACTCCAATTGTGTGTCACCAAAATGGGTGACTCTACACCCACCTAACAAGATGTCGTTTCGGACTATCTTCTCACTTCCATATCTTAGACAAATTGTAGTCTTATTTTACCTTTTTAGTCTTCTTAATATCAACAGGTGTGACGTAAAGGTCTTCAGGAGAGCCCTTAAGACTCTTTTCTTTTTACCTCGGAACTGAATCTGGTCAAGGTAAAAATGGAGAACCCATCTTGACCGAAACTTGAAAGAAAGAGACTTTATTCACAAGAATAAGACTGTAAAATTTCCTCGTTCAATATCAAGTTCACGGTCTAAGGACCGTCGTCGGGTCACGTGTGTTTCAAGAACGAATACTACCGTCCTTTCACAACTGGATCTAAAGGGTCCTATCAGGACTCAAGTTTATAAGAATAGTTTGACATGTATAATCCCATTCAGAAGACTACACTCAAACCTTACCGACGGTACAGATATATAAACCCCGTGGGACAAAAGTGTTTTCGTATAATAAGAAAATTACGTGTGTACAGACTTTCGTACCTACAATTGCATGTCCCGGTAGTGACGACGTCTTCTATTCTAATTGCGACCCACACGGTTCTTATCTTTGCCTCTCCGGTCTTTGACCCAGATGAGATTATTAAGTTCAGTCTCTACTACCACTACACCTAAGCTCACAACCGTCATCTTGACCCCTTTTCCTACTGAAGTTCTAAACAAAACCTGCATGTCAACTGTCCTGAGTACTGTATTAACAATTCTTTCTCCTTTGTTCGCAGGTAGGTTCATGTACACACTTTTCATCTACCAACCTTTTTTAAAAATTCAAAATTTTCATATATCAATCTACCCGGGTCTTATATCGATTAAAAAAGGGAAACAAAAACTTCATATCAGTTAAATGTTACAACATAATCAAAGTACGTATGTCGTTTCACTAACAATATGTGTGTGTGTGTATGTGTGTGTATATAAGAAAAAGTCTAAGAAAAGGTAATGACCAACAATTTTCTATGACTCATGTCGAAGGTCATGCTATGTCATCCAGGAACAACCGATGGATAAAATGTATGTCATCATATATGTACAACTAGGGTTTGAAGATTAAATAGAGAGGGGAGGGGGCGGTGCTAGGCGAGACCATTGGTATTCAAACAAAGAGACAGACACTCGGATAAAGACAAAACATCTATCCAAGTAAACATAATAAAAGATCTAGGGTGTGTATCACTATAGTAGATAGACAGTAACTGACTGAATGAGTTGTGATAGTAGAGCTCTGGGTATGTACACGGTGTCTAACGTAATAAAGTAAGGAGGAGTACCGACTAATTATCAGGTAATGCCTGAAGGGACCACAGAGTCACCATTTGTCAGGTGTACGGTTACGTCCTCTACGCCCAAACCAGGGCCCCGTCCTTCTAGGGGACCTGTTCCTTTACCGTTGAGTGAGGTTATAAGAACGGAGCCTTTAGGGTACCTGTCTCCCGGGACCGTCCGGTGTCAGGTACCCCAGTGTTTTCTCAACCTGTGTTGAATCACTGATTTGTTATTGTTGTTATTATAAGGTAATATATTTCTATGGTGTAGAAGAAATAGGTAAGTAGACAGTTACCTGTAAATCCAACAGGGGTACAGAACCGATAACATTTATTACGACAATACTTGTAACCTCACGTACATAAAAAAATTAATTTCAAAGGAGACCTATATACGGGTTCTCACCCTAACTCCCTAGTATGTCATCAACATAAAAATCGGACAAAAAAAAAATTAAGTAAATAAATAAAATCAACCTCCGATTAATGAAATGTCATAACACCACCCAAAACGGTATGTAACTGTACTTAGTCGGTGCCCACATGCACAGGGTATAAAAATCAAAAGACTCCTTGGAGATACGACAAGAGGTATCATCGACGTGGTTAAATGTAAGGATAGTTACCACAACCTCCCAAAGGAAAGAGGTGTCGGAGAGGTCGTAAATAAAAGACATCTGAATAAGTCAAGTCAAGTCAATTCAGCGAGTCAGCACAGACTGAGAAACGCTGGGGTACCTGACGTCTTTCGGTCCGAAGGGACTCAGCCACTACGGTAGGTTGATAGAGTAGGAGATAGTAGGGGAAGAGGAGTACGGAAGTTAGAAAGGGTCGTAGTCCCAGAAAAGGTCACTCAGTCAAGAAGCGTAGTCCACCGGTTTCATAGTCTCGAAGTCGAAGTCGTAGTCAGAAAGGTTACTTGTAAGTCCTGACTAAAGGAAATCCTGAAAAAAAAGTTCTAATGAAAAATTTAAAATAAATAAATAAAATTAACCTCCGATTAATGAAATGTTATAACACCACCAAAAACGGTGTGTAGCTGTACTTAATCGGTACCCACATGTACACAGGGTGGTAGGGTTTCGGGGGAGTGTGTATGGAGGGGTAGGATAGGGAGGTCCAACAGGGTCCCGTGGTTGAAACTCACGGGATGAAGTACGTAGCTTTGACGTGACCAGTAGACAATTGACCAAACTAGAGGAACGTCAGGTTCCCTGAGAGTTCTCAGAAGAGGTTGTGGTGTCAAGTGTTCGTAGTTAAAAAGTCGTGAGTCGAAAGAAATACCAGGTGTAGGTATATACTGATGACCTTTTACCCTAAAGGGTCCGTTCTTATGACCTTACTCATCGGTAAGGGAAGAGGTCCCCTAGAAGGACTCGGTCCCTAACTTGGGTCCAGAGGACGAAACGTCCGTCTAAGAATTCGTAGGTTTGGTGGTCTCTTCGGGCATCTGAAAAATTACTACCAGTAAGACTCACTATACTTTACTATAGAGTAACATCAAAGCTAAGTGTAGAGAGATTATCGTTATAACTCGTAGAAAAACACACAGACACCGGTAGACTCACGGAAGAGGTCTCTTATAGATAAATTCAGTAGACGGGTAAAAAATTAATTCAACAAAAAATATAATTCGACATACTCGACAAACATATAAAACCTTTAATTAGGAATTAATCTCTTACACCGACCCTCTCTTTTGTCCTGGTTCTGGACTCGTTCCCGGGGGTTCTGGTCCCCGGGGATCCCCAGGGGAGGTAATCTCCAACCCTTCTCTCTCTTCTTGAATGTTTCCTTTGATTCTTTCTCTACCTCCTTGTGGTCCCACATTTCAGTGTCTGTGGTTTTTTAATCTCTCAAAATTCTTTCGTATCCGTCTGTTGACCGACATATGTCAAATTTCCAGATTATTCCACTGAAGGGACCACCAAGTCACCGATTCTACGACCCGAAGATTACGTCCCCCAGGTCCGAGTTAGACCAGTCCCTTGATCTAGACTATACTATGTTGAGTTAATTCTCGAGTGTACGACGTATTCTGAACCACGTCAGTTTATTTATTTATATTTAAAATTTCCTTTTTTTTAAAAAAACTCGAGTTTATTTTACTCTTGTATAATTAGAGTTACCTAAGCTGTTACGTCTCCGATGACTACTATAAAAATTTTTCGTTACATCCACTTCAAAAGACCTAGTCTTGGTTTAACCTTTCCTAACATCCTGTTTACTCTTCACTCCTCCATCTCCTTGGTACACCTTTAGTGAAATAAATACCGAACATTTCCCTCCGTCTCTTTGTTCTGGTATTGATCTCCTCTGTCTTCATGTCTCTCCCCTGAGCCCCAGAAAACGAACAAACAAAACATAAAATCCAACTCTATACGTCAAACAAACGAGGACCCCCACTCCGTTTATAACTAGTACGACCTCTCTCTTTTTTATGTCTTCCCTTCAGGAACTCTCTCCTATCCCAGGTCTGGAGTGCCCGTTCATACCGATAACTACCCTATTACTGTGGAATAGCCAAAGTAGACACCCCTTGTCTCTTCTGCACTAACCCACAAGTACGACCACCCAGATACCCGAACCATCATTCTTCTGATTCCGATTCAGTCTTTCTCTTTTCGTTTATATATAATTACATATATACACCTTAGATCTTTTTACCATATCTATTAGAATAAACGTTTCGTTTTATTTCTGTCTACATCTCTTGGTCGTATACCCGTCGTTGTTCTCCATTTTCGTTTCCCCCTATCCTACTTGACTCTCCAACCCTAACTATATATATATAATATATATATGTGATGATACTTATGTTACCTATTGATTACTCTTGGATGACATTTCGAGTTAAGAAACACCACTAGATTATCCTTCCTTTAGGTTTTTTCTGCCCTATACACATATACATCGATTAAGTGAAATGATATGTCGTCTTTGATTGTGTTACAACATTTCGTTAATAAAGGTTATTTTTAATTTAAATTTTTCTTCTAATAATCCAGAAAGGACTAACCAACTAGAAGACACATTCAGATCGACTAATCGATTTTCCACAATAAACGTCGATTTTCCCGGTGTGTTCTCTTTCTGTACACTTTATCAGTGGAAATTTTGATCGTCCTTGGATCATTCATCTGTATTCATCACCTTAAGAAAACACCAAATCGACCAGACTCTGGTAAGTAAACCGTCCCTCTGTCGGTCGTGTCAACCCTTAAACAACCGTCGTCTCAGTGTTTTTTTTTTTTTTTTTTTTTAACGATTTTAGTGTTCATTTATAAAGACCAGACCGTCGAAAGGAGGTTTCTCATTGAGTTCCTAGGTTTGAGGACGATGGAACACCACGACGATATACTGGATACTGGAGGTGTAAATGACTCCTTCTCTCTCCCCCGTCACTCGTAGGACTACGAAATGGCAGAGACGGACTTTCCCTGGATGTAGGGACACGAGCGTGAGGTAACCACTCTTGATTAGTTTACGAGAGTGGATCTTTGTTCTTCCGACGTTTTATGTTCGCACCCGTCGGTAAAGGTCTTTGTTAAGATATGACTCCTTTTCTTCGTACTTAGAAACCACCAATTGATATGACATTCCCCAAACCTAATTAAGGTTCCCGAACCCTTTTGACACCCTTTGAAAATTTATTCGTACATTTTACTGGACTAAATGCGACCTTTTTCTACTGAAACCGATGACATTCTTTATTTGAGATCTCTTCATTCCTGTCTTCATCCCTCTGGTCATTGGTCATATTTGTTCTGTATTTGTTCTCTACTACCACCGAAGTTCGGTACACAATCGTACTTCTGTCCTCCTCACCGGTCCAGTCCCTGCACTGAACCCTCTTGGCTCACCTAAACGACTATCTGTTTACGGGGCGACTCCCCCAAGAACTCCCTTACTCGATTCTCCTATTTTCTAATGTATTTCAAACTCTAAAGTCTCCACAACGTCAAAGACCTCAACTGTTCCAGGTTCAGTATTGGTGTCTTCGCTGACAGACACCACTTTCTTGGGAGTGTTTTTTTCTATCACTTTTACTCCTCCTAAGGACCCTTTAGTACAAGTCACTCTTTGTTTATTATACATAACTAGTAGAACACAGGAAACTCAGTCGTCACTGGCACTCCTGTGTTTCTCGGTCGATACAGTCTATGTGACTGTACTGAGAGATTAGACTCTCGTTAGAGAGGTGTCTAGACGGGTCATTGGTGTTGGTTTTCTGTTCGTTTAGTTTTTTTGGTAGTAATGTATTACACTTTGCCAGTTTAGAGCAAAGGACAAATGAGTGTCAAGGGTGTTCCTTCGTGTCAGAACAAACCTTCATTCACAACTGTACTAGAGTCTAAGTCTGCCTGTAAATAGGTCGTGGTGGGTTTTTTTATTTTAACTTTTCGTTGACTTTGGAAATTCTACCGGAAGTATTTTACGGTGACTCTATCAAGTGGGATTGAAGAAGACTATTAGGTATTTTGGTTCACGTTGTTTACAGGGATGTCAGAGGGAAGAAGTCAGAGGTTTTGAAGGGTCTTCAAAGAGACTTTCAATCGAACGTGTACACCGTCCGTCCCGCCTTCCCGTTGTTGGTCTCCCTCCGGCTCTGCGATTCTTTGGAATACACCTTCCGAGGAGTACACGGTGGAAGTAGGTGTCTGTAAAGGACGGGTCGATGTCATGACGGCCAGGAACCCAGTTTATTCTTTACAGACCCTAGTGGACGTCCTTACCGTCTCTATAGTAGTCTAATTCACTAGATGTCCTTTCCCCGTTATTTTTCAATAAGATCCTTTTAAAGGATCACCAGATCACCAATCCTGAGGTGTGAAAGTGACACCTCCCGAACCCAAGCTAGAGACCAGTCCCTTGACTCTATGACGTTCGAAGTACCGGTTTTTTTGTTCAGTAAGATATTCAGACCTGGGACTTCTTCCTGTAGTCACCGTCCCCGTTATGCCAGTTGTCATAAATGGTGCGTACTGTCCCATTTCCCGACTTTTCTAAGACGCAAGACTCAAGGAAGAAAGGGAGGAAAAGAAGGGAAGGAGAAGGAAGGAAAAGAAAGAGAAAGAGATGAGGAAGAAAAGAAAGGAGGGAAAGAAAAAAACAGGTTTCTCACAAAATAGATAGATCGATAGGTAGAGAGATGGCTAGATAGACATAATCAGTTCCAAGATGGTTCTTTGTCTATTTATGTTCTCTATAATTATCTACTCTCCGTCTATGTATGTAATTTTTCTGTCTTTTAACTATGTGAGTGGTATCTATCTAGGTGTCTATCTATTATTCTCTAAATATTCATTACCCGAATGTTTCAACGTCTCCTTTTCTTCAGGGTGTCAGACGGTAGAAGTTCGACCTCTTGGTCTTTTCGACCATCACGTTAAGTCAGACTCAGATCTCCACGTTTTTACCCCACCCCGGTTCCCACCTCTCCACTGTTACCAGACTCAGGGTGAGACTTAGGTCTCCGGGTTCTTGGTTCTCGACTCCCTTCCTCTTCTACCTACAGGGTCGAGTTCGGTTTTTTTTTTTTCGTTTGAACGGAAATCGATCTGGAAAACAAGATAATCTGACCGTTACCTAACTTACTACGGGTGGGTGTAACCACTTCTGTTGGAAGAAATAAATCAGATGTGTAAGTTTACGATAAAAAAAGACCTTTTTAGGAGTGTCTGTGTGAGTCTTTATTACAAAGTGGTCGATAGACCTGTAGGGAATCGAGTCAGTTTGACTGTGTATTTTGGTTGACAATAGGATAGATACAACCTTCTTTTTTTATACACATCTATCTATCCATAATGATTTTCAGTTTAGGACGTCACTTAACCTAGAACGGGTTTCTTGAGAATTTTAACAAAAGGGTTCTCGAGACAGTTACCATGAAATTCACACCAACCACCTTATGATCATAGTCGTAGATAGACTCTCAAACAATCTTAAGAGTCCGGGATGGGGTCTGGATGACTCAGTTATTTACCACAACCTTTTTAACCTGTCTGAATACGTTTTCTTATTTTGGACGATGACAGAATGTGGTATGTGTTTTTAATTGAGTTTACCTAATTTTTGAACTCACATTCTTGACTTCGGGAACTTTGCGGATCTTCTTTTTTTATTTACCATTTCAGGAACTATATTCAGAACCACTATTAAACTTCCTATCAACTAAATGTTATAACACAATCAAAGTTCCCATGTCGTTTCACTAAGTTAATATAGAAAAGTCTAATGAAAGGTTATGATAACGGACCCTTTAGGGTACCTGCCTCCTCGGATCATCCGATATCAGGTACCCCAGTGCTTCTCAGTCTGTGTTGACTCGCTGAAGTGAAAGTGAAAAGTGAAAGTACGTGACCTCTTCCTTTACCGTTAGGTGAGGTCATAAGAACGCACCTCTTAGGGTCCCTGCCCCCTCGGACCACCGACGGTAGATACCCCAGTGTGTCTCAACCTGTGTTGACTGTACTGAATCGTCATCGTCGTATCGAATTATATTCTATAACTTATATCCAGGGACACAACCACTATTAAAAATTTAGACTATGGTTTTCGTTGTTTTTGTTGATACTGATGTAGTAAGATTTTTCTAAGACGTGTCGTTTCCTTTGATAGTTGTCTTACTTTTCGTTGGATGACTTACCCTCTTTATAAACGTTTACTAGGTAGACTATTCCCCGATTATAGGTTTGACATATTTCTTGAGTATGTTAAATTGTAGGTTTTTTTTGAGTTAAGTTTTGACTTGTCTCCTAGACTTATCTGTAAAAAGGATTCTACTGGTTATCCATATACTTTTCTACGAGTTGTAGTAATTGGTAGTCTCTTTACGTTTAGTTTTGGTGTCACTCTATAACAGTGTGTATAATCTTACCGTAATATTTTAAATTCTTTATTGTTAACAACCCCTTCTACACCTTTTTCCTTTGTGTACTCGTGAGAACCACACTTATATTTAACTACAGTTGTGATACCTTTGGTGATGCGTCCAAGGAGACGACGACGACGACGACGACGACGATTCAACGAAGTCAGCACAGGCTGAGACACACTGGGGTCTCTGCCTTCGGGGGATCCGAGGGAGCAGGGACCCTAAGAGGTCCGTTCTTGTGACCGCACCCAACGGTAAAGGAAGAGGTTACGTACTTTCACTTTTCACTTTCCCTTCAGCGAGTCAGCACAAGCTGAGAATCGATGGGGTACCTGACGTCGGATGGTCCGAGGAGGAAGTTACCCTAAAAGGTCCGTTGTCATGACCTCACCACGCGGTAACGGAAGAGGTGATGCGTCCAAGGAGTCTTTTAACTTTTATCTTGATAGTACACTGGGTCGTTAAGTTGAATTCCCATAAATAGGTTTCTTTTGTTTTTGTAATTGAATTTTTATATATGTGTGAGGGTAAGAGTAACGTAGTGATAAATATTGTCGATTCTATGCCTCGGTGCCCTGACCTTTTCCAGTCAAAAGTAAGTTTAGGGTTTCTTTCCGTTACGGTTTGTTACGAGTTTGATGGCGTGTTAGTGTGAGTAGAGTGTGTGATCATTTCATTACGAGTTTTAAGAGCTGCGGTCCGAAGTCGTTATGCACTTGGTACTTGTAGGTCTACAAGTTCGACCAAAATCTTTTCCGTCTCCTTGGTCTCTAGTTTAACGGTTGTAGACTACCTAGTACCTTTTTGGTTCTCTCAAGGTCTGTTTTTAGATAAAGACGATATAACTGATACGGTTTCGGAAACTGACACACCTAGTGTTCTTTGACCTTTTAAGACTTTCTCTACTCTTATGGTCTGGTAAATTGGACGGAGAACTCTTTAGACATACGTTCAGTCCTTCGTTGTCAATCTTGAACTGTACCTTGTTGTCTGACCAAGGTTTGTCCTTTTCCTCATCCAGTTCCGACATATAACAGTGGTACGAATAAATTGAATATACGTTTCATGTAGTACTCTTTACGACCCGACCTTCTTCGTGTTCGACCTTAGTTCTAACGACCCTCTTTATAGTTATTGGAGTCTATACGTCTACTGTGGTAGGAATACCGTCTTTCACTTCTCTTTGATTTTTCGGACAACTACTTTCACTTTCTCCTCTCACTTTTTCAACCGAATTTCGAGTTGCAAGTCTTTTGTTTCTAGTACCGTAGACCAGGGTAGTGAAGTACCCTTCATCTACCCGTTTGTCACCTTTGTCACAGTCTGAAATAAAACCCCCCGAGGTTTTAGTGACGTCTACCACTGACGTCGGTACTTTAATTTTCTGTGAATGAGAAACCTTCCTTTCAATACTGGTTGGATCTGTCGTATAATTTTGCGTCTCTATAATGAAACGGTTGTTTCCAGGTAGATCAGTTCCGATACCAAAAAGGTCACCAGTACATACCTACACTCTCAACCTGACACTTCTTCCGACTCGCGGCTTCTTAACTACGAAAACTTGACACCACAACCTCTCCTGAGAACTCTCAGGGAACCTGACGTTCCTCTAGGTTGGTCAGGTAGGATTTCCTCTAGTCAGGACCCATAAGTAACCTTCCTGACTACGACTTCGACTTTGAGGTTATGAAACCGGTGGAATACGCTTCTCAACTGAGAAACCTTTTCTGGCACTACAACCCTCCCTAACCCCCGTCCTTCTCTTCCCCTGCTGGTTCCTACTCTACCGACTTACCGTAGTGACTGAGCTACCTGTACTCAAACTCACTTGAGGCCCTCAACCACTACCTGTCCCTCCGGACCACACGACGCTAAGTACTCCAGTGTTTCACAGGCTGTACTGACTCACTGACTTGACTTGACTTGACTTCTATGTCTCTTTTGGTCACAGGTAGCTATAAACTGACTTATTTCTTTAACACTATATAAGTATGTTATTTTAAAATAGGTCGGTATCTTTGTTTACATTAGAACGGTAAATGTAGTTATATCTACCTGGAGACCTCTTTCCGTACCGTTGGGTGAGGTCATAAGAGTGGACCTCTTAGGGAGCCTGTCTCCTCGGTCCGTCCGATGTCAGGTACTCCAGCGTTTCTCAACCTGTGTTGACTCGCTAGATCGTGATACGTCTACCTGGAGTTCTCGTAATACGATCCACTTTATTTAGTCTATCTATTTATACTTATGACATACTGGAAACGTACATTTTGAGTTTTTGTTTGTTTGTTTTTTATTGTTTTAGGGTGGGAGCATCTATGTCTGTTGTTGTCTAACCACCAACGGTCTCCTCCGACCCTCCATTCTCTATTCCCACTTCCCCCAGTTTTTTCATTTCTCTTTTATTATTTATCTTTAATTGAAATTCACTAGAAATATAATGATTTTAAAGTACGAATAAAGGACTTATTAAGTAAAAAGGGTTAGTAACATACTCCATAAGTCACCGAAAAACGTAGTTTTTTGCGTATAAGGAATTGAGACTTTAAAAAACATATTCAGAAGCTATTAATAAGGGGGGGTGAAGGAACACCGGAGAAAGACCTTACGGACAATAAATTTAAAATCTAAAGTAATGGAATATGACAGGAATAAAAAGGAAGGATGAACAGTGAGGACCGAAAACAAGGATGAAGACGACGACGACGACGATTCAGCGAAGTCAGCACAGGCTGAGACACACTGGGGTTACTGTCGTCGGATGGTTCGAGGGGACAGGGGCCCTAAGGGGTCCGTTCTTGTGACCTCACCCAACGGTAAAGGAAGAAGTTACGTACTTTCACTTTTACTTCAACGAGTCAGCACAGACTGAGAAGTCCTGGGGTACCTGATGTCGGATGGTCCAAGGATGAAGATCTTCAGGAGTTTATATAGGAGATTTAGAAGATGACTTAACAAAAATAACACGAAATGAAAATAAAAGGGATTATGTCATTCACGAAAAATTCTCCGAGAATATAAAAACAAAATACATATATTTACCATAATAGAAAGACTCCTATAATTAGAGAAAAAAGGAAATGAAAAAAAAAAAAAAAACCATTCGGAACGTAGTTTGAAAAAGGGGAATCAATAAAAAGACAAATAAATAAACTCAAAGACAGAAATTTAACGGGAAGGAGAACGAATCCAGAAATATGAATTTTCAGTCGGTGGTTCAGGAATGACCTTCAAGGTACATCGGACAGTCCGAGGAGACAGGTACCTTAAGAGGTCCGGTCTCATAACCTTACCCAACAGTAAGGGAAGAGGTACACTAGAAGGGTTGGGTCCCTAGCTTGGGTCCAGAGGGTGTAACGTTCAACTAAGAAATGGTAGACTCGGTGGTCCCTTCGGGTTCTTATGACCTTACCCATCGGATAGGGAAGAAGTCGCCTAGAAGGACTGGGTCCTTACATTGGTCCCAGAGGATGTAACGTCCTTCTAAGAAATGGTCGACTCAATGGTCCCTTCGCAAATATGAATTTTCAGTCGTCGGTTCAGGAATGACCTTCGAGGTACACGTACCAAACAGGTTACCACCCGTGGGGGTATCCTACGGACCGTCAACAGATCCTGGAGGTCACGGATGCTGAGAGAGGACGGTCACAGAACGGTCGCAGGACCTAAGTCTTCTCCCTTACTTCCGTCCCCTCAGACTACCAGTTTGACATCTGACCGTAAATTAGGATAAAGGCTTACCGGAGTTAGGGAAGAAACCGACGGTTGTTCGTGTCAAAATAGACAGTGTCAAAGTACAGGACTAAACAGGAATTGTTTTGAACTAGTGATAGTCACACCTATTACGCCTCAATCCCGTCCGGACCCTCGGAATAGAACCCCACTATACCTTTCATACTGTCACCAGGGTCAGGACTCAAGTAAGGTTGGGATAACACCCTCCTTCTCCACGGTCTTATATCTCAATCGTCGTCTTCTCCCAACGTACGTCCACCGTAAATCACTCTTCCACGGTGAAACGGTTGAAGATCCGAGTAAGAGTAAGTGAGTAAAGATTATCGGTTCTATGAACTTAAACGGAGAGAGACGGGTGACGAGAGAATGAGACAGAGGACCCCGTCACTTCATCGTCCCTTCCATTCGGATTGGATCCCTCTAATAAGGTGTTGTTACACGGGAGACCACCGTAGGACACTTTGCGAACGACCTACATGGTATGCCAAATAGTGCATGTATGTTATACCTTTAAGACGAACACTAGAAGTACAAAGTAAACGGGTCTAATACAGTAGTTTTTTTAGGATTACCCCTGAAGGGATCACCAGGTCACCAATTCTGAGGTACGAAGGTTACGTCTCTTGTGTTCAAACTACGGACTAGTCCCTGAGTCTAGGGTGTACGGAACCCCGTACCGGTTTTTGGTGAAATTATCTATACTTTAGTATACACTTTGAAAACTTTTAACATTTCGTGATATCTTAAATTTCTTAGAAAGTAAGTTACTTTTATCTTACTTTGAAGTTTTACGTTTATACACGTGTATATATATTGGACGGACGGTCACGTCCTCTACAATTCTCTACGTCCAAGTTAGAGACCCAGTCCTTCTACGGGACCTCCTCCCGTACCGTTGGGTGAGGTCATAAGAACGGGCCTCTTAGGGTACTTGTCTCCTCAGACCGCCCGATGTCGGGTATCCCAGTGTCTCTCAGTCTGTGCTGACTTCGTTGTATCGTACGTGCACACATATTACCGACGTTGATAGTGTGCTTACGTGACGTTGAAATTTTTCGTATTGTTTGGACACATAAGGTTAGTCTTTTTACTCAAAAGGGTGGGGAGGAAGATAGAGAGAACCTTGTAAGTCGTTTAACTCAACGTTCCCTTTATATTACTTTTCTACAATTCAATAGGACGTCTGTACTTCTGTACCCTTCAACCGATATTTTAATGTAAACCAATAAAAACAAATAAGGGACAAGTTTGAGACAGGTTTAAAACAGATACTTTACCCTTTAAAAGAAGAGGAAAGAACGGAGACATGAGACGTTCAGAGTCCGATCGACAGGAAAGTAAGTAAAGTGAGGGGTGGGCTAGGGGATTTTATGAATCGTCGTGACCTCTGAGTATGAAGTAACAGACTTGACAATTTTTTTGTTTTTGACTTAGGTATTGTTTCTCGGAGGCTGGTGACGGTTCTATGTGACACTAGTCAGTGGTTTTCGTCATGTATAAGGTTCTCTCAATTCATGGTTCTCCAAAGTTCTTTTGGTTCCACGTACTGGTTTATTTATGTCCCATGTTGATCTACATATCTTAGTCTACACGTCATATTTTCCGTCTACTATAGAATCTTCAATAACTAATTTGAGGTTTAAGTTCAAGTATACCGTAAAATTATCCTTTGTGGTGTCGACAAAGGGAAGTTAAAAAGAATTAAAAGAAACAAAAGTGAAGAAGGAGGGGAGGATGAGAAGAGACCCAACTTCCCACTCTTCACCATTCTTATGGTTACTGCTGCGTCTAATATTCGTTTCAGTGTATGTGACATCTTCAACGTCGTACCAGGAGTGGATCTTATAGGACTATAAGCAACTGAAACTTGTACTTTATATACCAGATGCACAGTCAGAGAAACAAGATGTAGAACTCACATTACATACCGGGATGTTAGACTTCCCAGATAATATATACACTATGGTTTCATGAGTTGCGTTCAGAACAAATCGGTTATACACTGCCCGAGTTCGAACTGAATAGGTTTGCTTGAGCTCTTGTACTTGATTCAAGTATTTACAAATTCCCTCTGATCGGAACTCGAAAGTGTATCTTGTTCCCCTTCCCTTTCTCTTTAGTTTGTTTAAGGTCGATCTATCGCCAGACTCCCTTCCTGTTCTTATCACCCCCTCTCTCTTCCCATCTTCTTTCCTCTAATATTTCGGTCCTTTCCCTTTCCAAGTAATTTGAGTTCAGACTTTCCTTTAACATGTTTGTCACTTATTTCTCTCTAGTTTTGCTCCGCCCATACAAGGGTCCTGGGACCCGCTCAGTCGTAGACCGTCGACTAACATGTGTACCATTACACTTGTTTCGTCTATCTCTTTTTTCGACTGACTCTGAGGTTCTCGTAAGTCTCGTCTGCGAAAGACGAAGTCTTGTAGAGACTTTAGTCTCTACGAGGTAGCGACTTAGCAGTCATCTTTTTTGTTCCTAAGGTAGAACCTGGTACCGTTGACCCAAGATTCGTAACGAGTATTTCCTTGACTTGTGAGAAACTCCTTTAATTCGATCACTCTGATTCCTTGTCACTTAAGATCTAACACGACAGTAAGGCCTGGGTAGTCTTGAACAAGAATCAAGAGTAGACACAGTCCGTCGAACGAGAACCGTACATAGTTATTCTATACTCATGTACGTTTCCAAGTACCGGTCTTAACCGTCTCTTTGGGTTCTCCGGTGTAATTTTTTAAGAGCACCCTCGAGAAACGTTTTATGTACTTGTCCGTAAATCGTTTACATACATCTTTTCTTCTAAGAGGTGTATTCGGTGAGGAGAGACGTCCTTTACTACTAGGTTATAGTTGTTACGAAGGACGTCCGACTGGGGAATCAGTGTCCGCAGGTCGACAAGAGTAATTGTTGTTTCCGTACTAAATAGAGAGTTCCTATATTTCCTTCCTTTCCGTATTGGCTGTTTCAATACCGAATTTGTCTACCCCAACTAGGGTCCCCTGTTACTGAAAGGGTCGTAAATTTAGAAGAGGGAAGATGTGAGACCATGGTTCAGTATAGAGCCCTAACAAGACCACAATTTACGGAGTAGTGATAGGAGTATGAAACGAAAAGAGTCCGATCACAAAGGACATCGATTGTCAAGTAATTAATTTACCGGAAGTGAATGTTTCATTTGAAGAAAAAAAAAAAAACGATCTCGTTCTAAAAACGGTCCAGGAAAACAAACTAACATATAAACAAAAGAACCTGCATATAGTCCAAACGTGCCCAATTCGGTATAATGAGTGACGTCTACCACTGACATCGGTACTTTAATTTTCTACGGATGAGGAACCTTCTTTTCAACACTGGTTGGGTCTATCGTATAAGTTTTCGTCTCTGTAATGAAACGGTTGATTCCAGGTAGATCAGTTCCGATACCAAAAGGGTCACCAGTACATACCTACACTCTCAACCTGATACTTCTTCCGACTCGTGGTTTCTTAACTACGAAAACTTGACACCACAACCTCTTGTGAGAACTCTCAGGTTGTGACGTTCCTCTAGGTTGGTCAGGTAAGACTTCCTCTAGTCGGGACCCTAAAGAAACCTTCCTTACTACGATTTCGACTTTGAGGTTATGGAGTACACTTCTCAACTGAGTAACCTTTTCTGAGACTACGACCCTCCCTAACCCCCGTCCTCCTCTTCCCCTACTGTCTCCTACTCTACCGACCTACCGTAGTGCCTGAGCTACCTGCACTCAGACTCACTTGAGGCCCGCAACCACTACCTGTCCCTCCGGACCACACGACGCTAAGTACCCCAGTCTTTCTTAGCCTGTGTTGACTCGCTGACTTGACTTGACTTGACTTCGGTATAATGATTCATCCTTCTTATTAAAAAGATATCGTTAAGGGTCAGAACGAAAGGAAACGGACATGTAAAGGTTTTTTTCTTTTCTAAGTTGACTCTATGCTAATGACGAACTCCTCCGTCTACCTATGTCCTTTGTCCTTTATCCTAAGTGAGTCGAGTTTTTAGGTGTGAGATTCTGGGTCAACTATCTTTTCGGTTATAAAAATAGAGAGGAAAATGTGTGATAACAGTCTACGAAGAGGGGATTGAATGATATTTCGAAGAAAGGTCCTTAGTTTGTTGGTTTTTCAAGTCTATTGACTTGTTTTATTCTCTGTTTTAGTTGTTTACCTATAGTCTCTGAACCTCCGAAAAAGAACATGACAACAAGAAGATAGATCGTATCCAGTATCCTAGACATGTGTAATCTGATTAGTGGATGTAGCGGATGGGAAGTCTATTATGACCGTACATACAAGTTAGTATTAATATAACTTCCAGAAGCACTATCCTTGCTTGGTTTTTTCTTGTTTAAGTAAATTACGATAGACATGTATGAAAGCCAGAGGGGTCCACCACGATCACCATTTCTTGGACAGCCGGTTACGTCCTCTGTATTCTCTGCACCCGAACTGGGGACCCAGCCTTTCTAGGAGACCTCTTCGCTTAGTGTTGGGTGAGGTCATAAGAACGAACCTCTCGGGGTACCTGTCTCCTCGGACCACCCGATGTCAGGTATCTCAGCGTATCTCAGTCTGGGCTGACTTCACTGAATCGTACGTGTGCACGTGTATGTATGAAACTCTTAAAAAATTTGATCTCTCGTTATATTAAGAGGAAAATGATATCGTAACAGAATTGTTCCGGTGAAGGTATATGTGTATGAAGTATTCCCCCTTTTCATGAGATTTAAGTCATTATTCATATGTATGTGAATAAAATTCTCCTCGTATCTAAGACATCTCTTTTATCCTAAAGTTACTGGGGTAGTCACTTTCTTCGATCAGTGTTTTCTGGTATAAATATACGTTACACGTCTTGTCCGTTTGGATACTTCTGTTTTCCATCTAATCCCGAACAGGTCCCGACCCCCACTCACGTCTACCCTTTCGATTCGTGTTCACTTGCGATACCTATACCCCAAAGAAAGACAAAACCCACTACTCTTCTACGATTTGAACCTAACACGACTACCACCGGGTTGAGACACTTATAGTAAATTTTTGGTGACTTGACATGTGAAATTTAGTTGTTTTTTATACCGTACACTTAATATAGAGGTATTTTGTGAGAAATTTTATGGGAGAGTTTTTTTATTTTATTTTATTTTATTTTATGGGAGAGTCTCCACCAAAGGGTCTCGACGGGTTATGTATCGACCCAGTTATTCTAGGTTGGTCTTGTCGTCGGTCGGAAACCCACCCAGAGGGAGGGAACTGGGAGAGAAGGAGAAAGAAACGGTCACTATGAGTTAAAGCTGGTCAGAGACAAAGGAAGAGAGGAAAGTAGGGTAGTCGAATCTAACACGAGACGGTATACAAATGATTGAACCGAAACTTAAAGACCACGAGGAATTTTATTGGAGTTCACGAGGAAACTTTTACAGGAGACTAGTTTCGGGACGGAGGACCTAGAGTATCCTTCAGACTGTGGACTCGTACAAGAGAGTAAGAACTGGTCGTGAGGACCTGAGTCGGTTCACAGATGACAAAAGATTGGGTTTAGAGTCAGAAGAAGGTCTCCACAAACCAATCCTGGTTCCATCTCCAAGAGTGACTACGGTCGGGTCCGAGGAGTCTCCTGAAACGACCTAGATCGTCGTCAGTGCACCTGAATTTACTTTACACCACTTTATAAGTCTTTGAGTGTAACATCTCGTGGGACAGAAAAAAAATTGGGATTTGACTGGACCTATGATTACCCGAAAGGTACGTGTGACCTGGTGAGACAGGGGGAAGTCCTCCGTCCAATGTCCTGTCTTGAGACCCTTCAAGTGTCGTTAGGATAGACCAGGGGTCGTAGTCCTTCCGAGGGTAGGTTGGTAGTATAAGTTTCTCCGGGACCTTCGTGGAGAGGTTTATTAACAGTAAGTGAATTACAGGTTCAAACCTTATCGGACCTTTTTCAGGACTCGAATAGACTAGGGTACCTTTCTATCTTTAGTGTACAAACTAAAGACGTCCAACAAGTCGAGAAGGGTTAAAAGGGGTGGGATGTAAGTCTCAAGGAAAACGGAAGTAGATGTCCAAGAGAAAACTTTCACCCCGGATTTCCGTGTCGACTTGTCTCACCAGGACACCAGACTAAGGGACTGTGAAATCTCAAAGTAAACTTCTTTGACGGACTTTCGTGACTATTGAAAAAGGAGCTGTGACCGTTTACCGTTTCGAAAGTACAGGACTATCGTTACGAAAATTCACTCTTTATATTCTTGGTTAAACAGGTCATAAGGTAATAAGACGGGTTTGTGAATTATTAATTCTCTGTCTGATCTTATGAACTTAATTGATGGATTTTCCCAGACCCAAACAAAAAAAAAAATTACAAAAATTTAAAAATTAACCTCCTATTAACGAAATGGTACAACACAACCAAAGACGAGATGTTGTTACGCTTAGTCGGTGTCCATATGTATACAGGGGAGGGAGAACTTGGAGGGAGGATAGGGGTGGGGTAGGGTGGGGAGATCCGGTAGTGTCTCGTGTCCCAACTCGGGGACGTAACATGTCGTTGACGGGTGTTCGATAGATAAAGTGTATACCACGACATACAAAGTCACGATGAGAGGGTTAAACAGGGTTTGAGAGGAAGGGGGTGACACAGGTGCAGACGAGAGGTACAGACGCTGAGATAAGGACGGGACGTTTAGCCAAGTGGTCATTGGTGAAAAGATCTAAGGTATATAAATATACGTAATTATAAGTTATAAATAAAAAGAGAAAGACTGAATGCAAGACCGAGATCCAAGTAGATGGAGTTATGTTGACTGAGTTTAAGTAAGGAAAAATACCGACCCATTATAGGGTAACATATAACATATAAGAAATGGGTAAGTAGACAACAACCTGTAGATGCAACGAAAGTACAGGACCGATAACATTTATCATAACGTTACTTGTGACCCCATGTACACAGAAAAACTGAATACCAAAAGAGTCCCATACACGGGTCGTCACCTTAACGACCCAGTATACCATCAAAATAAGGATCGAAGAATTCCTGAGAGGTACGGGAGGAGGTGTCACCGAGATAGACAAATATGAGGGTAGTTGACACGTTCTCCTGAGGGAAAAGAGGTGTAGTGGAGGTGGTAAATAACAAATATCTAAAAGATTACTACCGATAAAACTGACCCCGTTTGTGAGACTTTCGTATTAGTGTCTTTTGATCAGTTAGATTAGTGTGTCTGGTGTCGGAACAGATTGAGTCACTTTGATTCGGTACGAGACACCCCGGTGGGTTCTGCCCACCCAGTACCACCTCTCCAGACTGTCTTACACCAGGTGACCTCTTCCCTTACCGTTTGGTGAAGTCATAAGAACGGAACTCTTGGGGTACTTGTCATACTTTTCCGTTCTACTACCCTATGACTTTCTCCTTGAGGGGTCCAGTCATCCACGGTTTATACGATGACCTCTAGTCACTTCTTTATTGAGGTCTTTCTTACTTCCCTACCTGGGTTTCGTTTTTGTTACGGGTCGACACCTACACTGACCACTATCTTCGTTCCAAACTACGACATTTCTCGTTATAACGTATCCTTGGACCTTACAGTGCAGGTACTTAGTTCCGTTTAACCTTCACCAGTTTGTGCTCTACCGTTCTCACTTATAGCTGTAAGATCCTTAGTGACTTGATTTTACCTGACCTTACCCACTTAAATTGAGTCTACTGGTAATATAGATGATGACACCCGTCCTTAGAGAATCTTCTTTACCTCATCGGTGGTACCATTTGTTTTCTTAGGTTTTACGTCATGAACCTACGTTAGAGTTTTTACTGTCTTACTAGAGGGAAGTAAAGGTTCCGTTTGGTAAGTTATAGTGCCATTAGGTTCAGATACAGGGTTGGACATTACGACTTCTTCGACTTCAACTTACCAAGATACTTCTGGATGTTCTAGAAGATCTTGATTGTGGGTTTTTTCTACAGGAAAAGTAAGATCCCCTGACCTTACGTTTTCATCCTTCAGTTCTTTGTGGACCTAATTGTCCATTTAAACCGGAACCTTACGTCTTACTTCGTCCTGTTTCTGATTATCTCAAAACGGTTCTTTTACGTGACCAGTATCGTTTGTGGGAGAAGGTTGTTGTGTTCTCTTCTGAGATGTGTACCTGTAATGGTCTACCAGTTGTGGCTTTAGTCTGACTAATATAAGAAACGTCGGTTTCTACTTCTTCGAGATATGTCAGTCGTTTTTGTTCTGGTCCTCGACTGACGTCGAGTCTAGTACTCGAGGAATAACGGTTTAAATCTGAATTTAACTTCTTTCATCCCTTTTGGAGATCTGGTAACTCCATACTGGATTTAGTTTAGGGAGTCCAAATATGTCACCTTCACTCTTTATCTAAATTCCCGGATCTAGACTATCTATCTCACGGACTACTTGATACCTGACTCCAAGTACTGTAACGTGTCCTCTGTCCCTAGTTCTGGTAGGGGTACCTTTTCTTTACGTTTTTTCGTTTTACCGACAGACCCCTCCAGAATGTTTATCGACACTTTTCTTCTCTCCACTTTTTGTTTCCTCTTTTCCTTTCTATATTCGTAGACTTACGTCTCAAGGTTTCTTATCGTTCTTCTCTATTCTTTCGGAAGGAGTCACTAGTTACGTTTCTTTATCTTCTTTTCTTGTCTTACTCTTTCTGATCTCTAGAGACCTAGATCTCAAGGTCTTTTTGTAGATAAAGACGAAATAACTGATACGGTTTCGGAAACTGACACCCCTAGTGTTATTTGACACCTTTTAAGACTTTCTCTACCCTTATGGTCTGGTGGATTGGACGGAGAACTCTTTAGACATACGTCCAGTCCTTCGTTGTCAATCTTGACCTGTACCTTGTTGTCTGACCAAGGTTTATCCTTTTCCTCATGCAGTTCCGACATATAACAGTGGTACGAACAAATTGAATATACGTCTCATGTAGTACTTTTTGTGACCCGACCTTCTTCGTGTTCGACCTTGGTTCTGACGGTCCTCTTTAAAGTCATTCGAGTCTATACGTCTACTGTGGTGGGAATACCGTCTTTCGTTTCTTGTTCATTTCTCGGAGAACTACTTTCACTTTCTCCTCTCACTTTTTCAACCGAATTTCGAGTTGTAAGTCTTTTGATTCTAGTACCGTAGACCAGGGTAGTAAAGTACCGTTTATCTACCCCTTAGTCACCTTTGTCGCAGTCCGAAATAAAACCCCCCGAGGTTTTAGTGACGTCTACCACTAACGTCGGTACTTTAAGTCTGCGAATGAGGAACCTTCCTTTCAATACTGGTTGGATCTATCGTATAACTTTTCGTCTCTGTAATGAAACGGTTGTTTTCTGGTAGATCAGTTCCGATACCAAAAAGGTCATCAGTACATACCTACACTCTCAACCTGACACTTCTTTCGACTCCCGGGTTCTTAACTACGAAAACTTGACACCACAACCTCTTCTGAGAACTCTCAGGGAACCTGACGTTCCTCTAAGTTGGTCAGGTAAGATTTCCTCTAGTCGGGACTCACAAGAAACCTTCCTTACTACGATTTCGACTTTGAGGTTATGAAACCGGTGTAGTACTCTTCTCAACTGAGTAACCTTTTCTGAGACTACGACCCTCCCTAACCCCCGTCCTCTGCTTCCCCTGCTGTCTCCTACTCTACCGACCCACCGTAGGGGCTGAGTTACCTGCACTCAAACTCACTTGAGGTCCCCAACCACTACCTGTCTCTCCGGACCATACGACACTAAGTACCCCAGCGTTTCTCAGCCTGTACTGACTCGTTGACTTGACTTGACTTGACTAAAACTGACCACACTCCACTATGAAAACATCAAAACTAAAAGTAAAGAGATTATTACTCGTGATATCTCGTAAAAGAGTGTACAAATAACGGGTAGACATACAGAAGAAACCTCTTTACAGACAAATCTAACAAAAAAAACAAACAAACAAAAAACAAAAAATTCAAATAAAACTTCAACTACTTGAGTGATATCAGACTTTTTTAAAAAAATGGTTCTTCAACAGTGTTACACTTACTGACCAAATAAGTTTCACTTTAAATTTACAGAGATATCGTTAAAATCAAAGTACATTGGAATATAGAATCTTTAGAAATCGTTTTAGGGAAGTGAAATGTCTATTACTTTCATCTGGGTCACTTCTCTTGACTGAACGGGTTCAAGTATTTATATACTGTTTTGAGCCGGACCCCCCGGGTTTAGTAGTCTGAGAACTTTGATCTGGAAGAGAAAAAGGTACCGGTCCGTTATTAAATCCGACTACTGCACGTATGTAAACACGAGTTAACACAGGATGAGAACCGTTGGGGTTCCTGACATCGGGCGGTCCGAGGAGACGGGTACCCTTAAAGGGCCGTTCTTAGGACCTCACCCAACATACCTCTTATGACCTCACCGAGGAGGTTACTACAACACTCGGAATACTTCAAATGTGAACTGGGTTTTTGACCTCCCTCTTATTCCTTCCCTAAACGTTCCCTCCTCTCTTAATCTCCGAGTTTGTCGTAGAAAAAAGAGTCAAGAACGTCACTAACTTTGTCTCTTGTGACCCTTCTAGTAATGGATAGAGGGATTTAGTTTTTATCGTTTCTGGAGGACCTTCGATTACTTCGACTTTTTATGACGGAGTGTGAGTCAGGGACCTGTGTCTTTCGGGTGTCGAATGATACAGTCCTGTGTTTGTTCGAGGTTTATTTAGTACTGAACACTGTCAGAATTACTCAACGTTGTTAGAGAATAGAAACAGACCTATAATGAGACAAGTGGTTTTATTATTATCGTTAATGTGCATGAAAGTATTCATTTACGTTTAAATAGGAATATCTTAGTAGATTATATTTCATTTATTTCTTTCTTAACCTTCCTTCTGTATTTTGTGTGTAAAGTAATCTGGATAGAGGACTAAAAGTGATCTAAATTGGATTAAAGAGGACATCCGCATAATCTTTTAGTGAAAGAAGACAGCCATCTTTAACAGACATTGATACAAAACCTTTACTCGATAAAGACCGGAACGACTAGACATTAAGACGTCTCGTAAAAGTACCCCCGTCTCCCGTTGAGTCACTTAGTGTCTCTGAGAATCTTCCTCTCGTCCGCGAGACAGACTTGTTCAAGAAACGACTTGTCAATGATCAGAGGAACTTCCACGAGGAGACTTAACTTTCTCTTGGAAATCCCTCTCCAAGTTGTGTCCGTCCACCAAAACCCAGTCCTCCTGTCACGAAAGACCCCTAATCATGTGTCGGACCCAATGTCAAACCAAGGGACTAAGGACCGAACCACTATCTCTTCATTCAATAACTTGAAGAGATACTTTACTCTGGTCGGTATAGCTACGGTGTTCAAGAACACTTGTAGGTTTCTTTATGGACTACCATGGTCGGGTCTCACATGTATCTAATATAGGAGACATTGTCTCAAGAGAAGGGAAGGGAATCGGTTCCCTTTCCCTTGGACCGACATGACGACCTCTCTTTGTAATATGATGTTTAGTCGAGGTGAACCGGAGACAGTGTCTAAAATGTTTCGAATCCGGGTTTGTCATCGAATCCTTTCACCACTTCTTCGGACAGATAGGTGGTAGTCTTGGGGTTAAGAAAAAGTTAAGAAAAAAAAGTTAAGGAGTTCCTTAGTAAATAATTTACACAAAAATATGTAACTTGAAAGAAAAAAATTTAAATAAATAAAAAATAACGCCCCCTCTCTCCCACTCTACACTTTCTTATTGTACCTTTGAATGTGATAGTATACATTATATCCATCGGTTACCCTTAAACGACACACCGAGTCCTTTGACTTTGTCCCCGAGACACAGTCGGATGTCGCTACCCTACCCCTCCCTCTACCCTCCCTCCAAGTTTCCTCTCCTATATACACATGAATACCGACTAAGTATAACTCCAAACCATCTTTTGTCGTTTTAAGACATTTCGTTAATAGGAAGTTGAGAAAAAACTTAAAAAAAACAAACCTACACCGGGTAAAAATTTCAGAAATACCTTAAACGATGTTATAACGAAGACAAAATACAAAACCCAAAAACCAAAAAAAAACCGGGACTCCGTACACCATGGAATCAAGGGACTAGTCTCTAGTTTGGGTGTGGGGGACGTACTCTTCCGTTTCAAAATTCGTGACCTGGTGGTCCCTTCAGGTCGTGGTTAAGAATTACGATCTCTGGTCACACCTGGAACCGGGTCACCGTAGTCCCAGTAGGGTCTTGACCAAGGTCCTTAAACACTAAGGTGGTCGAGAGGTCCATTAAAAAACGTACGAGTTCAAACTTTTCGTGACGAGATCTCTTTCACAATGGTCGTTTGAACTTTTTTTTTTTTTTTTTTGTCCTTCTGCACTTGGCCCTTAGTTGTTAAAAGTCCCCGGGTTCAGTTTTTCTAAAATTCCTTTCTACCTTCTTCGTTGACCGTCCTTCGGAGGTCCCCTTGGATATCTGTAGACTGTTGTACAGTCTACTGTCAATAGTTAAAACGTTTATAAAAGTAAGTAAATCGTTTGTGTTTGGGTGTATTACGAATAAGTAGAAGATTCATCTTTACTTGATGACTTAAATAATGTCTAGCCGACTCACCCGGGTAGGGGTTTGTTCTTCCCTAGTCGGTATTTAAAAAATTTACTTTTCTTGGGCACACGAAAAAAAACCACTGTTATTCATTTCTCGTTCTACCCTTCTATCGTAGAATGAGTCGTTGGTCAGGACCCTCCCCTTTTTTTTTTTTGTTGTTATTCCTTATCTTCGTTAGGTTTAGAGATTCCGAAAGTCTTACTTTTTTATATTATTCTTACTCTGTACCCTGACTTTAGGTCGTTCACTTTGTATTGGGTGGTCCGGTTGACCGTATTCCGGGTCGTCGTTCCGTGAGAGAATCCTTGGTTTATAGACGGGTGAAAGTGTAGAGGTGCTATATGATTTGACACTCGTTTTACAACGTCGAAAGGTGTTTCTAGTTCCTGTGTTGTTGTGAGTCTTTTAAGTCAACGTACACATTTATAAATGGAGCGCTGAAGGAACTCCAGATGTTTGGACAAAGTAAAATAACCGTCGTTTGAGGTAGTAAAATCTCTCGGTGAGATAAAATGATCGTCCTGTCCCTCCACCGCCTCTCTGGAGTGAACTTTATTGACCCTTTCGTATAATGTCTGAAAATCGTCATTAGGATAGTTACGGAGACTTTGGTCTTCCCTCACTCCTCCTCGTAAGACTTCGTGCCACAGGTTCAGTCTCTGTACTTGTACGATTACGAGAAAGTCCGAGGGTCAAGAACGTTGAGGTATGAGTTTCAATTCCGAAGAACTACGTAAAAGTCCAATTTGGGAAACGGTCTTAGACCTAGATTATGTTAGTAATTATTCTTCTTTACCTTCCTAGAGGTCAATTCGTAGAGTTCATCTATACGGATGGTCCCTTAGATAAGGATCTGGACGGGACCGAATGTCAAGGTCATACTACTTATGGTAACTGAGTGGACCGAGAACACCTGTCGAGGGGAGAACATACAATAACGTTAGGACGATACCAGGTGCACTCTCGATCTGCGTCTTCAGGTTTACGAAGGAAGTCCTCCGGTTGTCAGGTGAAGGAGAGCCTTTTATAAGAGTTGAAGGGAGGGTCCATTTACCCTCTTAAACATGAGACTGGACTCATCCTTCTAACTTCCGTTTTCCTGTTCTCCCACCGTCTCCTACTTTACCAATCTACTGTAGTGGCTGAGTTACCTATACTTGCACCCACCTGAGACCCTCTACCACTTCCTGTCCCTCCGGACCGTACGGTACCAGGTACTCTGACGTTTTCAGCCTGTACTGTGTCGTTGACTTGTTCATTCACCTTTATTTTTGGAGTGATCCAATCCCTGTGAGGACTACCAGGTCACCGATTCTAAGACATAAGGGTCACGTCCCCGAGTCGAAAGTTAGGGCTATGTCCCTTGATCTAGGACGCACGGTGTTGATTTCTAACGTGTAGGTATGTTTCTAAGATGTACGGTGTTGATTCTGGACCGTGTCGGTTTAATTTTTTTTTTTTTGTTGAGTTATCAAATTGTCAACCTATTACTCTTACTTTTATAGAGATCTTTCATGTAGTTTTCCTTTTATGTTATCTTTTCTATTCTCTTCACCACGTTTAAGACTTTTAGATTATAATCTTATGATCCAAAGAACTTTCTCCCCCCCATCTTTATTTCCCTCTTTTTAGTAGTTAACTTTGTGAGGATCTCAACTTCTTGTACCCAGACTCACAGGTCGTACAACCCACTTTTATCTCGGTGTGGTCCTTGTAGTGACTCGTCAAAATCTTGGGACCCATATTTCTCTTCTCGTTGGCGTCAAAGTCTCTTTCCCTTTTTTTTTTTCAGTTGATACTTCCTTAGACTCCCGTTTTGTCGGAGTTTACTGCATTTTCGTCCTTTTGTGGTCATTAATTACCTCGTTACGAAAGTTTTAAGACTTCCTTTTTTAATCAAGGTTGGATTTAAAGATAATCGTCGGTGTGGTAGTAAGTTCACAGTCCTGTCTTATGTTTATAATTTCTATAAGTTCCTGAGTTGTAAAAAATTTCACCGTTTCCGAAACCACAAGTTTGTACTATTCATATTAATTAATAAAAATTTTTCGTTTAAAGTTTGTTCTGTTGAGGTCCCTGATGTCTTTCTATACGTTTCTTCCTTTTGTGTCGTGTCCGTATATTAAGTGGATACTTATTTAATGTCTCCATTATTGTTGTATTGGAAAGGACAACTAAGGTTGGTTTATATAGTATATTGATATAACCCTCCAGTCCCCCAATCCTTTTTTTATATTTATCTCACACATACATGCACACACACACTTCCTCCCCCTCCCTTTTCCCGATTTTAGAAGTAGAAGGTTGTACTTTTCAGTTATCTATTACAGATTTTGACCTCCCCTTTTAGTGTCTCATCTTTACCATCGTATAATAAGTCCTTATACCTCCTTTTATGATTTTGGTTTTTAGTCGATACCCAATAGTCGCAAACGAAGACCCCTTCCCCTCCCTTTCCCTTGTTCCTTTAGTAAAAAGTAATGACTAACACATCCCGAAAAACTGAGAATTTTAATATTCACTATTATTACAACTAATTTTACTTACACTCTTATTTGTTGTTCCAGGATGGCATAGCGTGTCTCTTGATATCAATTGTAGGACATTATTTGGAATTACCTATTCTTATACTTTTTCTTATATATATATATTATATATTTTTTGACTCAGTGACATGTCGTCTTTGATTGTGTTGTGACATTTAGTTGACATCATTCTATTTAAAATTCTTTGTTCAAATTTTTATTTGTAGTTTCTCCGACTCCGGGTCACCTCGATTCCTGTCCCTGTCCTATCATAGACTTCAGTCTAGTGGGTCTAAACGTAAGACTAAAATACTGATACACTGGAACCCGTAAAATCGGGAATTTTTGGAGTCAAGGGAGTTGAATTTTACCCCCAATATTTTTATAAGTGTAGTCTTTCAACGACACTCCAAAGTCAGTATTTTCCGATCCTTCTAATCGTCACGGACCGTGTAATATTCCCGAGAAGAAAAGGAAATTGTGTATAATCCTCGTAGACGAGACGTAGTTCGTGTCATCTGTCACCCCCACATAGTCACTTACATGTACCTCGAATGATCTTAATCTCCCTCTTCGTTTGTTCTTCGTTATTTTATGATTTATTCGCTATGTCAGTAAATTTTTATTCACTGTACACGATCCCCTATTTTATCTCGTTCCCGCCTTCCCTGAGGGTCTGTCGACCCTCCCCTTCTCCCCGGCACGAACGCTAAAGTTTATTCAACAAGTCCTTACTGGCGTATTCGTTAAAGAGACCACTGGGTCACCGATTCTGAGGCACGAGGGATACGTCCCCCGGGTCCAAGTTAAGGACCAGTCCCTTGAGTTAGGGTGTACGGTGTTGACTCAAGTCTACGGTATTGGCTTCTAGGGCGTACGGCGTTACTTCTGACTGCTAGGGTTCATGGCATTGGTTCTGGACCACACCGGTTTATGTATATGTGTTTAAAAACTTTTTCTGATTGGAGTGTTCTTCCACTGAAACCTCGTTTATGGACTTCCTCACCCCTCTGATTGGTAAGTATACAAACCCCCTTTTCGTAAACTCCCGTCTCCCTGTCGGTCGAGGGTCAGAGATTCCACCTGCTTCCGTTCCGGTCAACCCCTTTCTCGACCTCTCGGCTACGCCTACCTCGAAGTTCCCCTGTCATCGTCCTCTCCTTCAGAGTCCCCTTCGTCCCTGGTCTCTCTAGTTCTCCTCGGGATTTCTGTACTCGTCCTAGAACCAAAAAGAATCTCAGTACCGTCACTGAGTTGTCCGACTGTACTGGACTAAGAGGGACCCCTCCCTGGAGAGATCGCTGACAATGCTTCCCTGTTTCGGATCGTCCGAGAAGTGTCCGTCACCTCGGGTCATTGTCCACGGACGTCGTAAGGTCTTACTCTTCTACCGTCACCGAGTCTGGTCGTTCCCACCTCTCTTCACTGACCTAAGAGATATGATTTGTATAAAGTGATAGTAGTAAATGGGTCCTACTACGTTTCAATTACCGTCTTCATACTTCGATGTCAAAAGGTCAGAAAAAAGACTTATGTCTCTTTGATATTTACCTTTTGGATTCACCTTTGTATCATAATAAACGTGCATCTTATTATTTTAGATATTTTCGATATGAAGGAAAATGAATATTTTAGAGACAATAAGTCATCTAGAACTGTAGACATATGTTAGTTACCTACTAAAGAAAAATTCCCCGTTATTGTAAACGTGTATACTGTGGTACAGGGAAATAAAATGAAACAAACTATGGAATATGTCATTTATACAATCCGTAACAAAATTCATTTTCTAAATAAGTAAGTAGTTTATAACTATTAATTCAGTACTTCGAAGGGTACATTGAGTCAGTCATTCTTAGACGGACGTTCCAACCTCTGGACCCTAGTTAAGGACCCAGTCTTTTTAGGGGGTCTCTTCCTTTATCGTTGGATGAGGTCATAAGAATGAACCTTTTAGGGTACCTGTCGTCTAGGACCGTCCGATGTCAGGTATCCAGCGTTCTTAACCTATGCTGAATCGAGAAAGAAAGAGAAAATGGGGAGTCGGACGAATTATCATGTCATTCCCTCTCTTCTATTTATGTTTCTTAAATTTGTGTGTCCTCCTTCAGTTACGGTCTTTTGATCAATCCCAATTAAAAGATCCTGTCCTCAGGGGTTGGAGGTCTTAGATTACGGACTACTAGACTCCACCTAGACTACATTATTATAATCTTTATTTCACGTAGTATTTACGTTACACGAACTTAGTAGGGCTTTGGTAGGAGGTGGGACAGGTGTCTTTTTGATAGAAGGTGCTTTAACTAGGGAACATGGTCTTTCCAACCCCTGGTGACGAGACCCCTTAAGGTCGATAAGGAAGTGACCCCCTTCAAGTCCTCCACCACTCACTTTCCGAGGTACCTCCTCCACTATAGACACCCTGTGAGACATAAACTTGACGTCCTACACTGTCTCCCCGACCTATAAGATCTTCACTTTTTTTTTTTTTTTTGTTTAAAAAAAATTCTATGGTTCCATTTAGTAAAGTTACATGTATTCTCCTTACTAATAAAAACCTCTCAGTGATCCTGTATCCC
The DNA here is from genome assembly GCA_006410555.1 of Capra ibex. Classification (NCBI taxonomy): domain Eukaryota; kingdom Metazoa; phylum Chordata; class Mammalia; order Artiodactyla; family Bovidae; genus Capra; species Capra ibex. The sequence goes on from SJYO01001178.1 coordinate 2,189,259, forward strand.
GGAGTCTTTTCCTAATTACCTCGATACTTTTTATCCTACTTATTTTAATATACTTCGTCGTCGAACCCTGAACCGACCACCAGGTCGTCGAACCCAAGATAGGGACCAGTCCCTTGGTGTACGACGTTGGTTCCGGGTCGAGTCGGTTTATTTGTTTAATTTTTTTTTAAAAAAAAATTTTCTTCGAATTGTAACGGTCTACTTCCTGAGACCTATTTCTGATAGTATTCTTCTTTTCTTTATTTACGATTTTTCTTAGGTCAACAGTACCTTCCCAAGATTACCCGAGTCGGTTCTCAGACTGGTGACCAGAGTAATACTCAAAGGGTTAACAGTTTAATGACAGACTTTAATCTTACATCCGTCATTGAACTCCCAACTTAATTTTGACGGTCGGTTTTTTAATAAAAGATCAAAAGAAAAGAAAATTCCTAAAAATTTTTAGAAACCTGTATATAAAGACAAAACGAAACGAAAGAAAGGTTTCAATTCCTTTTTTACCATCCTTAGGAGAAAGGAAGGGGAGTATAGGGAGGGGAGGGATCGAAATCGTTTTGTTGTAATAGTCGTCTAGTTTACCGGTCGGTACACGAAACCCAAGTGAAAATAACGTTCAGTGACCCCAGTCTTGGTTCTGGATTGGTCCTGGGAGTATTTAGTATTGACTCTGAGAAAAGTCTACGATGTACGTCTCTTTATACGGACATCGGTCGGAAACGTAGAGTCACTTGCACTGAAGACGTTACATTTGTCGAACCAACACAAGGTGGTTAGAGAACGTACGGGATTGTTCATCCTTACATCGGGAGTAACTCGTCCGACACTCCAAAAGACATTGGGTCTAATAGACCTCTCGAGAGTTGAAATACTACCTTAAAACGTTAGTAATCGTTTGAGGACGTTAGGGGTAAAGACGGGTTTTTATTGTTATCGATTGTGAATAACTCTTGCATGAAGCACGGACCTGACATGTCGGAGTAAATTAGGAGTATTGAGACAGTCTATCAACCTCAGTAAAACAGGTAAATATTTGCTTCTTTGGTTCCGTGTCTCTTCAATCCATTAAGTGGCGCCTAGGATCTCTGTCTTTCGCTTAGTCACTTGTTGTAAAGAAAGAGGGTTCTCAGGTGTCAGAGACGGTCGTCGAAAGTGGACTTAGAAGGGAAAAGATAGGCCCAACAACACAATTAGTGAGTCACAGGTTGAGAAACGCTGGGGTGCCCGACATCGGGCGGTCCGAGGAGACAGGTACCTTAAGAAGTGAGTCCCTATGACCTCACCTAACGATAAGGGAAGAAGTCCCTTAGAAGGACTAGGTCCCTAACTTGGGCCCAGAAGGCGTAACGTCCGTCTAAGAAATGGTAGATGATGATGGCGACGACGACGACGATTCAGCCCGGTCAGTACAGGTTGAGACACGTTGGGGTATCTACCGTCGGGTGGTCCGAGGGGGCAGGGACCCTAAGAGGTTCGTTCTTGTGACCTCACCCAACAGTAAAGGAAGAGGTTACGTACTTTCACTTTTCACTTTCACTCACAGGCTGAGAAGCTCTGGGGTACTTGACGTCGGATGGTCTGAGAAGAGAGGTACCCTAAAAGGTCCGTTCTCATGACCTGACCCAACGATAAGGGAAGAAGTCCTTTAGAAGGACTAGGTTCCTAGTTTGGGTCTAGAAGGTGTGACGTCCGTCTAAGAAATGACAGACGACGACGATTCCGTTACCGTGGCGCGAGGTCATGAGAACGGACCTTTTAGGGTACCTGTCTCCTCGGTCCTTCCGACGTCTGGTACCCCAGCGACTCCCAGCCTGTACTGACTCGCTGAAGTGAAAGTGAAAGTGTGTAACCTCTTCCTTTACCGTTGGGTGAGGTCACAAGAACGGACCTCTTAGGGTCCCTGTCCCCTCGGATCACCCGACGGCAGAGACCCCAGCGTGTCTCAGCCTGTGCTGACTCGGTGGAATTTAGACCCTCACTTCAGGAGTCTGATGTGGAGTCAAGGAAAGATACTTCAAGGACAGGTCTAAACCAAGTGGTTCGTAAACGGTTTAGTAGAAGAGGATACGTCAAAAATCTGAGAGTCAAATTTTTTCCAAAGAGAGACTTGGAACGGGAGATAGTGGTAATGAGACAATAGAATGGTGTTGAAAGTGATAAAATAGAACTCACCCAAAAAAAAAGGTGACGTAAAGTAGTAAAAGTTTACAGTCTAATTAAACAGTGACACACATGAGAAGACTTCTGGAATTTTAGTACCAAGTAGTTCTGGTACTGCCTCTGGTTGTTGGGTCAAGTCTGTTTTGACTCTTAAATTTACAGCAGTGGTCTTGTTCTTTCTTTTTATCCTGACAAGAGGTCGACGTATATGTAGACACACAAAAAAAGAAACCTACAACTGAAACTTTACGATTTTGCGAGGGTGTACCTTTTCTAGGTAGTAAAACAACAAATACGAACACTTACACACCTCTTGGACCAAATGTTACGGTTCGACTAAGTTGGTTGTACGAGTCTCTAGGAATTAATCAAAATGTCTTTCCATGTTTTCGTCCATATAACGGGAACATGTCTTCATATATTACTATTAAAATTAACCTAGTGAGTAGATTCTTTCAGACCCACTTTATAAGATATAAGAGGATATATTTCTTATTAAAAAAATTCAAACGTGAACTAGTAAAATATCTTTTTCCCTTGATTTTCGAGATAATTATAAAAAGATATAATAGAAGGTTGAAGACAGTGACAAGTATGTATTCATGTACAAATACAGTGACATAGTACTTACGTAACAAAACGTAAGACTGAAAAGAAGTGAAATAAATTATAAGGAAACACGGATTTATCCGGGGTATGAACGGAAAAAACACAGAACCTTATTGATAAACCACGACGAAATAGTATGATAACGATAATCGGAAAAAAAAAAAAAAACCAAAAAAAAAAAACCGAAAACCGAAACACAGAATTAAACCCCGAAGGGACTACCGAGTCTATTATTTCTCAGACGGACATTACGTCCTTTGGGTCCAAGTTAGGGACCCAGACCTTCTAGAGGACCTCTTCCCTTACCGTTGGGTGAGGTAATAAGAACGGACCTCTTAGGGTATCTGTCTCTCCTTAGACCACCTAATGTCAGGTACGTCAACGTTTCTCAGTCTGTGCTGACTCACTGACTTGTGTGTGAATAAAAGAGGATAAAATTTGACTCAATAAAAATAAAAAATAAAATAAATAAAAAATTAAAAATAAAAATGAAATAAAATGAAATGTTATGACATAACCAAAACGGTATGTAACTGTACTTAGGTGGTGCCCAACTCAAAAAAAATTATAACAGTACATTAAATGTAAAAAGAGAACTCGCTATGGAGGTATCTCGTGATCGAAGTTGATTTAATATCAAAGTAGGTTTGTGAAACAAATGGGTTTAAAATTAAATTTTGTGAGGGTGTATGTGTTGTGTACTCGTCATCGTTTTTTTTTTTTAGAGATTTGGGATGCGAGGGGGTGGAAGAAAAGGAAATCTTGGGGGGTCTCGGACCAGCCTTGTAGTGGTGGTACCCATCTCAGGATCTTCGTCTTGACGTTGTCCTTTTGTTTCTTTATCACAATTTCGAAAAAAAGAAATTGCATACGGTCTGATAAGAGGTTTTTCTGATTCCGTTAAATGTTACGAACATCGAGAAATATTAACACGGGTGGTTGACGGTGACCAAAAGACGATAACAATAACTAAATACTATAAATTTATCCATATATTGCCATGGACCCGAAGGGACCACCGAGTCGTCATTTCATAGGTGGAGGGTTACGTCCTCTCTACCCAAACTAGAGACGCAGTCCTTCTAGGGAAACTCTTCCTTTACCGTTGGCTGAGGTAATAAGAACGGACCCTTTAGGGTACAAGTCTCCTCGGACCTCTCTATGTCAGGTACCCCAGTGTTTCTTACCCTGTACTGAATCACTGATTTGTTGTTGTGACCATACTGTGTAAGTATATGTTTAAATATATCGTGGAGATGTTGAAAGTATAAAATTAACGCTTATAGACAACCTAGAATCCTTTTCGTTCTCTAAGGTTTTTTTTAGATGAAGACGAAGTAACTGATACGATTTCGGAAAGTGACACACCTAGTGTTGTTTGACACCTTTTAAGAATTTGTCTAACCCTATAGTCTGGTGGAATGACGGAGGACTCTTTGGACATACGCCCAATTCTTCGTCATCAATCTTGATCTGAACCTTTTTGTCTGACCAAGTTTTAACCCTTTCCTCATACAGTTCCGACAAATAACAGTGAGGCGAATAAATTAAATGTACGTCTCATGTAGTACGCTTTAAGATCCGATCCACTTAGTGTTCCACCTTAGTTCTTCTTTATAGTTATTGGAGTTCTGAGAGTCTATACGTCTACTATGGTGGGATTACGGTCTCTCACTTTCTCCTTGACTTTTCGGAGAACTACTTCCACTTTCTTCTCTTACTTTTTCGACCGAATTTCAGTCGTAAGTTTTTTACTTCTAGTACCGTGGACGATAGTAGTGAAGTACCCTTTATCTACCGCTTTCCCACCTTTGTCACTTTCTGAGATAAAAGAACCTGAGGTTTTAGTGACGTCTACCACTGACATCGGTACTTTAATTTTCTGCGAACGAGGAACCTTCTTTTCGATACTGGTTGGATTTGTCGTATAATTTTTCGTCTCTGCAATGAAACGGTAGTTTCCAGACAGATCAGTTTCGATACCAAGAAGGTCACCAGTACATACCTACACTCTCAACCTGATATTTCTTTCGACTCGTGACTTCTTGACTACGAAAACTTGACACTACAACCTTTTCTGAGAACTCTCAGGGAATCTGTCGTTCCGCTAGGTTGGTCAGGTAGGATTTCCTTTAGTCAGGACTTATAAGTAACCTTCCTGACTACGACTTCGACTTTGAGGTTATGAAACCGGTGGACTACGCTTCTTGGCTGAGTGACCCTTTCTGAGACTACGACCCTTTCTAAATTCCGTCCTCCTCTTCCCCTATTGTCTCCTACTCTACCAACCTACCGTAATGGTTAAGTTGCCCGTACTCAAACTCATTCGAGGCCTTCAACCACTACCCGTCCCTTCGGACCGAAAGACGTTAGGTACCCCAGTTTTTCTCAGTCTGTGTTAACTCGTTGACTTGACTGACTGTATGTACATACCTATACTCTCAATCTGGTATTTCTTCCGACTCGCGACTTCTTAACTACGAAAACTTGATACCACGCCCTCTTCTGAGAACTCTTAGGGAACCCTACGTTCCTCTAGTTCGGTCAGTTGGGATTTCCTTTAGTTGGGACTTATAAGTAACCTTCCTGACTACGATTTCGACTTCGAGGTTATGAAACGGGTGGACTACGTTTCCTGGTTGAGTAACCTTTTCTGGGACTACGACCCTTCCTAACTTCCGTCCTCTTCGCCCATTGTCGCCTACTCTACCGACCTACCGTAGTAGTTGTGTTACCTATACTCAGACTTGTTTGGGGTGCTCTATTACTTCCTGTCCCTTCGGACCCCACGACGTCAGACACCTCAACGTTTGTCGACCTGTGTTGAATCGTTTATTGTTGTTTATGTGTCATGTATATAAACAGATTGTTTAAATAGATAATAAAACAATAAGACAAAAGAAACTTTAAAGTAGGATAATAGTAATATGTCTTCGAAGGGGTCACCGAACCCGTTAATCCTTAGGTGGACGTTACGACCTCTGGACCCAAGTTAGGGACCCAACCCTTCTAGGGGAACTCTTCCCTTGCCGATGGGTGAGCTCATTAGACCGGACCTCTTAAGGTACCTGTCTCCTTGAAAAAATCGAAATGTATAAATTTAGAGGAACAGACTCCAGGTTCAAACCCCTATGTCCGTCTCAGACCGTCTCGAGTAGTATCGGTTGTCCCAGGTATCCCGTCACGACTCGTCCGTCTGTCCGCGTGCATGTCAAGTACTACTGTCGTTCAGACTCTCTCGGTGACTTCGACCGGTTAGGCGCGTGTGTGACCCGGTCGACCCAACTGACTCCAGTCTGACGCCACCTCCTTAGTCTTCCCCTAGTTTCTCTCTCACCTAGACCTGGTCGGACTCCGCCTGACGAGTCAGGGATCAAGAGTGGAGATACACCCAACAACACGCCAAACAGTCTTTTTATTCGAGTCTTATCCAGTCTTTTTTGCGTCTGGGTATAACCTTAGAAAGTAAAATAGATAGTACTCTAGGGACAAAGAAGTTATCGACCCTAAATAATAGGTTAATAGTTAAAGGATCGAACAGGGTTTCCATCATCTCTCTCAAATGTGTCCTTGTGTGTATTATATTATTACAGTCTTATATTCGTCTTGATCCTATATTCCGTTTCCCTTTCATATAGTACATTTAGTCCTAGTCAAAATTTTTCGTTGTTAATTTCCCTCAATTCATAGCGGACAGAAAAGACGAAAAATTACGGAATGCAAAAAAATTTAACTTCATATCGACTAGATGTTAGGATATAATTAAAGAGGATATTTCACTAAGTCAATGTATACATATAAATATATATACACACACATATATGTGTATATATGTGTATATACACATATATGTAAGAAAAAAGATAAGAAAAAGATAGTACCGAATAGTGTCTTATAACTGATATCAAGGGATACGATATATCCTCCTAGAAGAAATAGGTAAATCACGGAATGAGTCACTATTTTAGACCTCAAAGAGTGACATTATAAACCACGGAAGCAGTTATTAAGGTGAGAAGAGATATGGTCAGTGGTCCATAGGGACATAATGTAAATCACTAATCACTACGGTAAGAGATGACAAGATCATAAGGACTATATATTAGAAAGTAAGAGAACAAACACTTAAGGGGATTTTAAAGTTACATTGATACAAAAGAGAAAAATTAGGTTACCGTATTTCAAAAAATTATCATTCGAACTAAAAATCTCGTCATAATCCACAAGATTGTCTTTTAATATTATTCGAAATTGAAAATAATATTATTATTAATTGTATCATTCAAATAAAAATCTTATCAAAATCTACAAGATGGTCCTTTGATGTCTCTACCGTGCCTCAAGGGTATACGGATAAGGGGATAAGATTATATAGTTGTACCATGTGACCAACGTTTATTACTTGGTGCTAGTTTAGTAATAATAGTTGGTTTCAGGTATCGAATGAATGGAGATTCAAAATGGACTACAGGAAAAAGACAAGGTCCTAGGGTAGTCCTGTAGTCTAACGTGAACAGTAGTACAGAGGAATCTGAGGAAAAACTGACATTCAAAGAGTCCGACTGGACTAAAAACTATTGGAGTTATGGAAACTCTTCATAGTCAGTCCATCAAATATCTTATCAGGGAACGTTACCTGACCTACTATAGAAGTGTTTTAAGTACATAACTTCGGAATTGGAAGTTGACACTGACACTGGATTCTCCTCCTCTACTATTTTCCATTTACTTCAGTATACTCAGGATTCGTTTGTCCCGACTGTGGGGTATCTTTCCCTTTCTGTGTCGTCTCGAGAGAGGTGACACACTCCTGTGTCAGACCTCCACGGTAGACGTTCGGCTCTTCTCTCGGGCGGGGCTTCGACCGGTACGTCCGTGGGACTCGAGTCAGAGGTTGGAGACCTTGCATTCTTTTGGTTAAGGACAACAAAGTCGACGGGTCAAATACCATGAAACAATACCGTCGGGTCCTTCTACTTATGTAGACAGTTAACCCTAAAAAGACTAAAAAAAAGAGTATGATGTAAGTACAAAACCCAAACCCCCTTGGTCTGGTGTCTTCATTTTACGGTAAAAGTGTTGTAGGATAGTTCTCACGTATGATAGTGGGACTGTAGTGACCAACATGACTGACACTGGTGGACCTACTCCGTCACAAACAGTCCATCTATCTAAGAGGTGTGATTTTAGTAGTAAAAGATCTACTGGTCACGTTCAAGTTACGTACTTCTTCCCGTGGGTTTCGGGACCCTTTGGGTTTCTCTATCCCACCCCTTTCTCTGTCCTCCCCTCAAGTCCTACGGTCTTTTGTACATATGGGTACCGACTAAGTACGACTACATACCGTTTTTGGTAGTGTTATAAAATTTCATTAATAGAAGGTTAATTTTACTTTTTTTTTAAAAAAATTAAAATTCAATAGTAAAAGAGGGTAAGGTAGGACATCAAAACCCCTCCTTCAGTGATACGTATCGGATGTGAATTCCGGTCTCCTCAGTCTAGGAAGAAGAACCTTCTATTTCATCGATGTCATTAATAAACCTTAAGAACACGTTGTGTCTACACAGAGAAATAGGGGTAAATGTATAAATAAGTTCATAAATAAATATAGTTGTATTCCTGTCCTCTTTCCTTCCGACATTCCCGATCTTGTCCTCTTTACGGGAAGTAGGTCCACCCTACCCCGAGGTCATTTAGAAAAGGAATAATACCTCACACAAAAATATATGTTATTATTTATTATTGATCTATCATTAATTACGTGTTATGAAAATCTCGAAAGAATATAAGACTTTTAAACGATTTAAGTAAACATTGAAGATTGTCACAGTCAATAAAGGTATTAAAAAACTGAAAACATTAAATAATGAAAGTAATTTTTTTTACTAAACCCTCTTACCGTAACTTTGTACATATGATAGTACATTCTTTGCTTAGTGGTCAGATACAAGCTATGTCCTACGAACCCCGACCACGTGCCCCTACTAGGTCTCTCTACTATACCTCACCCTCCACCCTCCCCCCAAGTCCTAACCCTTGAGTACATGTGGGCACCGACTAAGTACAGTTACATACCGTTTTGGTTACGTCATAACATTTCGTTTTATTTCATTTTTAATTTTAATTTTTTTATTATTATTATTTACGTTTTTCCTGGAAACTTTTTTTTAGTAAGGATTTTATAAAAACAGAAATAAATATACAGTCTGAAGCAAAAGTAGAGTTTCTCGATTATGGTCGTAAAGTTCACAATACGATTTATCGTGAGATAGGAGTAGGATAAGGACCAAATTCAAAATCTTAAGGTATTCACTTACATTATGTATAAGTAAGATTGACATATCATAGTTTTTGGTAAAATTGCTGAAATTTATTTAAAATTTATTTATTTTAAAAATTGTCAATACACTAACTTAGTTCTTTTCTACCGTGTAAAGTGACTTATTGAAAAACCTTAGTTAAATCGAATGTAACTCCCGAAAACAAAAGAAAGGACAATTAGACTATTCGTCATAGAAGCTCTGTGCCTCAGTAGTGAAACAACGTCATTGGCAAAAACTGACCTCGTATAATAAGTAGACGACATACTGATATAAAACGAACGATTCAAAAGATACACTTACACTTCAGCGAGTCAGCACAGGCTGAGAAACGCTGGGGTACCTGAAATCGGATGGTTCGAGGAGACAGGTACCCTAAAAGGTCCGTTATCATGACCTCACCTAACGGTAGAGGAAGAGGTCCCCTAGAAGGGCTGGGTCCCTAGCTTGGACCTAGAGGGTGTAACATCTGTCTGCGAAATGGTAGACTCGGTGGTCCCTTCAGGATTCAAAAGATATCAAATGGAAATTATAAACGGATACAAATGAAAAAAGAAAATGTCAAATATCATAAGAATGTAAATTTAAGTTTTAATATAAACGGGATAATTTATTTAACCCGTTGTGTAAAATCTTTTTACGTAGAAGATTTCTTAGATAAAAACCTTTAAACCTTAAAGTATCAAAGTATCGTAAACCCTTATGGTTAAAAATTAGTGTGTCATTGTAAAAAGACAAAGAAGGAGAGACTTATCAGTCAAATATAAGGAATAAAGATCACGAATAAACTCAATGTAATAAAAATATCAATTAGTAAACTAGTAGTTTATATAATTATATTTGATCTTTATTATTTTGTATTTAATAAATTTTGTCCAAGAGTTACTAGAAAACGTAAGACTAAAATTGATTTAAATGAGGAAAGAATAGTTCAATTTGTTCAAAAAATTTATTTAGTACAGTCATCAAATGATTAAATAAGTAATAAAACTTCTTTATTGAAACTAAAATTTACAACTGACAAAAAAAATTACCTTTACGGAAAAAAACGAAAATAGAAAACAGACACAGTGTGTGTACGTCCCGGAGGGACAACTGAGCCAACCATTTCTTAGACGGACGTTACGTTCCCTGGGACCAAACTAAGGACCCAGCCCTTCTAGACGACTTCTACCCTATCCGATGGGTGAGGTCATAAGAACCTGAAGGGAACATCGTGTCTACCATTTCTTAGGTGGGCGTTACGTCCTCAGGTCAAGGCAAGTCAGCGAGTCAGCACAGGCTGAGAAACGCTGGGGTACTTAGCGTCGTGTGGTCCGGAGGGACAGGTAATGGTTGTGGGCCTCATGTGAGTCTGAGTGCAGGTAGCTCAGGTACTACGGTAGGTCGGTAGAGTAGGAGACGGCAGGGGAAGAGGAGGACGGGGGTTAGGGAGGGTCGTAGTCTCAGAAAAGGTTACTCAGTAGAGAAGTGTACTCCACCGGTTTCATGACCTCAAAGTCGAAATCGTAGTAAGGAAGGTTTCTTTAGGGTCCCAACTAGAGGAAGTTTTACCTGACCAACCTAGAGGAACGTCACGTTCCCTGAGAGTTCTCAGAAGAGGTTGTGGTGTCAAGTTTTCGTAGTTAAGGAGCCGTGAGTCGGAAGAGGTGTCAGGTTGAGAGTGTAGGTATGTACTGGTGTCCTTTTTGGTATCGGAACTGATCTACCTGGAATCAGTCGTTTCATTACAGAGACGAAAACTTATATGATAGATCCAACCAGTATTGAACAGAAGGTTCCTCATTCGCAGAAAATTAAAGTACCGACGTTAGTGGTAGACGTCACTAAAACCTCGGGGTTTTTAATTTCAGACTGTGACAAATATGACAAAGGGGTAGATAAAGGGTACTTCACTACCCTGACCTACGGTACTAGAAGCAAAAGACTTACAACTCGAAATTCGGTTGTAAAAGCGAGAGGAGAAAGTGAAAGTAGTTCTCCGAAAAGTCAAGGAGAAGTGAAAGACGGTATTCCCACCACAGTAGACGCATAGACTCCAATGACTATAAAGAGGGTCGTTAGAACTAAGGTCGAACACAAAGAAGGTCAGGTCGTAAAGAGTACTACATGAGACGTATATTCAATTTATTCGTCCCACTGTTATATGTCGGAACTGTATGAGGAAAAGGATAAACCTTGGTCAGACAACAAGGTACAGGTCAAGATTGACAACGAAGGACTAGACGTACGTCTAAAGAGTTCTCCGTCCAATCCACCAGACCATAAGGGTAGAGAAAGTCTTAAAAGGTGTCAAATAACACTAGGTGTGTCAGTTTCCGAAACCGTATCAGTTATTTCGTCTTTATCTACAAAAAGACCTTGAGAACGAAAAAGGTAGTAGGTCGCCTACAACCGTTAACCTAGAGACCAAGGAGACGGAAAAGATTTTGGTCGAACTTGTAGTCCCTCAAGTGTCAAGAGTGTAACGACTTCGGACCGAATCTCTTAAAACTTGTAATCAAATGATCGTACACTCAACTCACTTTAACACGTCATCAAACTCGTAAGAAACCGTAACGGAAAGAAACCTTAACCTTACTTTTGACTGGAAAAGGTCAGGACACCGGTGACGACTCAAAAGGTTTAAACGACCGTATAACTCACGTCGTCAAAGTGTCGTAGTAGAAAGTCCTAAACTTTGTCGAGTTGACCTTAAGGTAGTGGAGGTGATCGAAACAAGCATCACTACGAAAGATTCCGGGTGAACTGAAGTGTAAGGTTCTACAGACCGAGATCTACTCACTAGTGTAGTAGTACTAATAGACCCAGTACTTCTAGAAAAAACAGGTCAAGAAGGCACATACTGGACCCAAGTTAGGGACCCAACCCTTCTAGGGTACCCCTTCCCTTTCCCATGGGTGAGATCATAAGACCGGATCTCTTAAGGTCCCTGACATGTCAGGTACCCCAGTGTTTCTCAGTCTGTACTGACTCACTGAAAGTGAAAATGTGTGTACGTCCTATAATCAAGGTGTTGGTCCCTAGTTTGGTCTCTGGAGACGTCCTCTTCCACTTTAGAATTCGTGACCTGTTGGTCCTTTCAGGGAACTTACGACAAAATAATGAAAAAGTAAAAAAGATAAAGTCGAGAATCAAAATAAAGTCGTAGAGGAAAACGTTAATGTACCTTAAAAATATCTCCTAGTATAAAATTCCCATCGAGTACGGTAAAGACATCCTTCTTTCGGTTCATCGTAGATCGTATGAAACATATCAAAACAGAAAAACAAGACACTCCCAGTTGTTCAAGTAGTATAATAAACTTTTACTTAAATGGATCTTACCTCTTTTTTCTATGTATATTTAGTTATTTGTTATAGTCTGACCTATGACATAGTGATTTGATAAATAGTATGTTTAAGACTTTGTCTTTTTCAAAAGTTTATCTGTCCCTTTACGGTTCTTGTGTATTTTCCAAATTTTCCGTACCAACGTGACCCAGAAATGGAAAATATATCAGTACTAAAATTTTCCAAATATTATTCTTGGTTATTGATCTAACTGTGCATTCTGACTGAGGATAGTCAGATGTGTAATGGTGGTCCCGTTCTTGAAGGGAGTCTAGGAACGAAGGTCCACACTGAGTGAGGTGAGTTTGAGTCGGTTGGAAAGGATGAAATTTCTTGATGAAAAGGGGTTCCACGAAAGTTCAAGATTACTCTAGAGGTCTACACATAACGTTTTATGGACACCGGGAAATGTGTGAAAGTAGTAACCGAGTATTTGTTGAGAAGAAAATAGAAGTTTGTCGGAGGTACTCAAAGTTCGGAATAAAGAAATTTTTCAAAACAAACTGAGATGTTAAGATCTCCTAAAACATAAAAAAAGATTTTCAGTTACTCGAAATCGAAACTCCTTAAAGAAAAACATGGACTTCTGGAGAAGTCAAATGTAAAAACAACTAGTGTCTCGACTGTCCAGAACAGTTTTTATTGTTCAACAGTTGGATTGATTAGAAACAGGAATTCTGTCATCCGATTAGGGTCGTGTCAGACACTTCGAGACCCGAGATGGTACACACCAATTATTGTCCTCCATCTTATTTGTTATTTTTTGTGTGTGTTACATGTTAAAATGTGTAGTGTCGCATGACTGTCTCACCGAGGATAAAAAAGTAGGTAAAAACGAAATAACGAGAAGTCAAGGCAAGTCAAGTCAACGAGTCAGTGCAGGCTGAGAAACGCTGGGGTACTTAGCGTCGTGCGGTCCGGAGGGACAGGTAGTGGTAGAGGGTCTCAAGTGAGTTTGAGTGCAGGTAGCTCAGCCACTACGGTAGGTCGGTAGAGTAGGAGACAGTAGGGGAAGAGGAGGACGGAGGTTAGGGAGGGTCGTAGTCTCAGAAAAGGTTACTCAGTAGAGAAGTGTACTCCACCGGTTTCATGACCTCAAAGTCGAAATCGTAGTAAGGAATCCCGACTAGAGGAAATCTTACCTGACCAACCTAGAGGAACATCAGGTTCCCTGAGAGTTCTCAGAAGAGGTTGTGGTGTCAAGTTTTCGTAGAAGAAACCACGAGTCGAAAGAAGTGTCAGGTTGAGAGTGTAAGTATGTACTGGTGTCCTTTGTGGTATCGGAACTGATCTGCCTGGAAGCAACCGTTTCATTACAGAGACGAAAACTTATAGATAGATAGATCCAACCAGTATTGAAAGGAAGGTTCTTCATCCGAGAATCCATCCCATTTAAAATTAACGACAAAAATAAAAATTCATTTTTCGGACCTGACGTGACGTCATGTTGTTACCTTCTTTCATTGTCCCTCATTACGAAATTTTATTTACAATCCTGACGTTTTGTATGTAGAAATCTGATAGGGTCTTCACAGGATTCCGGTCCCCGGTGCGGAACACGTAGAAACACTTTGGAGAGGAAATCCCGACAAGACCTACGTCGAGAGGTAGGGATGGTTCCTGACCGAAGGTAACCAGGTGTGTTCTGTAGGTGTCTTCAAAAACAAAAAAAANCCTCATTACGAAATTTTATTTACAATCCTGACGTTTTGTATGTAGAAATCTGATAGGGTCTTCACAGGATTCCGGTCCCCGGTGCGGAACACGTAGAAACACTTTGGAGAGAAAATCCCGACAAGACCTACGTCGAGAGGTAGGGATGGTTCCTGACCGAAGGTAACCAGGTGTGTTCTGTAGGTGTCTTCAAAAACAAAAACAAAAAAAAAATTAGAGAAGGAGTCTTCCTTCTCTACACTTTCAACATTTTCATCATACCACAAATAACCCGAAGGGACCACTGAGTCTTCCATTTCTTAGACGGACGTTACGTCCTTTGGGTCCAAACTAGGGACCCAACCCTGTTAGGGGAGTTCTTCCCTTACCGATGAGTGAGGTCATAAGAACGAATCTCTTGAGGTACCTGTCTCCTCGGGACACCCGATGTCAGGTACCCCAGAGTTTCTCAACCTGAACTGACTCGTTGATTGTGAAAGAGAAAAGTATCACAAGTGAAGACAATATTGTTTACGTTATCCACACTTCAGTAAGAAATAGGTTAAGTGTTCAGTTTGAGGACTTGTATTTCATGTTTTAAGTTTTAACTTTGTGTCAATTTTTTTTTTTTCTTAATGTTAATTAAGATTATATCATTAAACAGACTTGATTAAAATGTAGTAAGAAGGGACCGTTTCTTTGAACAATATCGTTAAAACTATAAATAAACATTGATACAGAGTAAGACATCTTTATGACCGACTCGATCTGATGTCAAAAAACACTACAACATCTGGAATTTCGTACAAATTATTTAAAAAAAGTTATACTAGTACTTAAGAGGTGACCGTGATTATGACTGTCTCTATTTGTATTTGACCCTCGGTCCATACATGGACCTTGACACACGTCATTTACAACGTACTACTATAGGGTAGTCATCCACTCGTAAAAGTAGTGAGTTAAAGTCAACATTTAAAAATCCATAAACATAATTGAGTAAAGATGTCTAAAGTTTCATTTATGTAGTAGATCTTGTCTCCAAACGATTGTTACCGAGGTCCCGGTTCAGACTGGGTGGGTAGACAAAATATGTCAGGTATTCAATTCTTAACAAAAACGTAAAAATTTACTATCCTTTTTTACAATCGTCATGTAGTACTGTGGATTAAAGTTTCAAAATACTTTAATCTTATAGTCGTAGGTGGTTATTTTAAATGACCTTGTATCAGGACGAGTAAACGAAACATAACAGATATCGTTGAAAATACCAAAAAGGTTGTCAGAACATGGGTACACTCTTGACCTGGGATTTCTTCCGACTCGTGGTCTCTTGACTACGGAAGCTTGATACCACAACCTCTTCTGAGAACTCTCAGGGAATCTGACGTTCCTCTATTCCTTTAGTTGGGATTTGTAATTAACCTTCCTGACTGTAACTTCGACTTCGAGGTTATGAAACCGGTGGACTACGACCCTTTCTAACTTCCGTCTACCTCTTCCCCTCCTGTCTCCTGCTCTACCAACCTACCGTAGTAATTGAGTTACCTGTATTCAGACTCGTTTAAGGTCCTCTACCGCTTTCTGTCCCTTTGGACCACACGACGTCAGGTACCCGAGTGTTCCTCAGTCTGTGTTGAATCGCTGACTTGTTGTTTATCGTTGAAAATGGGACGTCGTCATCTCGACTCATTGACTTGTCTCTGGTTTACCGGGTATTTCAGATTTTACAAATGACAGATTGGGAAGACGTTTGGGGACTCGCTTCTGAGCTACTACCGATACTATTCTTTTCAGAAAACTATGACTTTTGAAAAATTTTACTCTTCGTATTTAATAATAATACATCTTGATCGTTACTAATACTATAGTAATGATGTTTGATAATAGGACGTAATAATATTAAATTATATAAGTATAACGTACAATAATAAGAAATAAGTAGATATGCTAGTTATATAGATATACAAATGAACACACACACACGAGTCAATACAGGTTTAGACACCTGGGAGACCTGATATCGGGTGGTCTGAGGAGACTCGTACCCTAAAAGGGTACGTTCTTATGACCTCACCCAACGGTACGGGAAGAGGTCCACTAAAAGGGGTGAGTCCCTAGTTTCTAGGGGTGTGGTGTAGAGAACATAGAGGATGTAACCGTTCGTCCAAGAAATAGTGATCACTCTTCGTGGACCTTTCGTGGTAGACATACCAATCCATAGAAATTATAGTGACCGGCCTCTTTCGTTACCGTGGGGTGAGGTCATGAGAACGGACCTTTTAGGGTACCCGCCTCCTCGGACCATCCGACGTCAGATACGCCAGTGCTTCTCAGCCTGTACTGATTCATTGAAGTGAAGGTGAAAAGTGAAAGTACGTAACCTTTTCCTTTACCGTTGGGTGAGGTCACATGAAAGGACCTCTTAGGGTCCCTACCCCCTTGGACCACCCGAC
Source organism: Capra ibex (assembly GCA_006410555.1). Classification (NCBI taxonomy): domain Eukaryota; kingdom Metazoa; phylum Chordata; class Mammalia; order Artiodactyla; family Bovidae; genus Capra; species Capra ibex. Next base: position 2,205,786 of record SJYO01001178.1, read on the forward strand.
GACAGATACCCCAGCGTGTCTCAGCCTGTACTGACTTCGTTGAATCGTCGTCGTCGTCGTCGTTGTTGTAGTAATCGTTAAAGATTTTTACGTGTTGTGTGAATCAAAAATTACTACACTACAATAGTTAAAAGAAGGGTTAGTGTATAAACTGTTTCCAAAAATTCAAAAAATTAAAAATCATTTACAGAAAATTTATGTTAAGTGACAAACTGACTTCATTTTTTTTGTTACCCAATCAAGAACTTTCTGTCTTTTAAATAACAACAGGTTTTTTTTTAAAAATTGACGTGACAATTGATAGTTCACATTTCTTACATCTTTAATCCTCGATTTCCGACAAAACACATTAGACAATACAAAAGATATGTATGAATGTCCGAACCGGGGAGTTTAACAAGAATGTAAATAATTCACGAAAAAGTTCACCAAATCAGGTGTTCTTTACATGTATTCAGAAGAAATAAAGTAAATGTACCCTTTAGGGTTAGGTTTTCAAGTGTATACCTTTATATACGTGAAGATATTAGGTGTGTGGATTATTGTTAAAGAGAAATGGACCGGATATAATCTCTAAAATGGATTTACTAATTTAATACAAAATATAAACAAAACTAGGTTTGATAAGACAATATTAAAACCAAAAAAGTAAGGTAGGGGATTCTTCATACAATACAACGGTCACAAAAATGAGACACGTTTACAGAAGGTATTATATTTTAAGACGATATCAAAGACGTTTTATGTCGTTTAATGGTAGTAGAGTGAGTATCTCAAAGAACTTTTTGGAAGAGTTACAATTTTGTATGGAAACGGTTTTTGACTTAGCACATATAATTCTCCGGAGGTATCATGTGGTTATAAAAAGAGAAAAAGTTTAGTAGAGACCATCGTAACTATCAATATTTTAAAAAGATATATTCTAAAGTTAAAACTTATGAAGGTAATGACAACTGTACGTAAAGTGAAAAAAAGTATGAATCATTTTAATACATTAATTTCGACTGTCAGTGACTCATGAAAGAGTAAGTAATCACCTAGAAAAAGACGGGGGTTTAATGAACTTTATATCTGGTTTTTTATCTTAGAAAACTCCATTTTTGTTGGTATTAGATTAGTCAAAGTTGTAAACCCTGTTAAACACTTATTAGTATACACTTTATAAGAACGGATGTCAAAGAAACCCTTACAATGTGAAAGGATGTTTTTAACCTATGAAAAGATGTTTTTACCGTACAAAAAAACAAAGTATAAGTTTAATCTACCGGTACTTGGACCTACCGTTTATCTTACAAGTTAAATTTTCTAAAAAGTCACAAAAGAGACGAAGTTCAATAAGAAGTTTAAGAAGAAAATCTCAACTGCAACTCCACCTTCCATTTAATTGTACGACGAGGTAATTACTGTGGAGGTACGACGTAAGATGACTCATAAGATCAAGACTTTAAGAAAAGAAAAAACAAGACAGTAAGGTGGATAAAGAGGTCTTTTAAATAAATCGGTCGGTTTCAAAGAGAAATGAAAAAAAGATTGTTAAAAGGTTTTTTTAGAAAAAAATTTGGTTTTTAAAATTAAAACAAAAGTTAAAGACTCCATTTTCTCGTGGAAAAAGTTTTTACACATTGTAAACTTTTATTATAAAATACAGAGATTTAGAATTCATCAATTTGAAATTTTATTGTAAAGGTATCATTGTCATTCTTTTTTTGATATTATATAATATGGTGTTACATATTCCAATGTATAATATAGTCCGAAGGGTCCACCGAGTCACCATTCCTTAAGTGAACTGTTATGTCCTCCCAGTCCAAACTAGGGACCAAACTCTTCTAGGGACCTTCTCCTTTACTCGTGGGGTGAGGTCATTAGAACGGACTCTTTAGGGTACCTGACTCCTCGGACGACCCGATGTCAGGTACCCCAGCGTTTCTCAGTCTGTACTGATTCTTTACCTCATGTATAATATATAATGTCATTTTACAACAACAAGTAAACAAATCAGTATAGGTTGATAAACCCTGGGGGGACTTAACGTCGTGCGACCCGGAGGGACAATAAGTGATAGAGAGCCTCAAACGAGTTTGATCGTAGATAACTCAACCACTATGGTAGGTTGGTAGAGTAGGAGACAACGGGAGAAGAGAAGGACGGGAGTTAGAAAGGGTCGTAATCCCAGAAAAGATTACTCGACCGAGAAGCGTAGTCCACCGGTTTCATAACCTTGAAATCGTAGTCAGGAAAGTTACTTATAAATCCTGACTAAAAGAAATCCTAACTGACCAAACTGAGGAGGTTCTTCTCAGAGATCTCAGAAGAGGTTGTGGTGTCAAGTTTTCGTAGTTAAGAAACCACGAGTCGGAAAAATTACCAGATTAAGAGTGTATGTATGTACTTATGACCTTTTTGGTGTCGAAACTGATATACCTACAAATCAACCGTTTCACTGTAAAGTACGAAAAATTATACGACAGATCCAACCAGTATTGAAAAGAAGGTTCCTCGTTCGTAGAAAATTAAAGTACCGACATCAGTGACAGACGTCACTAAACCTCTGGTTCTTTTATTTTAGACAGTGACAAAGGTAACAAAGGGGTAGATAAACGGTACTTCACTATTCTGGTCTACGGTACTAGAATCAAAAAACTTACGACTGAAAAATTCGGTTGAAAAAGTGAGAGGAGAAAGTGGGAGTAGTTCTCCGACAAATCAAAGAGAACAAAAGACGGTATTCCCACCACAGTAGACGTATAGACTCCAATAACTATAAAGAGGGTCGTTAGAACTAAGATCGAACACTAAGTAGGTCGAGTCATAAAGCGTACTATATCAGACGTATCTTCAATTTATTCGTCTCACTGTTATATGTCAAAACTACATGAGAAAAGGGTTAAACTTTGGTTAGGTAACAAGGTACAGGTCAAGACAATAAAAAACTGGACACATGTCCAAAGAGTCCTCCGTCCTGTCCACCAGACCATAAGGGTAGAGAAATTCTTAAAAGGTCAAACAACACTAGGTGTGTTTGTCGATCTTACGTTGATGAATCAAATTCCTTACTAACTAAAACTTACATTTTGTTATCAACAAGTCGTTCTCGTTTATTTACTATTATTTTACAGAGATTCTCGTATTTATGTTAAGTAAAAAATTTTTGTATAATTTTGAATACCAATGACTTCCCTTCCCCCGCTCTATTTAACTCTCTAACCTTGACTATTTGTGTGACGACGACGACAACGACGATTCAACGAAGTCAACACAGGTTGGGACACGCTGGGGAATCTGTCGTTGGGTGGTCCGAGGAGACAGAGACCCTAAGAGGTTCGTTCTTGTGATCTCACCCAACGGTAAAGGAAGAGATTACTTTCACTTTTCGTTTTCACTTCAGTGAGTCAGCACGGTTTGAAAATCGCTGGGGTACCTGACGTCGGATGGTCCGAGCAGGCAGGTACCCTAAAAGGTCCGTTCTCACGACCTCACCCCACGGTAACGGAAGAGGCTATTTGTGTGATGATATATATTTTGTCTATTGATTATTCCTAGATGACATGTTACTTCCCTTGAGATGAGTTATGAGACATTACTAGATATTCCCTTTTCTTAGGTTTTTTCTTACCTGCACATATATATATATATATATATATACTAAGTGAAATGACAAGTGGACTTTGATTGTATTGTAACATTTAAATGATATGAGTTTTTATTAATAAAAAAATTAAAAATGAAACAAAACGAAATGTTATGACATAACCAAAACGGTATGTAACTGTACTTAGTCGGTGTCCACATGTACTCAAGGGTTAGGACTTGGGGGGAGGGTGGAGGGAGGGGTATAGTAGAGAGACCTAGTAGGGGCACGTGGTCGGGGTTCGTAGGACATAGAACATAGCTTGTATCCGACCGTTGAATAAGGAATGTACTATCATATGTACAAAGTTACGGTAAGAGGGTTTAGTAGGGTTGGAGAGGGAGAGGGTGTCTCAGATTTTCAGGCAAGGTATGTAGACACAGAGAAAACGACAGAGCGTATCTCCCAATAGTAATGGTAGAAAGATTTAAGGTATGTATACACAATCATATGACATAACCACAAAAAGAAAGACCGAATGAAGTGAGACATATTAACCGAGGTCAAAGTGGGTAGAGTAATCTTGACTAAGTTTACATAAGAAAAATTACCGACTCATTATGAGGTGACACATATACATGGTGTCGAAAGAATAGGTAAATAGACGACTACCTGTAGATCCAACAAAGGTACAGGACCGATAATATTTGTCACGACGTTACTTGTAACCCCATGTACATAGAGAAAGTTAAGACCGAAGGAACCACACATACGAGTCGTCACCCTAACGACCCAGTATACCGTCAAGGTAAAGGTCAAAAAATTCTTTAGAGGTGTGACAAGAGTTCACCGACATGATCAAACGTAAGGGTGGTTGTCACATTCTCCTAAGGGAAAAGAGGTGTGGGAAAGGTCGTAAATAACGAACATCTGAAAACCTAGCGTCGGTAAGACTGACCACACTTCACCATGGAGTAACACCAAAACTAAACGTAAAGAGATTATTACTCACTACAACTCGTAGAAAAGTACACAAACAATCGGTAGGCATACAGAAGAAACCTCTTTACAGATAAATCAAGAAACCGGGTAAAAAACTGACCCAGTAAATAAAAAGACCTTAACTCGACGTCATCAACGAACATACAAAAACTCTAATCAACAAACAGTCAACGAAGTCAACGATAATAAAAGAGGGTAAGACTTCCGACAGAAAAGTGGAACGAATATAAAAGGAAACAACACGTCTTCGAAAATTAAAATTAATCTAGGGTAAACAAATAAAAACGAAAATAAAGGTCATAAGACCCTCCACCTAATATCTCCTAGGACGACACTAAATACAGCCTCTCACAAAACGGATACAAAAGGAGATGCTTAAAATATCAAAGACCAGAATACAAATCTAGAAATTAGGTAAAACTCAAATAAAAACACATACCACAATCTTTCACTAGATTAAAGTAAGAAATTGTTCACCAACTGGTCAAAAGGGTCGTGGTGAACAATTTCTCTAACAGAAATGAGGTAACATATAAGAACGGAGGAAACGACTTCTATTCCACAGGTATCCACACACCTAAATAGAGAACCGAAAGATAAAACAAGGTGACTAGATATACAGACAGAAACACGGTCATGGTATGACAGAACTACTGACACCGAAACATCATCTCAGACTTCAGTCCGTCCAACTAAGGAGGTCAAGGTAAGAAGAAAGAGTTGTAACGAAACCGATAAGCTCCAAAAAACATCAAGGTATGTTGAACACTTTAATAAACAAGATCAAGATACTTTTTGTGACAACCATCGAACTATCCCTAACGTAACTTAGACATCTAACGAAACCTATCATATGAGTAAAAGTGATATAACTAAGAAGACTAGGTACTTGTACCATATAAAGAGGTAGATAATCACAGGAGAAACTAAAGAAAGTAGTCACAAAATATCAAAAGATATATATCAAGAAATCAAAGAAATCCATCCATATAAGGATTCATAAAATAAGAGCAACGTTACCACTTACCTTAACAAAGGAATTAAAGAAAAAGAAGAAAGAGTAATAATCACATATCCTTACGTTCCCTAAAGACACACAACTAAAATATAGGAAGTTGAAATGATATAAGTAACTAATCAAGATCATTAAAAGACCACCTCAGAAGTCCCAAAAGATACATCTCCTAGTACAGTAAACGTTTGTCACTCTCAAAATGAAGAAGAAAAGGTTAAACCTAAGGAAAATAAAGAAAAAGACGAGACTAACGACACCGGTTTTGAAGGTCTTGATACAACTTATCATCGCCACTTTCACCCGTGGGAACAGAACAAGGACTGAAATCCCCTTTACGAAAGTTCAAAAGTGGTAACTCTTATTACAAACGACACCCAAACAGAATATATCGAAAGTAATGCACCTCCATACAAGGAAGATAAAGACGAAAGACCTCTCAAAAATAGTATTTACCTACAACTTAAAACAGTTTCCGGAAGAGACGTAGATGACTCTATTAGTATACCGAAAATAAAAAGTTATACAATTACACCACTTAATGTAACTAACTAAACACCTATAACTTCTTAGGAACGTAGGGACCCTATTTCGGGTGATCCAGTACCACATACTAGAAAAATTACACAACGACCTAAGACTAACGATCTTAAAACAATTCCTAAAAACGTAGATACAAGTAGTCACTATAACCGGACATCAAAAGAAAAACACACCGTAGAAACAGTCCAAAACCATAATCCCACTACCACCGGAGTATCTTACTCAAACCTTCAAATGCAAGGAGACGTTAAAAGACCTTCTCAAACTCATCCTATCCACAATCGAGAAGAGATTTAAAAACCATCTTAAGTCGACACTTCCGTAGACCTGGACCCGAAAACAAACGACCTTCTAAAGACTAATGTCAAAGTCAAAAGTACGAACACTACCCAGACAATTCTAAAAGATAAAGAAGGACCAAGTCAAAACCTTTCAACATGAAAAGATTCTTAAACGGGTAAAGAAGGTACAACAGGTAAAATAACCGTATAATAACGACTATCATGAGAGAATACTAGGAAACACAAAGACACAACAGACAATACTAGAGAGGTAAAAGTAAAGATTAAAATAACTAAACTAAAAAGAGGGAAACAAAGAACTACTCAGACCGATTACCAAACAGTTAAAATAAATAGGAAAGTTTCTTAGTCGAAAACCGAAACAATAAAAACGATACTAGAGAAAACAAAGAAAACGTAAATAAAGACGGGATTAAAAATTCTAAAGAAAGGAAGATGATTGAGACCTCAAGAGGTAAAGAAGGAAAAGATCAACGAAATCCGTATCTCAATCCAATAAACTGAAAAAAGAACAAAGAACTCCATACGGACATAGTTTTATTAAAAAAATTCACTTTATTTTTTCCATTCTACTTGGTTCCATTCTATTTGAAAAGGACATACTCGTTTACTGCGGGTAGTCCTAAGAAAATCTCATTTTCATGCCAAGGACCACTTGCAGTAATCACCGGAAGTCTCTCCTGATACCTTTTCAAAATGTGAATGTAAGGACAAAAATTGTTTCGTAGTATTTAACCTCCCCAATTGTGTAATTCGAGTACGTTTTAAGTCGTGACCTATGGGTAAGATCACCCTCTCCCTTTGTTGCATGTTTAAGAGATAACGATCTTACTTTTACATGATAGTTGATCCATATCTCTTTCACGAAACCCCTTTATTCTCTCCTTCTTAAGTGATCCTTCCTACCACTTTAAGAGTGATTAGTTAACTGGTTTATAGCTGACGTCTAGACTGTCCGTTCATGATAAGAATCGTGATTACGTTTGTTTTATCGTTTTTGTGGAAATACTCGAAGGGAGGCACCTCCCTTCGTCTGGTATCTGTCTATTTTACAGAGAGTCCTGAAGGAACCACCAGGCACCGATTCTGCGGTGCGGAGGTTACCTTCCCTGGGTCCAAACTAAGGACCAGTCCCTTGACATAGGGTGTACGACATTGATTCTGGGTTACGTCGGTTTATTTTGTATTATTTTTTAATTTCAATTCTTTTTTGAGAGTTTGAAGTTTCATGAGGTCTTTTGTTATTACCGTCTCCTGACCTCAACACACCCCTTTCTCGCTAAAATCTGTCCCGTCAACTTTTTCGGAGGTATCCTTCTGATGTAAAGTCACTGTGGGACTTCCTCCGGTCCCTCATTCAGTACACTGTGACCACTTATAGTACATCCAACTCGGTTGGTGGATCCTCTCTCGTTCTTACCCACTCTACCTCCCTACTGTACAAGTCTCCTGTCGTACTTCCGGTCCCACCGATCTCGTCCCTCCTTCGGTTCAACATCCTCTGTACCTCTCTCTAGTTTACTTCCCGGCCTAGTACCTCCTGGAACATCTGGCGAGACTCCCCCGATAGAGGGTCACTTTTCCTTCTGTCTCTGTTGATACAGTTTTGGGACCTGACCTCTATTATCACCGAGTCTGGTCGTACCGTCGTCACCTCTACCAGACTCCACGAACTCCACGAGTATGTACTTAAACATGTAGAGAATTTGTAAAGGACTCACGGAGGGTGTATGGTTCATTAACATAGGTCGAGGTCTTGAACCGGACTTAGGGAACGTAGTTCCGAGACCTGAGGGAACTGGTCACTGAGTTTGATGACTTTGACTCAAAGATAACTTTGACTCTCGACGGTGAAGGTTTCGTGAGAGTCCTTACAAGAGTCCAGTTCGACTGGAGGTCCTAGGACTGATACCGGGTTCGGTGTGACGGGGAACGACCTACACATACACCACTGAACTTGAGTGAGTTGGGGTGGTCGTCGTTGACGGAGTCTCGGTCACAATGACAGGTATTTTCCATCTCCACCGTTGAAAGTGTCGTGTATACCTCCGATCGTGGGTTGACCGTATCTGTCGGCTCTAGTGACACACACTTCTCTTCATGACTTCTACTTTTCGTGTCCTTTCCGTCTGAAGTAGGGTCTTACGGTGGAACACTGAGAACCTGAAGTAGGAGATCTCGTCCCCAGCGGTCACGGACCCGGTACTTGTCCATGGTCAGGTACCCGAGAATCGTTAGTCCGAAGTGTCGTCCTCCACTCACCGGCGTTCGTTTAGAAGTAGACATAAATGTCGGCGAGGGATAACGGACGTAAAGACGGACTCGCGGAGGTGGAGTTCAACCTAGTGACCGTGGTAATGCCATTCGACATATTAATAAAGTAATATATAGTCTTACATTATTATTATTTTATGTGTTATTGACATTACGTGAACTTAGTAGGACTTTGGTAAGGTGGTGACCCAGGTATCTTTTTGACAGAAAGTGTTTTAGCCGGGGACCACGGTTTTTCCGACCCCTGGTGACGAGATGCCGTTTCGGTCACCTGTATATAGAAAATAACGTACGAAAAGTATTTACGTCATTTGACCTAATAACAAGTCGTTTACTAATGGGAGAGGAGAGGAAGGTCCGTTCTTACGTACTCGGATAGGAGCGATTGTACCCCGAATCCGGACACGAAACGAAAATAGTCAGTTGGCACCCGTCTTCTTTGTCGTGATCAGAGTCCACTCCTGACTCCTCCGTCCCTCTCTAAGACGGTCCGACAAATGACAGTACACGAAACGGTGCTTTTCTCAAAGGGACTCATTGACTGTCAGGATCTTATTCCGCTCTGTAGATCGTCGGAATTTAGGTTACGTCTTTAGGTTTGGTCGAGGAGTCTGTTCAGTGTTGGTTGGTCTCCCGGTGTAGGGATTAGGGTCGGTTGTATCATTCATCATTTACAAATGATGACTTTTGGTGTGTCTAACACCCTAGTAAACATGACACCGTAATAACGTCGTTTTTTGTTAAGTCATGCTTGTCTTTTTGAAATCTCGTATGTAAGGGGTATGTGTATCTGAATAAATAAACCTACATGTATGTACCTGGTGATGTTTTACATGTAATTTATATTTAATTTCGAAACTTGTCATATTAGACTTTTGATTAATCCTTAATTGAGGATTATCAAAGGAAGATAGAGGGTTACCTAGTAGAATTCGTAAAGGACCCTACCACTCAGGTTTAAACCTCTTGTCTGACACAAGACCCGGTGGTCTAAAACAACAAATTTGTATGATTTTGGAACAAATTGTGAATGAAATAAGGTCCCAGATTCCTATCTACGTTTTTTTTTTTTCTTATTCTGTTTTAGTGTAGTGACCACAACTTCTCCCAAATTTTGTTCTTTCCGTATTTTCTAAAGTCTCTGTAATGAAACCTGTATCTTTCTTATATAGTCTCTCTTTTCCTGTCTTTAAAATCACCCATCTCAATATTTCAATACCTTTAGTTGGTTCTTCCGTCGTGACCCACGACTGTTCTTACTTTTTTTCTTTCCTCTCTCTCTTTTCTGTTTTTAGACCTTTATCAAACTTTACTAGGAGTTGAAGTATTACTGAATGTATTGTTTGAAAGGTGACACATCAGTATTCCCTGAACTAAATCCAGTATGGACTTGTCAGATCACTAAAAGAGGTGAAAGAAGTTAAAGTCGGACTTAAACCGTTATGCCTCGAGTACTAGACTCGGAGTCAGTCGAGGGCCAGAACAAAAAAAGACTGACATATCTCGCAGAGGTAGAAGCCGACGTTTCTTATATTAGTTAGACTAAAACCACAGCTGGTAGACGACTACCGGTACACATCTCAGAAGAGAACACAACAACCTTTTCCCAGAAACGATACTGGTCACGCAAGAGAACCGTCTTGAGATAATCGGAAACGGGACGAAGTAAGACATGACGTTCCGGTTTAAACGGACAATGAGGTCCACAAAGAACTGAAGGATGAAAGCGTAAGGTCAGGGGATCTTACTTTTTCTGTAGAGAAAACCCACAATCAAGATCTTCCAGAACATCCAGAAGTATCTTGGCAAGTTGAAGTCGAAGAAGTCAAAATGACCAACCCGTATCTGAACCTAATGGCACTATAACTTACCAAACGGAACCTTTGTTTGTCTCTAGTAAGACAGTAAAAACTCTAACGTAGGTTCATGACGTAAAGTCTGAGAAAACAACTAGTACTACCGATGAGGTAAAGAAGATTCTCTAAGGACGGGTGTCATCATCTATAATACCAGTAGAGTCAATTTAAGTGGGTAAGGTCAGGTAGAATCAAGTGACTAAGGACGTTACAGCTACAAGTGAGAACGGTAGAGGACAAACCGGTGAAGGTTAAACGGAACTAAGTACCTGGATTGTAAGGTCCAAGGATATGTTATAATGAGAAATGTCGTAACTTGGGAGGAAGGTAGTGGTCAGGGTAAGTGTTGACCCACAACAAAAACGAACCCAGGTAGGGAATTAAGAAAGACCTCAATACAGAGGTGACCAGATGTCATCGTATAACTCGTGTGTGGTTGGACCCCTCAAGTAGAAAGTCACAGGATAGAAAAACGGAAAGGTATGACAAGTACCCCAAGAGTTCCGTTCTTATGGCTTCACCAAACGGTAAGGGAAGAGGTCACCTGGTGTAAGACAGTCTGGAGATATGTCAGTTGTTTTTGTTCTGGTCCTTGACTGACCGAGCCTAGTAGTCGAGGAATAACGGTTTAAGTCTGACTTTAACTTCTTTGAACTCTTTTGGTGATCTGGTAACTCCATACTTGATTTAGTTTAGGGAATACTGATATGTCACCTTTACTCTTTATCTAAATTCCCTGATCTAGACTATCTGTCTCACGGACTACTTTATACCTACCTCCAAACACTGTAACATGTCCTCTCTCCTTAGTTCTGGTAGGGTTTCTTTTTCTTTACTTTTTCTCGTTTTACCGACGGACTCCTCCGGAATGTTTATCGACACTTTTCTTCCCTTCACTTTTCGTTTCCTCTTTTCCTTTCTATAAAGGTAAACTTACGTCTCAAGGTCTCTTATCGTTCCTCTCTGTTCTTTCGGAAGGAGTCACTAGTCACGGTTCTTTATCTTCTTTTGTTGTCTTACCCTTTCTGATCTCTAGAGAAGTTCTTTTAATCTCTATGGTTCCCTTGTAAAGTACGTTTCTACCCGAGCTATTTCCTCTTTACCATACCTGGATTGTCTTCGTCTTCTATAATTCTTCTCCACCGTTCTTATGTGTCTTCTTGACATGTTTTTTCTCGAAGTACTGGGTCTATTAGTGCTACCATACTAGTGAGTGGATCTCGGTCTGTAGGACCTTACACTTCAGTTCACCCGGAATCTTTCGTAGTGATGTTTGTTTCGATCACCTCCACTACCTTAAGGTCACCTCGATAAAGTTTAGGACTTTCTACTACGACACTTTCACGACGTGAGTCATACGGTTGTTTAAACCTTTTGAGTCGTCACCGGTGTCCTGACCTTTTCCAGTCAAAAGTGAGGTTAAGGTTTCTTTCCGTTACGTTTTCTTACGAGTTTGATGGTGTGTTAACGTGAGTAGAGTGTGAGATCATTTCAGTACGAGTTTTAAGAGCTTTTGTCCGAAGTCGTCATGCACTTGGTACTTGAAGGTCTACAAGTTCGACGAAAATCTTTTCCGTCTCCTTGGTCTCTAGTGTAACGGTTGTGAACGACTTAGTGACTTTTTCGTTCTCTCAAGGTCTTTTTTATGGATAAATACGAAACTGATACGGTTTCGGAAACTGATACGGTTTCGGAAACTGACACCCCTAGTGTTATTTGACACCTTTTAAGACTCTCTCTACCCTTATGGTCTGGTGGACTAGACGGAGAACTCTTTGGATATACGTCCAGTCCTTCGTTGTCAATATTGACCTGTGCCTTGTTGTCTGACGAAGGTTTCTCGTTTTCCTCATGTAGTTCCGACATATAACAGTGGTACGAATAAATTGAATATACGTCTCATGTAGTACTCTTTGTGATCCGACCTCCTTCGTGTTTGACCTTAGTTCTAACGGTCCTCTTTATAGTTATTGGAGTCTATACGTCTACTGTGTTGGGAATAGAATCTGGCACTTCTTCTTGATTTTTCGGAGAACTACTTTTACTTTCTCCTCTCACTTTTTCACTTTCTCCTCTCACTTTTTCAACCGAATTTCGAGTTGTAAGTCTTTTGATTCTAGTACCGTAGGTCAGGGTAGTGAAGTACCGTTTATCTACCCCTTTGTCACCGACTGATAAAAAGACCCGAGGTTTTAGTGACGTCTACCACTGACGTCGGTACTTTAATTTTCTGCGAATGAGGAACCTTCCTTTCAATACTGGTTGGATCTGTCGTATAAATTTTCGTCTCTGTAATGAAACGGTCGTTTCCAGGTAGATCAGTTCCGGTACCAAAAAGGTCACCAGTACATGCATACACTCTCGACCTGACACTTCTTTCGACTCCCGGGTTCTTAACTACGAAACTTGACACCACAACCTCTTCTGAGAACTCTCAGGGAACCTGACGTTCCCCTAGGTTGGTCAGGTAGGATTTCCTCTAGTCATGACCCACAAGTAACCTGCCTGACTACAACTTCGACTTTAAGGTCATGAAACCGGTGGAGTACGTTTCTCAACTGAGTAACCTTTTCTGAGACTACGACCCTCCCTAACCCCCGTCCTCCTCTTCCCCTACTGTCTCCTACTTTACCGACCTACCGTAGTAGTTCAAATACCTTCACTCAAACTCACTTGAGGCCCTCAACCACTACCTGTCACTCCGGAGGTACGACGTTAAGTACCCCAGTGTCTCTCAACCTGTGCTGATTCACTGACTTGACTTGACTTGACTCAGTTCGGATACCAAAAAGGTCACCAGTACCTACCTACACTCTCAACCTGATATTTCGACTCCCGGCTTCTTGACTACGAAAACATGACACCACAACCTCTTCTGAGAACTCTCAGGGAACCTGACGTTCCTCTAGGTTGGTCAGGTAGGATTTCCTCTAGTCAAGACCCACAAGTAACCATCCTGACTACAACTTCGACTTTAAGGTCATGAAACCGGTGGACTACGTTTCATAACTGAGTAACCTTTCTGGGACTACGACCCTTTCTAACTCCCGTCCTCCTCTTCCCTTGTTGTCTCCTACTCTACCAACCTACCGTAGTGGTTGAGTTACCTGTACCGAAACCCACTTGAGGTCCTCAACCACTACCTGTCCCTCCGGACCACACGACACCAAGTACCCCAGCGTCTCAGCCTGTACTGACTCGCTGACTTCACTTGACTTGTTTGACGTCGATTAGAAGTATGTATAGGTACTTTATTATCAAATATAAATATTTGAGACTAGTCATTTTAGAAGAGTGTATGAATTAAAACAATTAATTGGGATGCTCTACCTATAATTATAGGAGTAAACCATTGACTGCTGGTGATTTAGAGTTTATGAAGAAGGGAATGTAGATTTTGCTACGTCTTCTTAGACCTTTGTAAAAAGAGAAACCCCGACATCAATTAAAAACGTCAGTCTACACTCTTCTAAAAGGAAGTGAAACCTTCTACTGTCGTTAAGATATACAATTAAACAGATTACTCGTTCGTCGATTTTGACACCAGAATCACTTTTACTCTACCGGTACACCAAACCACTCAATATGTCTGTTATAATATCTGCAAGACAGTACACACAACGTTTCGAAAGTAGTCGAATTTCTTTGTAGGACCACTCACATAGGTTATACTGGTCTGAGAATTATTCTTACTTACTACATCTAGAGGTCAACGAAATACTCTACGCCCTAGAAATAGATGTAAAATGTTACATATATGAGTATATATCGGAATACTTTGAGTATAGGTTGTCTTACTTAACTTTCGACCCTTTTGAAACTATTCTTGTTACATAAATTTTTGTTCACCTACACACCTTAGATCTTTTAACCATATCTACTAGAATAAGGGTTTCGACTTTATCTCTGTGTCTGTATCTCTATTTTATATGGAAGGGACTACCATGTCTGTCATTTCGTAGACGGATGTTACGGATGGTACACCCTTTGGGCCCAAGTTAGGGGCCCAGTCCTTCTAGAGGACCTCTTCCTTTACCGTTGGGTGAGGTCACAAGAACGGACCTTTTAGGGTACCTACCACCTTGGAACATCCGATGTCAGGTACCCCAGCATTTCTCAGCCTGTGCTGACTCGCTGAAGTGAAAGTTCTCCCCTTCCACTTAATCCTTTGACCCCAACTGTGTATATGTGATAACTATGACGTATATTATATCTTTTGATTACTTTTAGCTGATATGTCGTGTTTCCTAAGATGAGTCACGAGACACCGCTGGATCTACCCTTACTTTAGGTTTTCTCTCCTGCATATACACATACATATGGACTAAGTGAAACGACTTGTCGTCTTTGATTGTGTGACATTTCGTTGATAGTCAAGTCAAGTCAACGAGTCAACACAGGTTGAGAGACGCTAGGGTACTTAGTGTCGTGCGGTCCGGAGGGACGGGTAGTGGTTGAGGGCCTCAAGTGGCTTTGAGTGTAGGTAGCTCAGCCACTACGGTAGTTCGGTAGAGTAGGAGACAGTAGGGGAAGAGGAGGACGGGAGTTAGGGAGGGTCGTAGTCTCAGAAAAGGTTACTCAGTTGAGAAACGTACTCCACCGGTTTCATAACCTCAAAGTCGAAGTTGTAGTCAGGATGGTTACTTGTGGGTCCTGACTAGAGGAAATCCTATCTGACCGACCTAGAGGAACGTCAGGTTCCCTGAGAGTTCTCAGAAGATCTTGTGGTGTCATGTTTTCGTAGTTAAGAAGCCACAAGTCGAAAGGAATATGAGGTTGAGAGTGTAGGTAGGTACTGGTGATTTTTTTGATATTGGAACTGATCTGCCTAGAAACAACTGTCTCATTACAGAGACGAAAAATTATATGACAGATCCAACCAGTATTGAAAGGAAGGTTCCTCATTCGTAGAAAATTAAAGTACCGACGTCAGTGGTAGACGTCACTAAAACCTCGGGTCTTTTTATTTGAGACTGTGACAAAGGTGACAAATGGGTAAATAAACGGTAATATGAGGTTAAAATTTTTTATTCTTTACCCAAATCTCTTCATAACGTAAGTTCTAGTTTACGGTGTTTAATATTCTTCACGTTTGAACTCAACAAGTGAATGTNATATATCGGAATACTTTGAGTATAGGTTGTCTTACTTAACTTTCGACCCTTTTGAAACTATTCTTGTTACATAAATTTTTGTTCACCTACACACCTTAGATCTTTTAACCATATCTACTAGAATAAGGGTTTCGACTTTATCTCTGTGTCTGTATCTCTATTTTATATGGAAGGGACTACCATGTCTGTCATTTCGTAGACGGATGTTACGGATGGTACACCCTTTGGGCCCAAGTTAGGGGCCCAGTCCTTCTAGAGGACCTCTTCCTTTACCGTTGGGTGAGGTCACAAGAACGGACCTTTTAGGGTACCTACCACCTTGGAACATCCGATGTCAGGTACCCCAGCATTTCTCAGCCTGTGCTGACTCGCTGAAGTGAAAGTTCTCCCCTTCCACTTAATCCTTTGACCCCAACTGTGTATATGTGATAACTATGACGTATATTATATCTTTTGATTACTTTTAGCTGATATGTCGTGTTTCCTAAGATGAGTCACGAGACACCGCTGGATCTACCCTTACTTTAGGTTTTCTCTCCTGCATATACACATACATATGGACTAAGTGAAACGACTTGTCGTCTTTGATTGTGTGACATTTCGTTGATAGTCAAGTCAAGTCAACGAGTCAACACAGGTTGAGAGACGCTAGGGTACTTAACGTCGTGCGGTCCGGAGGGACAGGTAGTAGTTGAGGACCTCAAGTGGGTTTGAGTGTAGGTAGCTCAGCCACTACGGTAGTTCGGTAGAGTAGGAGACAGTAGGGGAAGAGGAGGACGGGGGTTAGGGAGGGTCGTAGTCTCAGAAAAGGTTCCTCAGTTGAGAAACGTAGTCCACCGGTTTCATAACGTCAAAGTCAAAGTTGTAGTCAGGATGGTTACTTATGGGTCCTGACTAGAGGAAATCCTATCTGACCAACCTAGAGGAACGTCAGGTTCCCTGAAAGTTCTCAGAAGATCTTGTGGTGTCATGTTTTCGTAGTTAAGAAGCCACGAGTCGAAAGGAATATGAGGTTGAGAGTGTAGGTAGGTACTGGTGATCTTTTTGATATCGGAACTGATCTGCCTGGAAACAACTGTCTCATTACAGAGACGAAAAATTATATAACAGATCCAACCAGTATTGAAAGGAAGGTTCCTCATTCGTAGAAAATTAAAGTACCGACGTCAGTGGTAGACGTCACTAAAACCTCGGGTCTTTTTATTTCAGACTGTGACAAAGGTGACAAAGGGGTAGATAAACGGTAATATGAGGTTAAAAATTTTTATTCTTTACCCAAATCTCTTCATAACGTAAGTTCTAGTTCACGGTGTTTAATACTCTTCACGTTTGAACTCAACAAGTGAATGTAAATTAAAGTTCCTCCCACCCTTTCACGAAACTTTTGTATATTTCAGTAGGTTCTTTGTCAATAACGTAACCTATATGTGTACATTTGTTATGTTCGTAACACAGACGGGAGCATCTCCAATATTACAATTTTATCGATAAATGACTCATTGAAAGTACACGGATCGTGACTCTATCCACGACACCTATTTACCACTCGTTTGAGCACGGCAAATCCACGAATCACATATCTCCTCTTATATTTTATGTGTTCGGTCTGTCCATGCACATTTTGATTTTATCTTTTTTCATGTTCCTTCCTTTCTGCGTTCGAGACGATAATGTCCTTAAAGTGGAGTTGTCTCTCTAGTGAATTTGAATTAAGACTTGTTACTAATGGTTTTTTTTTAATTCCCATGTCTAGTTTACCACGTTAAAGGACCCCCTTCAAGTGTACATTTCCCTCCCTCGACACTGATAAAATACTTACGCTTCTTTCACACTGACCTAATTTTTTACTTTCTCCAGGTTTCGTTCTATTTCAATCCTCTCTACATCGTAGGTAACGACATATCCGATAAAATCCCTCAAAGAGTGAAATAGGTTCCTCAGATCCTTGAGTTAGTGTCTCGAAATTTCCCACTATTATTCCACGTTTATCATACGAGTACAAACGGTAAACATTTCTAGTGTCCTGATGTTACACGTATAGACTGACCTTATAAGACTTCGATCTCACTGTCTTTTCTATCTTTTAGGTCTCCGATTACTCACCTAACTTACTCTATGTTACCTTATAATGAGTCGGTATTTTCTCTCACTTTATTACGGTAAACGTCGTTGTACCTACTTGGATCTCTAATATTATAAGTCACCTCATTCAGCTCCTATTCATAGTATATTTAGAGAATGTACACCTTCGAATTTTTTTACTTTGTTTACTTAAGTAAATGTTTTGTCTGAGTGTTTGTATCTTTTGTTAAAATACCAACGGTTTCTCCTATTGGTTCCACATACGACACACACGAATCAACGAGTCAGTACAGGTTAAGAAACGTTGGGGTACCTGCTATCGGACGGTCCGAGGAGACAGGTACCCCTAAGACGTTCTTTCTTGTGACCTTACCCGACGGTACGGGTGGAGGTCCCCTGAGAGGGTTTGGGTCCCTGAGTTGAGTCCAGAGGGAGTAACGTCCTCCTAAGAAATGGTAGACTCGATGGTCCCTTCGGGTTCTTATGACCTCACCCGTCGGATAGGGAAGAGGTCCCCTAGAAGAGTCGGGTCCTTAGTTAGGCCCCAGAGGATGTAACGTCCGTCTAAGAAATGGTTGACTCGATGGTCCCTTCGGGGATCGGTCCCACCCCCCGTCTATTTAATCCTCAAACCCTAATTGTATATGTGTGACGATATATATTTTATCAATTTGTTGTCATGGATAACACATTGTGTCCTTTGATATAGTTTATAGAATATTATTGGATCTTACCTTTTCTTAGACGTTTATATATGTATATTGACTTAGTGAAACGACATATGAACTTCAAAAAGTCGTGTTGTAACATTTAGTTGATATGGAGTTAAATTGTCTCTACAATACCCCTCCCTCCACCCTCCCCCCGAGTACAAACCCTTACGTACATTCTTAATTTCTAAANTACAATACCCCTCCCTCCACCCTCCCCCCGAGTACAAACCCTTACGTACATTCTTAAGTTCTAAAATTTTAATTTTTTTAATTTTTTTTAATTTTCTTTTTTTTTTTCTCATTACCATGAGGCCTAATCACCATCATCATCTCTTCTTTATCATTGTATCTTTTTCTTTTGTAGTCTCTCTCTTTTCGATAGAAAGGGATGGTTTTTATTTTATTACCGACGGAAAAAAGATCACCAAAGATAAATGGTCCGTGATATGTGTGTGTATTGGATGAAATTTGAGTGTTTTGGGGAGTCCAACCATAATAACGGTAAAATGGTTACAGTTTTGTCCCCTGAAGAGTCCTTGATATGAGTCGTAAAACATTTTGGACATTCCTTTTCTTATACCCCTTTTTTCCTATAAATACCTACATATTGACTTAATGAAACCATATACGGACTTTGACTGTTTTGTGACATTTAGTTGATAAACAACAACGACAACAAGTCAGTGATTCAGTACAAACTGAAAACGTGGGGATACCTGACGTCGTGTAGTCCGAAGAAACAGGAAGTTGATATGAGGTTAAAAATTTTTACTAACTTTTTAATTAAAATTTTTCGTCCTCATAGAGTCGTGTATATTACTTGAACAGACTTTTGTTCCGGATACATAAACGGCGGTGAGGTACGGTAGGATGGTATACCTTAGGTGGATTTGAAGAGTACCAACCTTGTGTCGGCAGTTTGTTACACGACATAACCTGAAATTAAGACTCTCGCGAAACGGGTGTGTTACACTTCGTTACGAAGTACTTCCTTCACTAGCACCTCCACCTAAAACAGTAGTTCAAACAATGATATTTATTTATAAACGACTTGTTCGATAACCTTATACTTTACCTTGTTCATTTTCCCATAACTCCTTTCTTATGAAACCTAACAAAGTTTCAACTTTTATGTAGGAAAATGATTTGGGGTCTGAGGGTCATAAAAAGTGCTTATTAGTTGCTTTTTCTTTTCTCTACTCACATCTCGATGAGACTCCTTTTACTTCCAGTTTGAACTGTAGTGTGAGTGACCAACGAGAGGTTCACAACACCAGTTTTGTTAAGATCCCTGAAGGACCTCCAACTCACCAATTCTGAGTTTCGAATGTCACGTCCCCTGTACCCAAGTTAAGGACCGGTTCCTTGATTCCAAGGTGTTCGGTGTACCACGTCGTTTTTTTAAAAAAAATTTTTTCTAAGATATATTTTTTCTCTATGAAGGAGATAGGGGTCCTCTACTAGGGACTCGTCGGAACTTGAACACGACAATTGACTTGTGGGTCGTCTCCCCTGCTGGAGTTGAGGAGGAGACTTTAGGAGACATACACTCCTCGGTCTTGGACGGAAGTACCCTGTTCGGGTGTGAACTTGAAAGGACCCGAAAACAGGTACAAAGTGGTCGTAGTTGCAAGTTACCGTTAAAGTAGTCTTCTTGTACTTAGTGTGTGTACCTCAATATCTAAGAGGTTGTAAGAACTCGTTCTACACGATTCGGAATACAATGTCAACCGGGTACACTTGAACCGGTTTCCGTGTGGAGTTCAAGTTCCCTCGATTTCTTCATGGTGGGACATCGGAGACTCACAGAAGTACCGCTATGTACTTCACAATTTTATGAACATGAGAAGTGAAAAAAGAATACGAGAAGTCCGAAACAGCTAGACTTCGTATTTATTGACCCGAAAAAAATTTAGTTAAGTTACACTCTTTTTATTGGACTAAGAAAGAGGAACTTACTTTCTTTGGTACTTCCCTCGTCTAAAAAAGTGAGATGTTGACACACCCAACTACGATATAACCGTTTTTGTGTCCTCACACCCACACACAGGATGTAGTTTATTTTATGTTGGAGGTTTTGTGGCACACTATTTCAGTACGGTGGAAACCCGAAGGGAGTTGTGAGAAGACTCAGAAGGGGTACGTGTGGTCGGAAGGAAGACAAGGAGTCTATTTGGCCCGAACAAGGTTAACCCCGGTGACGTGAAGCGCCGATGGAGACGAGTCTTGTGGGACAAGGGTCCCACAAGCTAAACGAAGTTGAACAGTAAATACTGAGTTGACTATGGAGTGGAGGAGTCTCTGCGAAAGGGTCCAGGAGAGGATTTACCATGTAAGGGAAATATTGGTAGTTAGGGAGAGAGAAACGTCGACACAAAAGAAGCACCGTGAAAAGGGATGACCTTATAACAAGTAAACAAACAAGTCAACAAAAACAGAGACAAAGGACAGATTATATCCTTGGGGTTCTTGTCCCTGGAACAAACGGAACAGGTGGTTGTATAGAGGTCTCTTAACTTATAGATGGATGACGTGTCAAGAGTTATTTATGAACGACAAACTTACTTAGTTACTTATTTATCGATATACTTCCTTCCGTCCTTCAATTACCAAAGATCCTTTCAACATCGTTTCAGGGACTAAGCTTTGTATAGGTCCTGACTACCATTTGGTCGACAGGAGACGTCGTCTCCACTTATTGATACCCTTGTCCCAAGATAGGAACGAGAGGAAGGAATACAAATCGGTTTGAGGTTGATTACTTTTTCCCTCTTTTAAGAAGAAATGTAACGGTGTAGATGTAAAGGGAGAAACACGGTTCTCTGCTATAAGGACTTGTCTTCGGTTGTTTGTCTTTATGTATTATGTCTTTGTTGTTTTAAAAGAGGGAGGTGTTAATTTCCCTAAAGATGTATTTGTTCGTTAAGAATCAAAAGAGTTAAATTACATAAGGTCTCTGATAAAAACGTCAAGTGATAAATGTTTATAACTTACATATGTGAAATGTGAGAAACCAAGATGAATTAGAACTAATTAAAGACTTCTAAAGGTAACGTAAAAGAGAGAGAGGAGAGAGAGAGAGGGGGAATTATATACGGATTGAAATTTTATGTCTATTCTTAAACACCCGGTGTTTTACCCGTATAGTACTTAGTACTGGGGTTGGTCTTTTTGTTTCTTTTGTTCGTACAATATATTGTTTTACAAACTTGATCTTTGTATAGAGAAACAAAGTTTCTTTTCGGTGAGTATTACTGACGGATTGAAAAATTAAATACCTCCGTTTTCATAAACATAAGATAACTTATGGCGTATATTTTTACGTTATTAGGTTTTGTATAAGACAGGATAAATTTCGATTTACAGTAAGAACAACTTTTAGTCATGGTAAGTTTTACAAACACAAGGACATACATTATGCAATGATTAAATACTTCTACCTTTAAATTTATAAACGATAAATAGATTTTACGGACCTGAAGGGACCGCCGAGCCACCATTTGTTACACGGACAGTTACGTCCTCTGTGTCCAGACTAGGGACTGTGTCCTCATGGGGTTTACGGTGTCTCGTTGGTTCGGGTACACGATGTTGATAACTCGTACGCGAAATTCCGGTCCTCGTCGTTGATGACTCCGGAGGTGAGGGATCTCGGGTACGTGGTGGTGTCCTCTTCGGCGACGTTAGTCTCTCGTCGGGAGTGAACGGTGTTGATCTCGTTTCGAATGTATCGTTACGTCTGGGTCGTGACTGTTTTTATCAGTTATTTACTATTATTTTATTTCACGAATAAGTGTGTGTTATTTTCATTAGTAGATTTTAAAATTTAAAGGGAAATAAATCTTAAACTTTGTCTTTAAATTTTAAATTTAAATTTTGTCTTTAATTACTGATCGTAAATTGTTTGTCATTATTGTCACTATTTTATTTATTTTCTCTTCATCAAAGATGACTACATTTACAGAAGTGTAACCTTTAAACTGTTTAACGGAGTACTTTTTTTTATCAGTCCTTTGTCTAAAAAAAAAATTTAATATAATACCCATTCCCCAGTTATAAAAGTAATTGATCGTAAAAGGAGATACCTTACCTAAAGAGGTAAGAGGTACCTAAAGAGGTACGGAAGGGTAAATATCCGATTTAGGAATTGGATGGAGACTCAAATATAAGTCTATTTACATACTCCATTAAACAACTGAGTTTAACTAGAAGGTTATGGGAATTAGCAACCTTCCGTTTTACTGGGAGAGTTGGATTAGAGTTTTGATGTACCGATCAAAGACAACGAACTTTTTAACATGTACCTATCTTTTGGATTTGTCCGTAAAGAGGTTTCTTCTATATGTCTACCAGTTTCCGTGTACTTTTCTACGAGTTGCAGTGATCACTAATTTCTTACGTTTAGTTTTGAGATTACTCCATAGTGGAGTGTAACCAGTCTCAAGTCAAGTCAAGTCAACGAGTCAGCACAGACTGAGAAACGCTGGGGTACTTAACATCGTACGGTCCGGAGGGACAGGTAGTAGTTGAGGGTCTCAAGTGAGTTTGAGTGCAGGTAGTTCAGCCACTACGGTAGGTCGGTAGAGTAGGAGACAGCAGGGGAGGAGGAGGATGGGAGTTAGGGAGGGTCGTAGTCTCAGAAAAGGTTATTCAGTTGAGAAGCGTACTCCACCGGTTTCATGACCTCAAAGTCGAAATCGTAGTAAGGAAGGTTTCTTGTGGGTCCTGACTAGACGAAATCTTACCTGACCAACCTAGAGGAACGTCAGGTTCCCTGAGAGTCTCATCGATAGTAGGTTCTTAGATGTCTTTTATTTGTGACCTCTCCCGTACCTCTTTTCTCTTACGAGGATGGGACAAGCACCCTTACATTTAACCACGTCGGTGATACCTTTCACCTCTAGGGAATTTTTTGATTTTTATCCGGATGACATACTAGGTCGTTAAGATGAGGACCCTTATATAGGCCTTTTTTACTTTTGAGACTAAGTTTTTCTAAGCGTGTGGGGTTATAAGTATCGTCGTCATAAATGTCCTCGGTTCTGTACCTTCGTTGGATTCTCAGGTAGTCGTTTACCTATTTCTTCCACACCTATCGATATATGTAAAGTAATGTATACATGAGTATATGTTATTGTATTCATACACAAATGAGTCAGTATTTTTCTACTTTATTACAGTAAACGTTGTTGTCCTTACCTGGGTATCTACTAGTATGATTCACTTCATTCAGTCTGTTTGCGACATACTATATTGAATGTATACTTTAGATTTTTATTATTATGTTTACTTGGAAAATGTTTTGTCCTTGTCTGGATGTCTGTGCCTTTTATTCGAAATCCAATGACTTCCCTTTTCCACTCCCTCCCTATTTAATCCTCATATTCTAATTGTCTATATGTGATGATATATGTTTTATTTGTTCCTAAATGACGTGTCGTGGTCTGGTGGACTAGACGGAGAACTCTTTGGACATACGTCCAGTCCTTCGTTGTCAATCTTGACCTGTACCTTGTTGTCTGACCAAGGTTTATCCTTTTCCTTATGCGGTTCCGACATATAACAGTGGAACGAATAAATTGAATATTCGTCTCATGTAGTACTCTTTACGACCCGACCCCCTTCGTGTCCGACCTTAGTACTAGCGACTCTTTTTATAGTTATTGGAGTCTATACGTCTACTGTGGTGGGAATACCGTCTTTCACTTCTTCTTGATTTCTCGGAGAACTACTTCCACTTTCTCCTCTCACTTTTTCACTTCCTCCTCTCACTTTTTCAACCGAATTTCGAGTTGTAAGTCTTTTGATTCTAGTACCGTAAGCCAGGGTAGTGAAGTACCGTTTATCTACCCCTTTGTCACCTTTGTCACCGACTGAAATACAAAGACCCGAGGTTTTAGTGACGTCTACCACTGACGTCGGTACTTTAATTTTGTGCGAATGAGGAACCTTCCTTTCAATACTGGTGGGATCTGTCGTATAACTTTTCGTCTCTGTAATAGGACAGTTGTATCCAGGCAGATCAGTTCCGATACCAAAAAGGTCACTAGTACCTACCTACACTCTCAACTTCATATTTCTTTCGACTTACGGGTTCTTGACTACGAAAACTTGACACCATAACCTCTTCTGAGAACTCTCAGGGAACTTGACGTTCCTCTAGGTTGGTCAGGTAGGATTTCCTCTAGTCAGGACCCACAAGTAACCCTCCTGACTACAACTTCGACTTTGAAGTTATGAAACCGGTGGACTACGTCTCGACTGAGTAAACTTTTCTGGGACTACGACCCTTTCTGACTCCCGTCCTCCTCTTCCCCTGCTGTCTCCTACTCTACCAACCTACCGTGGTGGTTGAGTTACCTGTACCCAAACCCACCCGAGGCCTTCAACCACTACCTGTCCTTCCGGACCGCACGACGCCAAGTACCCCAGTGTTTCTCATCCTGTGCTGACTCGTTGACTTGACTTGACTTGTTCCTCCATATAAGTCGTAGAACATTATTGGATATTCCCTTTTCTTAGACTCTTTCTGATATATACATCCATATATATGGATGTATATATCATACTTATATACACATATATAATACGTATATATACATATATGCGGTTATGTATATATGTGTGTGTATTTATAAATGTATAGAGAGAGAGAGAGGGTCCACATATATATATATATATATATATATATATAAGAGTGTCCACTGAGTCACCATTTCTTAGACGGACGGTCACGTCCTCTGTGTCCTTTACTCACAAACTAGGAGTCTAGTCCTTCTAAGGGACCTCCTTCTTTTCCGTTGGGTGAGGTCATTACGGACTTTTTAGGGTTCCTGTCTCCTCGGACTGTCCGATGTCAGGTACCCCAGCGTTTCTCAGTCCGTGTTAGTTTATTGACTCTTCATATACATACAACAAATAAGTAATTCAGTACAGGTTAAGAATACTGAGTAGTCCGAGGAGAGAGGTTCCCTAAAGGGTCCGTTCTTATGGCCTCACCCAACGGTAAAGGAAGAGGTCTCCAAGAATGGTTGGTTCCTTAGTTTAGGAACAGAGGACGTGATCGTCCGTCTAAGAAATGGTGACTCGGTGCTCCCTTCTGTTGTACACACATATACACACACATGTATGTGCATATGTATATATGTATATATATGCACCCACACACACATATATATATGTATATATATATATGTGGTTAGCAAAACGACATGTCGGTTTTGATTGTGTTATAACATTTAGTTGATATGAAGCAAAAAGGTCAACATAATGTTTTTACTGTCCTACTGGCAATGGAAGTTGTCACTTTGGGATCCAAGGATAAAAAGAAGTTTCAACGTTGGTTGTAGGTGTGTAGATTCTAGCTCATCTAGTAATAGTATAATCAGATTGTGGTACCGTTTACCTCTAATGAAACCGTTATTACTTTAAAGGTGGTGGTACATTCAGGTATTACGGAAGAAAAAGTGTATCTGATCTTTTCCTAATTAAACTATTTACGAACAGATACTATAATTTACCTCAATCTGTGAGATGTCCTTATGGTATCTTAGTTTTTGGAACCTTGACGAAAGCTAAGATCAGATCCCTCTGAAAGATTCTATCATTGCAGATACCAACGAATCGGAGATTTCTCTTGTTTCTCAAGGAGAGGTTTATCTTATTTGAAAGAACCTATTAAAGTTAAAGTAACTCCAACTATAATTAGACCTTTAAGAACCGATAGTGAAATTAATTGTAATTTCACGATTAATTTTGTGTAATTGTATAAAGTTCACTGGCTAAAAAAAAAGAAAAAAACGGTTATTTTGAACAATCGAGAAACAATTACAGTACTGAGTCGTAAATGATGTCCAAAAATGGGTCTTCTTCTCTTGTACAAATTTTTTTTGATATCTTAATTTTGTGTTATTTATTTACAGGTTCATTTTTCCGAACCAAACCAAACCGGTGTGTAGTGTGTCGTACGCCCTAGAATCAAGGGACTGGTCCCTAGCTTCGAGTTCGGGGGGTCAAAATATAGTATATATAAAATTTTAAGAAAAATTTCCCTCTCGTGTTCAGATTTCAATTTTACGTATGTCAAATACCCCAAGTGAAGGTTTTAGAAAAGGTATGTAATACTTTCACATAAGAAACCTTAAATTGGTTCGAGTGAATTAAATCACAAGTTTTTTCTTCTCTCATTGACTGTCGACGAAAAGGAGTGATTGTTCAGTTGAAATTCTAGTCAGTAGTGTTTTTACGGTAATAAATCTAGTGGTGAACACAATGTCAAAATGTGCTGTGTGATTAAATCTTCCCCACCTATAAACTACTTATAAACCAAAGTAGAAACCTGATAACGCTTATTACGAAGACACTTACAATTGTATTTTTATAAATTGACAAAAATGAAGAAAACCTATGTATTTGATCATCATCCCAACAACCCAGTATGTCAATAAAAGAAAACTTAGAAAAATCTTTGCGGTTTGATAAAGGGTACCGTTACCTTGGTGAAACGTTAGAGTGGTTGTTTTCAATTCTACCAAAGTTGAAAGGGTGTAGGAGCGGTTGTGAACAATAAAAAGTAGAACGAAAACCAAAGGTGAAAATTAATATCGGTATGTTTCCCTACGCTTCGTTATGGAGTAACACCTGAAAGGTAACAAAACCATATTTCACACACACACACAGACACACACACACACACACACATAAAATAAGTGAGTCAGTACAGGTTGAGACGTTGGGGCACCTTACATCGGGCGGTCCGAGGATACAGGTACCCTGGAGGACCCGTTCTTATGACCTCACCCAACAGTAGAGGAAGAGTTCCCTTAGAAGGGTTGGGTCGCTACCTTTGACGTAGACGACACAGAGGATGTAACGTCCGTCTAAGGAATGGTGACTCAGTGGGTCCTTCAGTATAACAGACTTTATAATTCTGACTTACTATGAAATAAGAGGAATATATACTATAAAATTGTAAAGAAATAAATAAACCGACACGACCCAGAAGTGACGACACGTCCGAAAAATCAACGCCGTTCGTCCCTATGAGAGTTCAACGTCCCACGTCCGAAGAGTGACGTCACCGCAAAGAACACCCCGTGTTGAGGTACTCCATCCATGATGATAAACGAGGTCAAATGTCTACTCCGTTGACCCCGTGATTCTAGAGTTCACTGAACAGATTCGAGATATTGGTCATTTAGCGCTTCGACACTGAGTTTGGGTGGGTCAGATTGTCATCTCGAATAAAATAAGAAGACAACGGTCGACACGGGGTTTCATCAATTTCGGGGCTCCGGAATATCTAGTTATATTTCGACCACTTCCATTAAATTAATGTTATATCTTAAGTTTGAGTCCGGGAGTACGACACAAATTTTATATTTACACACTAATCCCAAAATCCAGAAACAAAAATTTCCTGACAACAAGTCACTTAAATAAATGTTTTGTCTTTGTCTGAGTGTCTGAGTCTTTATTGAATACCGATGTCCCCCACCCCCTTTCTGACTCCCCTTCCCTATCAAACCTTCAAACCCTAGTTGTACACATGTGACGATATAAATTTTACCTAATGGTCGTTCCTGGATGACATATCGTGTTCCTTGAGACGAGTTACGATGTACCGTCGGACCTACCCTCCCCTCAAACCCCCTCTTACCTATGTACATATGTACACCGACTCAGGGAAACGACAGGTGAAGTTTGATAGTGTTGTGACAAGTAACCGAGATAAGGTTATATTTTAATTTTCAAAACACACACAAAAAATTACTGACAGTAATATACACTGGGACTTACGTGAAGGTGAAAATCATTCCCAGTTTGTGGGAAAACTTGACACCACAACCTCTTCTGAGAACTCTCAGGGAACCTGACGTTCCTCTAGGTTGGTCAGGTAAGCTTTCGTCTAGTCAGGACCCACAAGAAACCTTCCTTACTACGATTTCGACTTTGAGGTCATGAAACCGGTGGAGTACGCTTCTCAACTGAGTAACCTTTTCTGAGACTAGGACCCTCCCTAACCCCCGTCCTCCTCCTCCCCTGCTGTCTCCTACTTTACCGACCCACCGTAGTGGCTGAGCTACCTGCACTCAAACTCACTTGAGGCCCTCAACCACTATCTGTCCCTCCGGACCGTACGACGTTAAGTACCCCAACGTTTCTCAGTCTGTGCTGATTCGCTGACTTGATTGATTGATTGATTTGTGGGAAGTAGGGACGACCCACCCATTACGTACGAGTCAGTATAGATCAAGAAACACTTCGGTACCTGATATCGGGTGGTTTAAGGAGACAGGTGTCCTAAAGGGTCCGTTTCTTATGACCTCACCCTACGGTAAAGGATGAGGTCCTCTAGAACTGGGTCCCTAGCTTGGACACAGAGGACGTGACCGTCCGTCTGAGAAATGGTGACTCGGTGGACCCGTCGGGGTCTACCCAGTACTCTCTCGGACTACCAGTCCGGGATCCATCGGGTTCACCGAAAGACGATGGTATTACGACGATGGAGGATGGGTATCCTCCGCGGTAAGGTGAGGTGGTGGGTCATTCCTGTCGAGACTGTGAGACAGAGGTGGTTGGAACGGAGAGGACCGGGGTACTTGTCTCCGTTTTAGACTCGTTCGGTCATTCTTTGATATTGGAAATCGAAAGGATCAATCTGAACGAGGTAGAAGGGGGTCCGGAGACTTGTGACCTTCGTTTAAGGTACAGAGACACGTCTCCGCTTTTCTCAGGTAAAGAGGAGACGGAAACCTTGAACTGTGAGTCATGGAGTAGCCGTCAAGGGTTAAGTTGAGGTTTGACTCTCTTTCTTTGAGGAGAGGAACTGGAGTGTCGTGTACGTCTTAAAGTCCATTTTTCTTGTAAGAAAAGTTTGTGGAGGAGTAAGATGGGTTTGGTGTCGTTAGTCAGAAGTTAACCAATTCTTTTTGATCAAATTTTTTACTATTATTATTATTATCATTGTTTTTAGTACTTGACGACGATTCCTACATTAGTTTTTAGTGGTGTTATACTGTTTCTCACTGAGTCTTCCAATATATTACAAGATCTTAGGGGGTCTCCCAGGTCTCTCGAGACGTTGGAAACGGGAGGAGTACGAATAGTAAGGTCGGGTTCACTGGTCACAGGTCCGCCACAAACACCACACACCGGTAGGGTGGTCTGTTCTCTCTCGTCCGAAACTTTCATGGTAACTGTACATATGTGTGACGGTACACATTTTGTCTCTCAGCACCCTTCGACGACATGTCGGGTCCTCGAGCCGACCCACGAGACACTACTGGATCTCCCATCCTACACCCTTCACCCTCCCTCCGAGTGTTCCCTCTCCTATATACATACGTATATCAGTTGAGTGACATAACATGTCGTCTTTGATTGTGTTGTAACATTTCGTTAGTATAAGGTTTTTTTTTTTAAGAAAAAAATTTTCTCGTCAGAACGGGAAGGTCGGGTAGTGGTGGGTCTTTGTTTCCTGGTAGGTCACTCGTCGATACACGGTCCGTGAAATAGTCCGTAAAATGTCTGTATCGTCATCGTTGACCTAAACTCCTCCCGTCCCCTCAGTCCCTCTGGTTCCGCACTGTGAGTTCCAGTTGAGAGTAGTGGACTGGTTGAGGTCCGTTCCATGGATTGATGAGACGTAGAGCGAAACATACGATCAGTGCCAGCACAGGTCAAGAAACATTGGGGTACCTGACATCGGGTGGTCCGAGGAGACAGGGACCCTAAAAGGTCCGTTCTTATAACCTCACCCAACGGTACGGGAGAAGGTCCCCTAGAAGGACTGGGTCCTCAGTTTGGGTCCAGAGGGTGGAATGTCCGTCTAAGAAGTTGTAAACTCGGTGGTCCCTTCGATGTAGAGTAAACGTATAGACATTTTACATTACCGAGTTCAGAGGATTTCTGCTACTACTCCTGACGTAATGTGTGGTAAAAGGTCCCGAGACGTGTATCGGACCTTGTCACCCTACCGAGTCACTCGTAAACGATACTTATCGTCGTGACAGTAATAATAACAAGGTAATCAAGTGTAAGAGAAGGATTCGTTTAAGTTTCTTTCGAGTCTTACCCTTCTTGAGATTCTAGATTCAATCGCGAAGGGTCAATCGGGGTTCTCTGTGAGACCTTACATTTCACAAGGAAAGAGAACCTACAGGGACGGTAATCCTTCGTAGTTTCGTCCGTCATCCTAAGTCACGTAACGAGAGTTGGTTCAGACAAGGTAGCGACGGTTTTCGTACTCAGGAATATCAAGAAAGATTTTCCTGAATACTTCTGTCCCAAGATGGGGTTTACACCTAAATACGGGGAGTGTCGTTGTTTTTTACGGTAAAGTTAACGACAGTGTCCAGTCCCCACCCTGATTTTACTTTCTGGTCGTGGAGTGACGCTCCTTTTGGCTGAGGAAGGACAATTCCCAAAGGTAGCGATCACTTACCTACTTTTCAGAAGAAATTTTATGGAGTACGTTCTACCCAGAAACTTTTGCAAACGGGTAAAAATCTTGTTTTAACCTTAACCGGAAAATACCACTAAGTTTTCGTCCGGCTATCATAGACGTTAATAAACGAAGAAACGTAAATACCTTAACGAGAAAGGGGGTTTCGTCCACCGGATTTCGTTTGACGGTCGACAAAGGTCTTATTAGGTACAAACATGTAAGTGAGGGGTGTGTGTGTGAGCTTTTTTTAGTCTGTCCTTGATTTGTCTTTGTCCGGGTACCCTTTTTGTCCAGCGACTGCGTACGTGGAGGAGTCGGGTGCCAGCCGGTCTGAAGAACAGGAGGGAAAAGCGAGAACCTGTGAAAAAATCGAGATCAGAATAACTGAGAAACTTATGAAAGACTTCGTGAATGTGACAATACATTACCTTTGAAATGTCGAAAGACCGTTCACGGAGTAGGGTCAGGACCACTGAAGGACGAGGGGTCCGAGAGGACTGTAGAAAGACGAGGAGACAGAGGAGGAGAGACCCACGTAGAAGGACCGAAGGGATGAGTATAACAGTACAGAGGGTTCTACAAGTGGAGACACGGGGGGAGAAGAGTCACACATACTCAACACATCACACACGTACGTGTGTGTGAGTCAGCACAGGTTGAGAAACACTGGGGTACCTGACATCAGGTGGTCTCAGGTGGTCAGAGGAGACAGATACGCTAAGAGGTGTGTTCTTATGACCTCTCCCAACGGTAAAGGACGAGGTCCCCTGGAAGGTCTTGGACCCTAGTTTGAACACAGAGGACTTAGAGGACGGTGCACCTCCATTAGAGAGAAATGGTGACACGGTGGACCCTTCGGAACACCATGTATATTAGATGATGACCCTCCTTACCGTAGACTTATTGTGTAAAATATCTCTCTCTTGACATTTTAATTTTAGAAGGAAAAAAAAAATTTATTTCATCCTGGAGTACGTAAAAAGTTTCCATGAACATAGGGAGGTTATTTCGTCGAATTGTATTTCGAGATCTAGTACACAGCAAATGTTCTTCCGACCCTGTGTCCGGACGATCTGTATCGATCGTCCTTTTAATTTGACGATATTGGTAGAACTTTCGTTAAATCGTTATTAATAGTTTTTCGGTAATGTCCCTGAAGGGACCCCCAGCTCACCAACCCTAAAGTGGAAGGTTACACCCCTCACGCCCGACCTAGGGACCAGGCCCTGACCCTAGGATGCACCGAACCCCGGTTTTCTGATTTCGTATTTTGTCTCCGTCACAACATTGTCCAAGTTATTTCCGAAATTTTATTACCAGGTGTAGTTTTTATTTAGAATTTTTCTTTACGACAATGTTACAGACATGTGAAACTACGTTGTTAAGATAAATGTGTATTATTAATCCTTATATATAATTATAAGTAGAATTTCGAGCTAAACTTTATCGAACTTTACACTTTCATTAGATTTATCAAGTTATTTGATACCGTATAGGTATATTACTGTGATATTTTAGAGGGTTTATAGCCCTTAAGGGACCGTCAGGTCACCAATCTTAAGACACGAAGGTAACGTCCCCTGGGTCAAATTAGGGGCTACCTCCTTAATTCTAGGGTTGTCACCACCTCTCGGTTTTTTGTTTATTTATTCATTTTAGAGGTTCTATGTAAGAATGTGTTTTTTCAATTTTTATTGTTCATCTCATTCTGGGGTTAAGAATTATATACATATATATAAACTTGTCTGTATATCTTTTGTTCCCTCCCTTATACCTTTTTCCAGTGTGGGTTATGACTATTTCTCAGAAAGAACCATATTCTTTTTACCTACTGAACATAAAATGAGAACCCCGAGAAGATATAAAAACTTTATATGACTTTGTAGTACCTAATGATAATATTATCCTCCTTTATTTGAAAAATCCTTTTTCAAATTTTTGGAGACTCTCTCCAGTATATTTGTATTACTCTCCTTTATTTGAAAAATCCTTTTTCAAAATTTTTGAAGACTCTTTTCTCTCTCCAGTATATTTATTTCTATTATATCATTGATAAGAGGATCTTGAACATTGAGGTCATTCAATATACAATGTACATTCTTTTAATATTTCCTTGAAGGGTTCACCGAGTCGTCATTTCTTAGGTGGACGGTCATGTTCTCTGTGTCCAAGTTAGAGACTCAGTCCTTCTAGGGGACCTCTTCTTTTCCCGTTGGGTGAGGTCATAAGGACGGACCTCTTAAGGTGCCTGTCTCCTCAGACCTCCCGATGTCGGGTGCCCCAGTATTTTCACAGTCTGTACTGAGTCGTTGATTTTGTTGTTTCTTGTAATATTCTTCAATGTCTATTCTTTTCAACTACGTGGTTCTGATAAACTTTATATAAAGTCTTCTCTACATAAACTAAATTGTCTGAAAGTTAGGGCGAACTCCAACCAGATCCTATTTGTAGATTCCCCTCTACAGAGTGGTATTGAGATTCATCCCTTCTCTTGTCGTGGACCAACTGAAGTCTTAAACAGATCTTAATCGAGCTGAAAGAGGTTACTTCACTCTATGTTTCACATTTCTACCTTTGTGACGGAAACCTTAATCTCATTGCAACAAGTGACAGATGGGTGGGGTGACTGATCGACCGATCCAAATATCTTTACTAAGTCGTTTGAATTTGGAGTCTTTAAAAAAATTAATCACTTTATTTCTATTGAGGATGAAGTGTGTTAGATTTACTTCTTTAGTCACCTAAGAATAACAGGTGTTAAGGGATAAACACTTAAGGGATGGTCGATTTTAAATAAACCTTGGAGTTTTGTTGTGAGTGTACTGAAAAGGACTAGTAAAAACTTATACGGGATTCGTCCTTTGTAAAACTGATGTTGGGTGTGTAAGTCCGATTCCACCTTATTCATTGATTCTGACACTTGTTTACAGAAAAGGTACCAGATAAATTCCGGTACAAAAAGTGTAAAAACACCGGTGGATCTTACCTTTGACTTCTTGTCGGTGATACCTCTTGTTATGTCTCCAAGGAAGTTTTTGATTTTTGTGTCAATGGTTTCCTAGGTCGATGACCCAAATATAGGGGTTTTCTACTTGTGTGATTGAGTTTTACTATGTAAAACTTGTATATTCACCTTTTTGTCACTGTGTTACAAGTGTCGTTGTGATAATTGTTATTGGTTCTGTAGTTTCGGTGGATTCACAGGTAGTTGTCTACTTACCTATTCTAAGGTATGTGTCACCTTATAACGAGTCGGTATTTTTTCTTGTTTTATGAGGTAAACGTGGTGTCCCTACCTGGATCTCTAATAATATGATTCACTTCAACTAACTCTTTGTTTTATGGTATATAATAAATGGACACCTTAGATTTTTTTTTTAGTTGAATAAATGTTTTGTCTTTGTCTCAGTGTCTATATCTTTTGTTTGAATACCAATGGTTTCTCCTTTTCCCCTCCTTATTTAATCCTCGTACTCTAATTGTCTATGTTTGATGATAAATAAAAATAAATGAATAAATAAAACCTCCAATTAATGAAATGTTATAACATAACCAAAACGGTATGTAACTGTACTTAGGTGGTACCCACATGTGTACAAGGAGTAGGACTTGGGGGGAGGGAGGAGGGAGGGGTAGGATAGGGAGACCCAGTAGGGTCACGTGGTCGGGACTCGTGGGACATAGTACGTAGTTTGGACCCGACCACTAAGCAAAGTGTATACTATAATATGTACAAAGTTATGGTAGAAG
The DNA here is from genome assembly GCA_006410555.1 of Capra ibex. NCBI lineage: Eukaryota > Metazoa > Chordata > Mammalia > Artiodactyla > Bovidae > Capra > Capra ibex. The sequence goes on from SJYO01001178.1 coordinate 2,240,453, forward strand.
GGGTTTAGTAGGGTGGGAGTGAGAGAGGTTGTCTCAGGTTTTCTGACAAGATATATAGACACAGAGAAAACGACAGAGCGTATGTCCCAATAGTAATGGTAGAAAGATTTAAGGTATATATACACAATAATATGACATAAGCTTGATTTTTCGGAGAACTACTTTCACTCTCTCCTGTCACTTTTTCAACCGAATTTCGAGTTGTAAGTCTTTTGCTTATAGTACCGTAGACCAGGGTAGTGAAGTACTCTTTATCTACCCCTTTGTCACCTTTGTCACAGTCTGAAATAAAACCCCCCGAGGTTTTAGTGACGTCTACCACTGACGTCGGTACTTTAATTTTCTGCGAATGAGGAACCTTCTTTTCAATACTGGTTGGATCTATCGTATAAGTTTTCGTCTCTGTAATGAAACGGTTTTTTCCAGGCAGATCAGTTCCGATACCAAAAAGGTCATCAGTACATACCTACACTCTTAACCTGACACTTCTTTCGACCTACGAAAACTTGACACCACAACGTCTTCTGAGAACTCTCTGGGAACCTGACGTTCCTGTAGGTTGGTCAGGTAAGACTTCCTCTAGTCGGGACCCTAAATAAACGTCCCTTACTACGATTTCGACTTTGAGTTCATGATACCGGTGGAGTACGCTTCTCAACTGAGTGAGTGACCTTTTCTAAGACTACGACCCTCCCTAACTCCCGTCCTCCTCTTCCCCTGCTGTCTCCTACTCTACCGAGCTACCTGCACTCAGACTCACTTGAGGCCCTCAACCACTACCTGTCCCTCTGGACCGCACGACACAAAGTACCACAACGTTTCTCAACCTGTACTGACTCGCTGACTTGACTTGACTATGACATAACCACCAAAAGAAAGACCGAATAAAGTGAGACATATTATCCGAGGTCAAAGTAGGTGGAGTAATCTTGACTAAGTTTACATAAGAAAAATTACCGACTCATTATAAGGTAACACATATACATGGTGTCGAAAGAATAGGTAAGTAGACGACTACCTATAGATCCAACGAAGGTACAGGACCGATAATATTTGTCACGACGCTACCTGTGACCCCATGTGCACAGAGAAAGTTAAGACCAAAGGAGCCACACATACGGGTCGTCACCCTAACGGCCCAGTATTCCGTCAAGATACGGGTCAAAAATTTCCTTAGAGGTGTGACAAGAGGTATCACCGACATGATCAAACGTAAGGGTGGTTGTCACATTCTCATAAGGGAAAAGAGGTGTGGGAGAGGTCGTAAATAACGAACATCTGAAAACCTAGCGTGGGTAAGACTGACCGCACTTTACCATGGAGTAACATCAAAACTAAACGTAAAGAGACTATTACTCACTACAACTCGTAGAAAGGTACACAAACAATCGGTAGACATACAGAAGAAACCTCTTTACAGACAAATCAAGAAACCGGGTAAAAAACTGACCCAGTAAATAAAAAGACCTTAACTCGACGTCCTCAACGAACATATAAAAACTCTAATCAACAAACAGTCAACGAAGTAAACGATAAAAGAGGGTAAGACTTCCGGCAGAAAAGTGAACGAATGTCAAAGGAAACAACACGTCTTCGAAAATTAAAATTAATCCAGGGTAAACAAATAAAAACGAAAATAAAGATTATAAGACCTTCCACCCAGTACCTTCTAGGACAACACCAAATACAGCCTCTCACAAAACGGATACAAGAGGAGATCCTCAAAATGTCAAAGACCGGAATACAAATCTAGAAATTAGGTAAAACTGAAATAAAAACACATACCACAATCTTTCACTAGATCAAAGTAAGAAAATGTTCACCAACTGGTCAAAAGGGTCGTGGTGAACAATTTCTCAAACAGAAAAGATATAACATATAAGAACGGAGGAGAGAGTTTTTATTCCACAGGTATCCACGTACCTAAATAGCGACCCGAAAGATAAAACAAGATACCTAGATATAAAGACGGAAACACGGTCATGGTATGACAGAACTACTGACACCGAAACATCATCTCGGACTTTAGTCCGTCCAACTAAGGAGGTCAAGGTAAGAAGGAAGAGTTCTAACGAAACCGATAAACTCAAAAAAACATAAAGGTATGTTGAACACTTTAATAAACAAGATCAAGACCCTTTTTATGGCAACCATCGAACTATCCCTAACGTAACTTAGATATCTAACGAAACCATCATATGAGTAAAAGTGATATAACTAAGAAGACTAGGTACTTGTGTCATATAAAGAGGTAGATAAACACAGGAGAAACTAAAGAAAGTGGTCATAAAACATCAAAAGACATATATCCAGAAAACAAAGAAATCCATGTATATAAGGATTCATAAAACAAGAAAAGTAACGTTACCACTTACCTTAACAAAGGAATTAAAGAGACAAAAGGATAACAATCACATATACTTACGTTCCCTAAATACACACAACTAAAATATAGGAAGTTGAAATGATATAAGTAATTGATCGAGATCATTAAAAGACCACCTCAGAAATCCCAAAAGATACATCTCCTAGTACAGTAGACGTTTGTCACTCTCAAAATAAAGAAGAAAAGGTTAGACCTAAGGAAAATAAAGAAAAAGACGAGACTAACGATACCGGTTTTGAAGGTTTTGATACAACTCATCATCACCACTCTAACCTGTGGGAACAGAACAAGGACTAAAATCCCCTTTACGAAAGTTNCAAAAGGTACATCTCCTAGTACAGTAGACGTTTGTCACTCTCAAAATGAAGAAGAAAAGGTTAGACCTAAGGAAAATAAAGAAAAAGACGAGACTAACGATACCGGTTTTGAAGGTTTTGATACAACTCATCATCGCCACTCTCACCTGTGGGAACAGAACAAGGACTGAAATCCCCTTTACGAAAGTTAAAAAGTGGTAACTCCTATTACAAACGACACCCACACAGTATATATCGAAAATAATACAACTCCATACAAGGAAGATAAGGACGAAAGACCTCCCAAAAATAGTATTTACCTACAACTTAAAACAGTTTCCGAAAGAGACGTAGATAACTCTATTAGTATACCAAAAATAATATATTTATTCGTAAGTGACATGTCCCTTGACATGTCGTGCCCCTTGACATAAGTTATAGAACATTAGTGGACCTTTTCTAGAGATTTCGACATGTGGGTTTGGATTGTGTTATCACATGTAGTCGATATCAATTTATTTTTATTACTTAATTAAATTTAATTTACCGGTCGACCACATCACGACTTCACAGTGGATCACAGGCATTCACGTTCTTCCGACACGACACGGAATTCCCTTTTCATGTACACAATCTATTCAAAGTACCTCTGTACTCAATGTCACGACGACCGACACTTACAATTACGGAGTTGTTATATACAATTTATTCCACAAAAATCTGTCTTCGTGTATATTTTGTTCTACTGTACATGACTAATTGACTGGTTTTTGACGTACTGTTCTCCGAAGGTCCTTGGATTGGAACATGGAAGGGATCTTCGTCACGACAACGATTACACAATCAGTGGGGCAGGAGAAACGTTGAAGTACCTGATATCGGACGGTTTGAGGAGACAGGTGACTTAAAAGGTCCGTTCTTGTCACCTCACCCAACGGTAAAGGAAGAGGTCCCCTAGAAGGATTGGGTCCCTAGTTTGGGTGTAGAGGACGTAATGTCCGTCTAAGAAACGACAGACTCGGTGAGATATACACAGTTAGTCAACTGTTTTTTACATACTGGTCTCGAAGGATCCTTGGATTAGAACATCAAGGGGGATCCTCGTTACGACACCATAAACACTTAAATGACAAGTGTCGTTGGAATATTTCTGGTATTGATGGTGCTTATTACTCTTGGTTGACTTCTGTCCTAAGCGAGTACGAAAGATGTTTATAGTACAATTTACGTAGTACTCGATCTGAATTGTGTCATAGATCCACTTCTTTTTACCCATTATTTATAGACAACTTATTTGAATTACAACGGAATTTACCTTTATTGTCTACAGTATTATTTGGACAAAAATTAGGTTGTAAATGTATGTGAAAGACTTTTTGGAGTTCGTATCATTGAAATATTTGAAGGAAAAGGACCCGATAGAAACAAACGTTACCATTAATTTGGAGGTAAAGAATGTTCGGTTGGGTTGTGAAACTATTGGTTTATAAGAATGTCTCCTCTTGTAGGTTTTGTCGAAGTGTTAACGTAGGACCGGATTTCCATTGACAACTAAGAGGAACTCCTCTCGAAAGATAAGTAAATTCAATAAAGAAGTTTCCCGTAAATCAAAAAGAGGTCGGGTTAGATAAGAGGAGGACGTACCCCTATGTTAACGTTACAGGAAAAGTAAGTGATTACCTCCATGTTACTAAGATGTTGTAAGTTATAGGCATAAAGGTTTTCTTTTCCCTTCTTCCTTTGTTTGACAAGTTTCTCTTTTCCTTTATAGATATTGGAGTTAGATTGGTACTTCTTTGTAGTCTTTTTAAGTTTGACTCCGTGTCAGATGTTTTATGGTCATGGGAACTTTTCAAAGTTCCACTGTTTTCTGTCTCCTCAACGGTGTCTGAACTCTTCTGATTCCTCCTTCCTGTACATTTACATACTAGGATCCAACCCAGACTTTTGTCTTTTTCTGTAGTCACCTTTTGACTTCTTTATACTTAGTTCAGAAATCGAATCAATTCTTATAACATAGTTACAGTAAAGAATCGAAACGGTCAATGGAGAGTCAATACAAATCAGAATTATAATGTCCTTTAGTCCACTTTTGATACTCTTTAGAGACATTAGTGAAACGTTAAGTAGGGACTCAGATTTTAATTTAAACTTTTTTCTAAAATTTTCTCTCTCTCTCCTCTCCCGTTCTCTTCTTTCTCTACCGAGTAGGATATCAGGTTCATATTTACAACTCAACTTCGGTCCTACCCCTCCTCCCTCCCGGACTGATTATCAATGAAACTAATTAGCCCGTTTAAGGGACCTCGGGTATCCCCGGGTAGTAAAAGACTTTCTTGACTGGTCTTCATCAAGGAATGATTATGTTGTACCCTTCGGTGAAAGAGATCTCGGGAATGGAAGGACAGGGGGTCTTCTAAAGAGGTCCGTGGGACTCACGATTCTGTACAAGACCTGACCTTACTAGGTCTGTCTCCTCTCTGGACCTTTCGACCTTGAGACGTTTAAGTCCCGTGAAACCCTTGGACATAGAGGGGACTTTAACATTGTATGTTCCGAGAAGTACCGGACCGTCACAAAGGAGACCCGTACTTACGATACAGTCTCCCTGTTCACAGAAGTCTACAGGACTCTTTTGTCTCCGGGAACTCGGGGTCATAGTACGGCAGTGTCCTGGAACTACTAAGACCAAGAATTAGTAGTGTCCGATGTTAAAGGGGGTTCAAGAAAACTTTCAGACAAAGACACATTTGGAAACGGAACCACACTAATGATTTTTAGTGTTACCCGTACTAGGTTTCTCTCCCATCCCTTGATGTGTTGGGGAAGGACTTTTATATAGTTTCGACCTTTCACAAGTAGACGTTATGACCCTTTATAGAATTAAAAGTACTCAATATACTCGGGACTACGACCCTTTCTAAACTTCCACCCTCCTCTTCCCCTGTTGTCTCCTACTCTACCAACCTACCGTAGTGACTGAGTTACCTATACTCAAACCCATTTGAGGCCCTCAACCACTACCTGTTCCTCCGGACCGCACGACGTCAGGTACCCCACTGTTCCTCAACCTGTGCTGACTCGTTGACTTGACTTGACTTGACTATACTCGGTCAGAAAGGACTGTCAGTCGACCACTCATTTTCCGTGACTAGGGACTCTGATCTCTAGACTGGTAGGTACCCCGTAGAAAGGTTGAAACCTTGGTAGAAGTACTAGTATTGGATGTAGATCGGTCCTTTGTCCTCTCGAGTCTCGATACGTGGTTCCAGTCAGATAGTCTACGTTCTTTAGGTTTTATGAAGGGGCTCTCACAGACAGGTACTCTAAGAGGTCCGTTCTTATGACCTCACACAACGGTATGGGAGGAGATCCCCTAGAAGGGTTGGGTCCTTAGTTTGGGTCCAGAGGACGTAACGTCCACCAGAAATGGTAGATTCGATGGTCCCTTCGGGTCCATTATCGTCTCGAGTCTCGATGTGGTTCCAGTCAGATAGTCTACGTCCTTTAGGTCTATGAGCGGATTCTCACAGTGTGAAGGAAAGGGGTCTTTTTAAGTTCCGGTATTTGAAACTCAGACGAACCTTCTTTACGAATTTAAGACCCTATATAGCTCCGTATCTACTGGGTTTACACCGCCGTCATTACTGTCCCATCTTGACATTGTGTCATCGTCATTATTATTACTACCCCTGAAGAGACCACCCGGTCACCAATCCTTAGGTGGAACGTTACGTTCCCTGTGTCCAGACTGAGGACGAGTCACTTGCTTCTAGGGGGTACGGTGTTTACTTGATTCGGGGATAAGGTGTTGATGAGTCGTGTGTGTGAGGTCTCGGACGTGTGGTGTTGATCTCAAGTACGCGGTTTTGATCTCTCAACCACGTGGTGTTATTTTCTAGGATGTGCTACACTGTTTCTAGGGCGTACGGTGTTGATCGTGGGTTACGTCGGTTTATTTATGATTTTTTTTCTTACTACCATTGTTTTTACGGTTGTAAATGACTCGTAAATGATACAGGGTCCGTGGCATAATGTGTGAACTACACACAATAGAGTATATTAGGAGAGGTATTGGAAGACTCCAGTTGACCTAATAACAGACGGTAAACTTACATTTCGTTGGTTCCGAAATGCTCTAATTATTAATCAGTTACTAGCGTCTCGATCCTTTACATCGTTTACTTGTTTTGACGACACTGGGTTTCGGATGGTCGAATTGGTGATGTGACGTGACTTGCGACACAGGCACTATTTAAGGTCCCATAGGACAGTTGGATTAAAGACATTGTTGTACCGGAGATACTCTACGAAGACCCTTCTCATTTTACGACTCTTTGGTAGAAACCAGGGAAGGGTGAGGGAAGACGGAGGGATGTCTGTGTGGAACGAGTCCGTGGTTCCGAAGTGAGAACTTTGGTAGACATGTCAGGGTCTCCGAAACTGAGTGTTCCCTCAAAGGATGGGTCACAAACTTACGAGGGACCAGGAGTCCCTTTCGAGAGGAGATCGACTATTCCCTTTCTCGGTCCTTATTCCGGACAAAAGACTAGGATGGAGATAGGGATTGGTGGAGGAACCAGAACTAATTTAGAGATAAAGACACCCAAATGGAGACCCACGTATGAGTGTAAATGAAGTACCTCTACAAAGTTCTGTGTTCTTAAATAGAAGAGTTCTCCCTCCCCTATACACATACGACGACGACGACGATGTATATCGAATAAGTAAAACGATATGTCGTCTTTGATTGTGTTGTAACGTTTGGTTGTATGAAATCATTTTTTTAAATAGACCAGTACTTTTATGAATAATGATTTGGTTTGACCAAATTATGACTTTTTGGGACTCTCAAATCTCAGTGAGAACCCCTACATTTTCAGTAGAGTGACGATATAATGTATAGATATAGTGTCGGAGTGTAATGTCTACTCCGAGTGGTAGATGTAATGTCTATGGTGGGTCAGAGAAATCGCCTTAGTGACAGTGTCGACGTCCGTCCGACCGTCACACCGTACCCAAACAACAAAACAAAACAAAACAAAAAACCATTTAAAGAAGACCGAGAGGTTCACTAAGACAACTCAGGTAGGTAGTTTTTCGAGATGTAGGGGACGGTATCTACCGTCTGTATAGTGGGTTCTACTGGTTAGGTTTTTTTTACATAGAAGGAGCGACGACTTGTCGGGTTCTTCCCAAGTGGGTTCAGGAAAGACTGTCTAACTGTACTTACAGAGACAAGGTGAAACTAGGGTTCGACATTCTTACGTACACAGGTGACCCCTACACAACGGTATCTCTCTCGGATTCTTATTTTGTCTCATCACTTTTCATTATGAATAGTGAGTCTCTGTACGTTCAGTCTGTTTGTTTCTGACACTACCTTTGTCGTTGTCTGTCTCTCGACTACTCAACCAGACTTGGGGACCTAAGTCGGTACAGACTTTGGTCTGGATGGTGAACTTCAAGGGTCAATTTATTTGGTTTTTACAGGGGAACATATAAACCAAACATATACCTTAACAGAGAGTGAACGTTACATAATTAAGTCAGGATTGTATCTAATGTTCCAGTGACTATGGTTTCAGAGGATCATTCAGGAAAATTAAATTGACAACTCTTTCATCTTTTCATATTTTATCATTTAAAGGAGAATGTTTTATCTCTTAGTATTAAAAAGTACCTGATCGTCAAGATTTCAACTTGTCTTTTTAATGTCATCATACAAACCCTTCAATTTTATTATTCGATTTTTACGGGTCTCCAACAATCGAAGTCTTTATCACTTATTGTAATGTGTATTTAATTTACACGTATAATTTTGGTGTAAATTAGATCTTTTGACACACAGACACACACACACATGCACACTTGCACGATTCAGTGAAATCAGCACAGATTGAGAAACGTTGAGACACCTGACATTTGACGGTCCGAGGAGACAGGGACTCTAAGAGGTCCGTTCCTATGACCTTCCCTAGAAGGACTGGGTCCCTAGCTTGGGCAGAGAATTCAGAGGATGTAACCGTCCACACAAGAAATGGTGATCGTGGTGTACCCTTCGGGTACATACACATATACATGCATACTTACTGAAGGTCGTGGAGCGGAGATTTACGTTCTGAGTAAACAGGTAAACGGTTGACCTATAGAGGAGATACTACAGTGATCCGTAGGTTACAGTTTTTTTGTTAAGACCTAGGGAGACGTTTTGGGCTAGGAGAAATCTCGAAAGAAAAAGTTATTTTTAGAAATTAAGTGGATTTCCGATTCCATGTTAGAAGTTCAATATGAACTAAGATAAGGAAGAAAGTGGAGTGTAGATTAGTTAGATGTTTAAGACAACAAAGACGAACTTTTGCATAGGACTTGGGTTGATGAAGATAGAGGTGGTCATACTCGGGCCGGGTTGGGTGTGGTGGAGAGGAGACCCAATGACGGTGTCAGAGAATTGATCCTAAAGACGGAAGTAAGTGTTGGGGAAGTTCGACGAACGAGTGTGTCATCAGTCCCCATATTAAAAATTTTATATTTAGAATAGTACAGTGTGGACAAATCTTGGATTGGTGGGGGGGGTTGGTACCGAAGGGTAATGTAAGTCTTCTTTTCGGGTTCATAAATGGTAGTAGACGTACTACTGAACCGAGGACCGTTGGATACTACAGTAGAAATAAGTACGAATGGAGTAAGTAAGACGAGCTCATCGTTAGTGATGTTATGTCGGTCGTGCGTGAGTGTCGTCACGAAAACGTGAAGGATAAAGAAGACAGGTCTTACGAGATAGGGAGTCGATAGGAGTGCCGAACAAAGGGGAGAAGTAAGTCCAGAAGTGAGTTTACGGTGGAGTTGGTTCTTTTGAAGAACCGTCGGACTCGTTTACGTGGAGAGGAAAGTCGACGACGACGACGATTCAGCGAAGTCAGTACAGGTTGAGACACGCTGGGGTGTCTGCCGTCGGGTGGTCCGAGGGACCAGGGACCCTAAGAGGTCCGTTCATGTGACCTCACCCAACGGTACAGGAAGAGGTTACGTACTTTCACTTTTCGCTTTCACTTCAGCGAGTCAGTACAGGCTGAGAATCGCTGGGGTACCTGACGTCGGGTGGTCCGAGGAGGTAGGTACCCTGAAAGGTCCGTTCTCACAACCTCACCCCACGGTAACGGAAGAGGTAGAGGAAAGTCTCCACCGTAATTTAAGGGGTTGGAGATGGTATTCTCATCCGACGTACTCACCGAACAAGGACTTCTTATCTCATACCTTTCACTTTTTTATCATTAAAGTGTCGTCTTTTTGGACCGTTAGTGGTGGTCTTGTGTTTCTAGTTCCAATTATAGGGTCGTGATTCAGTACGACTGTCCGTACACGGGGTAATATCCTACACTACTTTTTCGGGAGACCGGAGACACCATAAGAAGGGTTTGTGGATGGAAGGGTTAGCTTGGTACTCTTTTGTAGTCTGTTTGGGTTTCACCCTCTATAAGGTGTTGTATAGACTGGTCATGAAACTTTTACAGTACCAACACTTTTTTTATTCTGACTTTTTGACGATGTATAATGTCCGTTGATTTCTATGTACTTCTAATTTACGTTACACTATGGGACCTGACCTAGGATCTTATCTTTCTCCTGTAAACACCTTTTTGATCACTTTAGATTTATTTCAGACTTCAAATCGACTGTCACTACATGATTACAATCAAAGAATCAACAATGTGTACCTGGTGTTACTCCGTTTTACAATATACCCTCTGTGTCCTTGAAAGACATGGTGGAAACGTCGACAGGACATTTACGTTTTAACAAGGTTTTATTTGTGGATAAAAGGAAATTTACCTGTTCCTCTTACTTATCCGTTTAGTAATTTCTTTATGTATACTAGTCTTTAGATGCCCCTGAAGGGACCACCAGGTCCTCAATTCTGAAGAAAGTCACATCCATCATGGTCAAGCTAGGGACCAACCCCTCAATTCTGGAGTACACCGAGCATCGGTTTTTTGGTTCTGTTACTTCGTCTTCGTTATAACATTGTTTAAGTTATTTCTGAAAAATTTACCAAGTGTAATTTTTTTTTTTGAAAAATTTTTTTGATACTTTTAATACATGTTATGTCTATTAGTTTCTGTAAATTTACTACTCAAAAGTGGATAGTCTTACTACTACTAAAAGTTTTTCCTATTATGGATTTCAAGGAATTTTCGCTCACCTAATACTCACTGAATAAAAAGGGAGATGTATCAAAAACGTAAAAGACTAAAAGACGTTACTTTTACACATTAAGACTAATACCCTTCGTATGTTTAGAAAAATTTCTTTTTTAAGTTGTGGTTTTTGTACATTAAACGGTTACCTTAGATTGCAGAAATAGTTTATGTATGGAGTTAAGTAAAGGGTTCCTTTTTTCGTTCATGAGTTATATTATTTATTATAAATAACTTGTGAATGTTACACGGTCTGTGAGACTTTTTGTCATGTATTCGTACCCTAGTAAACTAAGACGACGACGACGACGACGACGACGATTCAGCGAAGTGAGCACAGGCTGAGACACGCTGGGGTATCTGTCGGCGGGTGGTTCGAGGAGACTACTACCCTAAGAAGTCCGTTCTCATGACCTCACCCAACGGTAACGGAAGACTACTATCAAGATATTTCGTCTAGGAGAATACTAGTAGATGTGAAGTTCCTTCTCTTCGGATTTCACATTGGAACGATCTAATAAGTAATGTCGTTACCGACAAGGTGATCGGTACGGAGCGACACAGATACCGGACCGTGCCGGGGAGGGTTTCACTGAGACCCAAACAGGTAGAGTGAACAAACTCGGTTGTTCTATATTTCGTGTGTGACGTTTATCTCCTAGACGAAAACTTTAGAACGGAGTTACAATTTTTTTAAGAGTCGGTGACTGCTAAGTTCCAGTCGGTTGTCGGTGGTGGTTGGTGGTCTATACCCTCTCTTCAGTCAACTCTGGTAGGTCGAAGACCACTCACGAGTGCACTAAAATCGGTACAATTCCCCGAGGTCCACTCTCTTCGACTTCTAGGTGGTTCGACTCAGGTCTTGTGTATGTAAGTACTCGTTTATTTTACGAATAAAGTTTGGTAGTTCAAACCCCTATCAAACAAGACGTCTTTATCTATTGATCAGTGGAATACTCTTAAACAAGAAAGATCAAATATGGACTTCTTAGATTCTGAATCCTTAAACAGATCATACACCGTCTCGACCCGAAATGTCTCTGTGTCATTAAGTAAAAAAACAAACAAAAAAACCGGTGTGGTACGTCGTGGGTTCTAGAATCATGGAGTTGGTCCATAGCTCAGGTGTAGGGGACGTAACCTTTCCGTCTTAGATTGGTGACCTGACGGTCCATTCAGTCCCTGTATCATTAAAATTAAAATTTTCAGTCGTAAGAAAGTGAGACATGACTAGGAGGGTAGTGAGTTACTTCGTTTCAAATTTTTACTCTTTAATGTTAACTTCCTGACGTTTTCCCCCAACAAAGTCATTAGATACTATGTCTATGTTGTCTACTATGTTCTTTCATGGTGATTACCGTCTTACCTTCCATCAATACGAGGATCGGTATGTTTAGATACCAACTCTACTCTTCTATTACTTTCGAGTGAAAACGACCCACAATGATACATAGTCTGAAATAAGAACCTCAAAAAATATAAGAGATAAAGTAAACAACAAGTACTGTTAAGACACCCATCTAACATTTAATAAGAGTAATTAATAATAAGAGTTAATTAAGTCCAGGAGTGGAGGGATTTGTATTCCTTTATCTAAGTCTCATTAATTTATTGAACGACTTCCAGTGTCTCGATTGTTCACCGTTTCGACTCTACGTTTGGGTCCCTGTTTACCGTTTCGACTCTACGTTTGGGTTTACAGGTTCCGGTCCAAGGATTAGTGTAGTATGATAAGGAAGGTGCTACATAAAAAGACACTCTTTCTAGTCTAATGTTTTTGTTGTCCACGAAGGTAAAACCATTGTCTTTTCTTTCCCACCCACCAGCACCGCACCTAAATGTATCCGTGTCTTTTCTTATGCTTCCCTGAAGATTTGTAGTCCCAGTTGTCGTCACTGAGGACTCACCGAACACTCACTGAATAAAGAAGATATGACAAAAGACATAAAAGACTAAAAGACTTCATTTTTAAATATTGAGACTAATATCCATTGTCTGTTAAGAAAAATTTGTTTTTTACGTTATGACGTTATAAATTTTTACTCTCTAAATGTTTAAGTGTCTTATTGATAGTTCAGGGTGTGCTGGTACATTTCTTTATGTTTGTCAAAACATGGATACAGACCACGGTCTACAATTGGTCTGAATAAAACCACTTGAGAAACGTTATATATGTTTATACCTTAGTAATATGATATGTGGACTTTGGTTATATTACAGTATATAGTTGATATGAAGTCAAAATTTTTTCTTTTATACCATGTTTGATTTTGTTAGTTAATTTCATTATACCCCTCCCTCCACCCTCCCCCCAAGTACAAACCCTTGTGTACATTCTTAATTTCTAAAATTTTAATTTTTTATATATTTTTTTATTTTGTAAAATTTAGAATTTTTTTTTTATTTATTTCATTAAGTAGTCAATGTTATTAATTAGAAAAAAGTAGTTTACCCGTAGAAAATTTACAGTTAATATTCACGTACAATCCCAAGACCTACGTAAGAAGTCGACGACAGTGACCCTTGTAATAACTGTCTTAGAAAGACCTTAATTTAAATCGTTGTATATAGTTCTTCATTAAGTATAGTGTACTTTATCATCGTTACTTCATGATGAATTTTCCGTTGTTTAACCTTTTTTTGGATTCAGACTTCTATTCTCTTACCGAGTGTTCCATTACGTTACAAATAGATTATCCTTTCTTATGTCGGTAATTTTTACAACAAAACTCTTTTATAAACTATTGTAAGTAATAGGGTATAACGAAATGAAAAGTATAATTTCTCATCTTATAACCATTTATAGTTATATTAAGTATACCTTCACTTATACATATATACGTACACATTTGCGGGAGGGGTTTTCTGGAAACTTTAATTTATGTGTTTTAAATTTCGTAATAGAGACTATCTATTTGAAGTTAAAAGACGACGTCTCGACAGTTCGTGGGTACTATTCGGGTACAACTTTCGTCACCTATGATTCTCCGTGTCTCCAATGAATGTAAGTTCCAGTCCGAGAGACCCGGTCAAGACCCAGACCCGTCGGTGACGTGTAAACTTAGGACCGTGTACTTTCTGGTGGTGTCCCCGTTTCCGACCCTCTTTGAAACACACGTAGTCATCTCGTGTGTGGCATGTCAATCTCTTGGATGTGTGACTTTAAGAGTTCTTTCCCTTGAGTGTTTCGACGTCAATAAAGTCCCCTCAGTCTATGTGTGACCTAGGGGTCAGTCTCGTGTCTTCCCAGAAGAGTTCGATGAAACCGAACATTCAGTAAAACCTTAACGTGGACAATTTCTTATCGTGGGTATTCGTGGACGGTGACCATACACCTGGTCAAGTCAAGTCAAGTCAACACAGGCTGAGAAACGCTGGGGTACTTAGTGTCGTGTGGTCCGGACAGATAGTGGTTGAGGACCTCAAGTGGATTTCAGTACAGGTAGCTCAGTCACTACGGTAGGTCGGTAGAGTTGGAGACGGCAGGGGAGGAGGAGGACGGGGGTTAGGGAGGGTCGTAGTCCCAGAAAAGATTACTCAGTGGAGAAGCGTACTCCACCGGTTTCATGACCTCAAAGTCGAAGTCGTAGTCAGGAAGGTTGCTTGTGGGTCCTGACTAGAGGAAATCCTACCTGACCAAGCTAGAGGAACGTCAGGTTCCCGGAGAGTCCTCAGAAGAGGGTGTGATGTCATGTTTTCGTAGTTAAGAAGCCACGAGTCGAAAGAAGTGGTCTAGTGGGGTTTAGTATTGTAGTGTAGAACTTACGTCGGTGTCATTAGTCTTAGAAGGTAACACTCATGAAGATTGGACGGTTCGGTGGAACATCCTCCTCGTCTCCTCTGGAGTCTAGGAAAGACTCTCTACCTCTCGATGGAGACTCAGTCACAACAGTAGAGTAGGTATGTTTATTTACTTGTTCGGTCCTAAGTTTGACAGTCGGACGTTTCGGGTCCTATTTAAAATTGGACCCGAAAGTCAGAAGAGGGGTAGACGAGGGATAATTCTAGTACCCTCCTTTCGTGACGTGATTATGAACGTATGTCACACCCGAATTGGATTGCCTTACCTACTTGAGTACCCAGACTACCGTTAAGGATTCAAACTAGGTTTAATTGATTTAGAACTGAACATCAGGTTTGATAATAAACAATTGAAAATCGGGGAGAAGTAATGGTTTTGTGTCGAATTTTTTTACGCATTTCATTTTACTTAATCTTCATCTGCTCTTTCTTTTCACTTGCGTCTATCCCCGTGTTTTTCCACGGTTCTAACTACGATTCTGTTTTAGTGTCTTGTTGTTACAGGAAGATACATGAACTCACAAGTAAGAAAACATTTGAATGTACCGTAAAATCTCAAGACGGTTATTTTGAGGTTCAGTGTACTAAATGGTGGATCATGGATCAATGCAGGATTTTTCTGTCCAGTCGAAACCATATTTAACGAAATGCACTTGTGAGTAGTGTCCAGTCTTTTCAAAGCATCAAGTCTTAACGAAAATCTTTGATTCTGTAATAGTACCTAACACCTAGTTTTCTGTCACTCCCTGAGCACTGTGGTCACAAGGTTGACGAGATAGTATGTCCAACACCAATGGTCACGGATGTCCCCTATTTCTAAATTAAATTTTAGCCCATTTACAATGTAAGTGATGGGTGATAGTATACGGAGACAGTATACGATGTTGAAAGCAAGGGGGTTTATTACTATCTTGCCACGATAGATGTTGTTACTATCTTGTCATATGTCGTCAGTATTTGTATGTCGTAAGTTACAAATACCACAAATTACGATAATTCTATAATTATTATAGGACTTTTCACTGAATTAACTATCCTTTGTCTTTTGTTTACGTCTACAAGTAAACGTGAAACTTCTCAATAGCCACTTGATGTGACGGATAGTGTCTCGTGTTCATCCATGAATGAACCTTCGTTTCTAAAAAGTGAAATTCTATTTCAGGATTCTAAGTTTGTACCATGGGAGAATGCAGTTCTCTCGCTCCTTTTTCCAAATCTCGTCTGCACAACGGCAACAACAAATCGGCGAGTCAACACAGTCTAAGAAACACTCGGGTACCTGACATGTATGGGGTAGTCCGAGGAGACAGGTACCCGAAAGGGTAGGTTCTTATGACCTGACGTAACGCAAAAGGAGGAGGTCCCCTAGAAGGGTTGGGCTCCTAGTTTACACGTGGAGGACGTAACCGTCCACCTAGGAATGGTGACTCGGTAGACCCTTCGGGTTTCCCTACACATGTCTCGATCTTTTTGTAGTGAAACCCCACACAGACACTCGTGAAAAAGGTCTTCTCTAATAGTAGACTTAGTCATTTTGACTCACTGTTAGAGGAGAGTGGGGACGTCCACCGGTTACCGGTTAGACAACTCGTGGACCTATCTTGTCTTTCCACCTCTTTCCTGTTTGAACGAGACGAATACTGTTCTGTAAGTAGAAGAGGACGGCAGCTTGTAGTCAGAGGTCTAAGGACACTGAAACCAGAGTCTGACCTAAGGTGGTAACCGAAGAGACCAAGAGGTCGAACGTCTGTCGTCTAGTACTCTGTCGGAGGTATCGACGTACTCGGTTAAGGATGTTCTTAGAAGAGAGCAGACAGAGGTCGAGATAGAGAATAGACATAAAGAGAGAGAATGAAGATAAAGTTCGAGAATTGAGGTAGAGATAGAGAGAAAAGAGATAGAGATAAATAGAGGTAGAGATTAGAGATGAAGAACAGCAACAACAAGTCAACGATTCAGAACAAGTCGAGAAACACTGGGGTACCTGACGTCGTACGGTCCGAAGGGACAGGAAGTGGTAGAGGGTCTCAAACGAGTTTGAGTACAGGTAACTCGGTCGCTACGGTAGGTTGATAGAGTAAGAGACAGCGAGGGAAGAGGAAGACGGGAGTTAGGAAGGGTCGTAGTCCCAGAAAAGGTTACTTAGTCGAGAAACGTAGTCCACTGGTTTTATAACCTCGAAGTCGCAGTCAGGAAGGTTACTTATAAGGTCCAACTAAAGGAAATCCTAACTGACCAAACTAACTATAGGAACGTCAGGTTCCCTGAGAGTTCTCAGAAGAGATCGTGGTGTCAAGTTTTCGTAGTTAAGAAGTCACGAGTCGGAAGAAATAACAGGTTGAGAGTGTAGTCATGTACTGGTGGCCTTTTTAGTATCGAAACTGATAAAGATGGAGAGAGAGAGAGATAGAGACACACAGAGATAGAGATGAAGATGGAGTCAGACTTATAGATATAGAGGATAACCAAGATAAAGAGATCTCTTAGGATTGATTTTGTGCGCTCATTTTTGTTTGACCTGGAACATACGTATTGACTGAGTGAAACGACATGTCGTCTTTGATTGTGTAATATTTAGTTGATATGACGTTATTTTTTTAGTCAATTTTTTTTATGACCTAAAGTGTCTAAAGAGTCTACGAGAAGGGGTCAATATTAGGAGTTTAAACCGAGTGTATTTTTAAAGGTTAAGGATGAGTTTTTTTTTTTTATGACCTTTAGCTATAAACCTTTGTCGACCTAGACATGATACGTTATACCATTTAAGATCGGAACACACCGATAAAGTAAAATTCACATTTACTGAAGTCTAATTTATTTAGAATTTTAAATCAAGGAGTCGGTGTAATCGGTGTACAAAGTCACGAATGTCTGTGTACACAGATCACCGATGGTATGATCCGTCGTACCTTCATGTAAAGGTAATGGTGTCCTTCAAGATACCTCGTCACTCTACCAAGGTAATGGTTCGTACTTAAATTTCTTATTTGATGGTTCAAATGAGGTGACATTTTGTTTAGTTTTTCACTGTAGAAGTGACAGTAGACATTTTAAGGTCGGTGGAAACGAGTCCCCCCCTTTTTTTGTTCGTACCCAGTCCTGTTGTACTTTGGGTAATTATTTTCGTCGAATGTAAGGAAGAAGGGTCGTTTCTCGTCATGTCGAGTCGGAGTTTACCTTGTACTGTAATTACCCGATTTTCTCTCTCTACCCATTGTCTCTTGTCGACTTCGATTTGTCTTGTACGGGGTCTGAGACGTATGAAGTAAGGTTTCAGTAAGAATTGACAATAGTCAGATAGAGCACTGGACTACTCCTTTGATTATGGTCACTCTTTCACCGATCCATTACCCCTCGTAGTAAGACACAGGCCGAGAGAGTGTTCGTTGTTGTCGGTTTTTTTCTTTTTTCTTGCATAATCAGTCCCAAGAGGTCTTTTTGTCTTGGGTATTCTCTGTCTATCCGTCTGTCTATATTTCTATTTTTCTATCTATATCTATCTTAATATATATATATTAAAATTAAAATATTAAATAACAATCTCTCTCTCCTAAAGAAAATTCCTCATCCCCGTACCCTAACACTCCTGACCGTGTAGACTTAGGTTCCCCCCCGGGCGTCTGACCTTGGGGTCCCTTTCGACTATAACATGAAAACTCAAACGTCTGTCAGACTTCCGGTTTAAGGAAGAAGAAACAGTCCGGATCCGAAGAGTACATTCTGGAAGTTGAATAACCTACTCCGGACGGGTGTATCTCCTTTGTGGACGAACTGAGTTTCCGATGACTAAATTTACAGGGTAGATTTTTTATGGAAGTGTCTTTATAGATCTGACCACAAACTGGGTTGTCGACCCGTAGTGTCGGATCAATTGTTTCCTTTAATTGGTAATGTCCTCGTGTCTCCACTATTTTTAGGAACCGAGGTCCTCGGATCATAAATTTCCGATGGATGGGTCTCAGGGACTACCGAGTCGACCATTTCTTAGACGGACGTCATACCCTCTGGACCCAACCCTTCTAGGGGACCTCTTCCCTTGTCGATGTGTGAGGTCAAAAGACCGGACCTCTTAAGGTACCTCATAGATATCAGGTACCCCAACGTTTCTGACCCTGTGCTGACTCGTTGAAAGTGAAGTGTAAGATGGGTCTAGGAAAGGAACGAGGAAAGGAGGTTGAGTAGTCACCTTTGATATTACTATAACTACAACATTATTTCCGTCTGACTCGACACCCCTGGGGACAGTGGTCAGGGTGAATTCAAACGACTGTTTCAGTGGTACTCGGAAGTCTTACTTTGTGGACTACAGTTGGGACTTTAACAAGGTCCTGTTCCCTTCTTACCTTTCGCAACCGTAAAGAGAAAAGGGGTTTGAGAGGGAACGGTTCCGGGTGGATTCTATCACTTTTAACTTTAACGTACAGTGAATAATATATTAGTGAACCCTTTAGACCTTTTATTTACTCTACAAACAGTTGATACAACTTATAAATTTTTTTTGTTCGTACCGAGTTTCCCTTTTCCCCGAAAGTAATTTTGTCGGAAAGATTGGACGATTTGTGTTGAACTTAAAAAGGGACCTAATCCATCCACCTCTTCCATTAAACGAGTAGAAGATCCTTTTCCCTTTTTTTTTAAGAAAGTCTGGTACCTAAAGTACCAGATACTTTCTAATAGTCAAATATGAGGGTGATCTTTCAAGGAAGACGGAAAGTAATAAGGATTAAAATATAAGTCTTGACTACTTATATATCGGACGTCACCACAATAGACTCACTCTTCTTTAATTCAATATTTAGATATCTTTCGGAAGGAGGAGTGTTTACTATAATTTATAACTCCTTCGTCCAAATACCTAACTAAAGAAAATCGTGAATAAAGTTTCAGATTAGTATTTGAAACAGTTAGTGTCTATGATTATAGGTTGATATGTTGAACCTTAGGTTGACGTCGAGAGACGGTAACGGAACCGTATTAGGAACCCCACAAAAAAAGGATTCGTAAAACCAGTCTCTGTCTCGGGGGGAACCTTATAGTGTTCGGTGTAATAGACGTCGACGAATTAGGTGTTCTGTGGCGATTTTAGGTACTAATGGTCAAAGAGAGTCAACAACCACTCTTTTCTACTCGTTTTTGTGTTAATAAATTTAGGTATTTTCATAGTTAAATAAAGGTGAGGTACGTCTGAAACTTTCTAAGGTACCTGATTTACGGTGGTATTAACCCAAAGTATCCTTCATCTTCCTAAGATATACTGATTTCCCTGAACAAAGGTGTCAGTTACATTCAAGTTCCTTGATCATTTGAGTAAGTATACCCTACTTTTTAGTCTCACTCTTATACAGGGAAGATGTCGAACCGGAAGATGGGTGGAAAGGTGTGAGGTTTGAATGAAGAACGATGGGAATGGATGGGACAGAATTTAGGGTGGAAGAGTTTAAGTAGGAAGGGAAACTTAATTAGGTTAGATAAGGGTAAATAATCTGAGTGACTTTCAGAGTAAACTTCTTGGGTCTTTTTGTCATACGACGACGTTTCAGCGAAGTCAGCACAGGCTGAGACACGCTGGGGTGTCTGCCGTCGGGTGGTCCGAGGGGGCAGGGACCCTAAGAGGTCCGTTCTTGTGACCTCACCCAACGGTAAAGGAAGAGGTCACGTACTTTCACTTTTCACTTTCACTTCAGCGAGTCAGTACAGGCTGAGAATCGCTGGGGTACCTGACATGGGTGGTCCGAGGAGGTAGGTACCCTAAAAGGTCCGTTCTCATGACCTCACCCCACGGTAACGGAGGAGGTCTTTTTGTCATGTCTACTAGAATGAACGTTTCGTCTTTCTCTCTGTTCTTGTTTACGTACCTATGGTTCCCCTCTTCCCCCCCTTGACCCTCCAATCCTGACTGTGTATATGTGATAATTATAACGCATATTTTATCTGTCCCCGAGGGGTCACCGAGTCGTCGATGTCTTGGGTGGACGTTACGTCCTTTGTGTCCTCTGCGTTCAAACTAGGGACCCAACCCTTCTAGGGGGTCTCCTCCTTTACCGTTGGACGAGGTCCTAAGGACGGACTTTTTGGAGTACCTGTCTCCTCGGACCGTCCAATCTCAGGTCTCTCAACGTTTCTCAGCCTGTGTTGACTCGGTGATTTGTGTGTGTATTTTGTCTATTGATTACTCTTGGATTATACGTCGTGTTCCTTGAACCGACATACGAGACACCGCCGGACTTACTCCTCCCCCAGGTTTTCTCCCTCCCCTATGTACACACCGACCAAGTAAAACGACATGTCATCTTAGATTGTGTTGTAGCATTTCGTTTCAATCACAAAAAATTTTTTTTTTTAGGGTAGACGATCCATGAATCGTAAGTTTAGAGTGTAGAAAGTATTCGGAAGATCAAGTGCAGAGATTCGTGACTCTTAAATTGGAGAGGTGGAGGTATGAGAGTCTTACGTGACGGAAGTGGTCTTAATTTCGGAAATCTGTAAAGTCTAACCCCAAGGAGTACAAAGAAAGAGTAATAAACACTTGAGACTAAGTTTTTAAATGACACATAGTAAAAAGATCGTAAATTGTGTTGGTATACGGGTTTATTTACCACACAAATAAATTTGTCTTACCCTCTCTTCCCCTACCTTCATCAAGATTCCCTGTCGAAACGTCCTGGTTCAATTCAACGGTTTTGTCGAAAAGACTTGCAGGTCCTTAAGACATTATATTATGTTACAGAAATCCGGTACCCTGGGATTTTTGTCCCCTGTTTTACAGGAATCTCTTTGACTGTGTCTCTTAATCTTCTCCTGTCTCACAGGTCATTTCCCCTATGAAATCGTTTTTAGTTCCACATGAGTGAGAAGGCCTTGACGGAATTTAAGGAAGAAGAACGTTCTTAGTAGAGGGTTGAGACGGTGACTTAGAAGGGGGTAGTTCCACTTGATACTGAGGGACGGTGGTGGGGTTGTGGTGTCTGGTGTTATTGTCTCATTCATTCACGTAATTTTCGAGGAGGTATGTGTGAAGGTGCAAGGTAAGGGAACATGGAACGCTCCCGTCAAAAGGAGTAAAATATCTACTTCTTTCTCTTAGTGTCTCTAAGTCAGTAAAGGGACTCCAGGGTATTCGTCAAATACCGTCTCGACCCTGACAGTCGGTCCAGAAAAAATAGGGACAAACTCTTGACCTCAACGGCAGATGGGAGGGTGAAACATCCTCATTCTAAAGGTTCGGCACCGATGTTGACTTGGAAATCCCCAACGTCTCCCTTCTCATCGTTCGTCAAGGTCGACACCTTCGTCCCCCGAGTCCGTTCCGTTCCGTTCGTCCCTTCTCGCACTCGGGACTCCGACGTCAAATAACCCTTCAAGTCTTCGTCTTGGAAGGAGATCGTCGTATGAGAAACAAGATAAGTCAATTCTATTTGGGAAGTTTCTCTTCGTCATTGAGTTCAGTTCAAGTTCCTTTCCTGAGATAAGGACGACCGTCCGACCCTACTCTCTCACGAACACTGGGTGAGTCCTCAGCATCCAGGTCAATCCCACCTTTCCTACTCTTTCCTTTTCCGTCCTAGGAAACTCGGGACTTTTATACGTTTGAACTCTGTTGGCTAGAAGTCTCTGTCACGTTTATGGAGGAACTGATTTCAGGTACTGTAAGTCGGTGTCCGACTTCATCGGTGAAGAGTACCTGTTCTCAACGACTGTTCCTACGGTTTAAGTTACAACACTGTAAAGTACCGTTAATTGGGTTGTGGGTACCAATATATAATTACTATCCGACCTATCTTTTCTACCAGGTGTTAAGTCCCTTTCAAAGAAGTTCTTTTGAAAGACTGAGAAACTGTAAACCATACTTCGGTTGTAATTGTATAATTCAGTTGTAACTTGATTACGTTTTCTATGTAGATCATTACTCTCCTTTTTTCGTTTTGTTCTACTACCTTTCTCTATTAAATTTTACCTCTATCCTTTATTCGTTTAGAGATATTTATACTTGTAGACGAGTAGTATTTTTCTAAAATGTAAAATTGTATCCAACATACTCATGTTTAAATATTTAAATAAAATTTATAATAAGACAGAACGAAGTCATCCAAATTCTATACGTTTTTCTTAGACTTTAATATTTTCACATACACATATATGTGTATGTGTGTATGTATATGTGTGTGTGTATATATGTATGTATATATGGATATATGTGTATGTATATATGCATATGTGTGTGTGCATATATATATATGTGTACATGTACGATGTACCGAAGGGAACATCGAGTCAACCATTTCTTAGACGGATCTCACGTCCTCTGGACCCAAGCTAGGGACCCAACCCTTCTAGGGGACCTCTTCCTTTACCGTTGGGTGAGGTCATGGGAACGGACCTTTTAGAGTACCTGTCTCCTCGGAACACCCGACGTCAGGTACCCTAGTATTTCTCGACCCGTACTGACTCGCTGATTGTAAATGAATGAATGTACGTATATATGAAAGGAAATTCTATAACCGTTTCTGTGTCTTTAGAATTCGTCCAACACTTGAAACCCAAGTGATCCGATTTGTCTTATTATTAACTCGATTTGTTTGTTTAAAATTTACAGGTAGTTGTTTCCTTACCTAGTACTACCACACCATGTATATATGTTGTCTTCTAACGAGTCGGTATTTTTCCTTGCTTCAACCCGGTAAACGTCTCTGCACCTACCTAGGTCTCGGACAGTATGTCTCGCTTCATTCAGTATTTTTCTCCTTGTTTTAATTGAGTATATACACCTTAGATCTTTTTACCATATCTACTAGAATGAACGTTTCGTCGTATCTCTGTGAATACATCTCTAGCCTATGGTTTCCCCTATCTTTCCGCCCACCCAACCTACTCAGTCCTCTAACCCTAACTGTATATATCGGATGAATATGATACATATTTTATCTTTGTGTTGTGACATTTCGTTGATATGAGGTTATTTTTAATTGAAATTTTTTAATTATTTAAAGCTCTCCTTACTTACTGACACGACTATTCCCTTAAAAGAGGACCGACCAGGTTTTTCGATGTCCCTTTCTGACTTTCACCCTCGACAGGAGTGAGGGAGGGTGTGAGTGTTGAGGGTCTACAGTCGGTGAACCTTCGCTTCGCCCTTTCTTTTTCTGAGTCATCTCACCAGAGACCTCTCGACGTCTGGTACTCTTTAAGTTTCTTGGTTTGTCTTTTTGGTGAAGGAGGAAAGGACTAGATCTCCTTCTTTAAATTCTGAGTCAATGTCGTAGCGATATCTCACACACGCGTACATACAAGATTACGTTTGACTTTGGTACAAGATTTACTGACAGTCTATTCGTCTTGAATGTTCGGATCCTTTTTAGGGTTTCTTGACATAAAATAGACCTCTTCATTTAGGTAATAATACATAATACCAAAGAACGGATTAATTTTCTGTCATCCCCCTAAACTATATCGAAAAAACGATTTCAGTCCGTATTTATGACAAACTTATCTTTAATTTTGGTCTTTTCCTCATTCTTTGTTTATGGGATTGGTGTTTCCTATTATGCCTATGACACTGACTTGCGGTGCGGACCGGGGTTCGAAGAACCGTCAGTTCTGGTTTTCCTTTTGTGTCACTCAATATGTCACGGTTACTTCCTTTCGGATGTTTACGAAGTTCCCTCTTTTGGAAACAAAGACCATTATTTAAAAGGTTTTTCGTAAGTAGTAATTTAATTTGTTATTAACTATTGTCAACTCCGGAACACCTTCCTCGAATGTAAACATAAAGACTTTCTCTTGATAAAAAATAACACTGTATTTACATATTAAGTAGAGAATGAATACTCTCCAATTATACAGACACTGACTACGATGTTAATTAACATATGGATATGTTTTTACAGATTCTACTACCTGTTATACAATGTTCAGAGAGAGCCAAAAAAATTAATCGTTTGAAATGGTAAAGTTAGTTTCGGTTTACGGTCAGGTACGACCGTGGGTCGTCTTGACTAAAATTAGAAGTTTAGATGATTCTCTATGTTCCGTGGTAGAGATCGAAGTATTCACTCACTCGTAAGATCAGGGTTACCCTAAAAATTTATCGAACCTATAAAATGATATCAGGTTTCAAAAAAAAAAACTCATGTCACCCAAACAAGAGTAAACCTAAAGTCTTCACCGTCTTACCAAAAGACGAAGACCCAACCTTGTGACTGTGTACCTTTTCCCAATATCTTTTCTAATTCTTCACTTTTTGTTTCAAAGTTTTGTTCTCTGTTTTGTCCTTCAAGTTTATAGTTCCTTTTCTCACAGTCGATACTTCCTGTGTTCTTTGTAAACGTCCACCTAAAAGTTCCTTATCCATTGAGAATCTTTCCTAACTTTCAGCGACTTTTAGACGAAATTTTCGTCTTGAGTACTTGATTATCCTTCTTTTTGAATGTTTCTGATATCTGTAAAACCTTTAGGTTCCCCAATGAATTCTCAAGTTCCCCGGAATAAGATCTTATATATAGTTCACATTCTTGTCTTTATTAGTGTAGGTGTACCCCTAAATTTCGGACACTGATAGCGATCGTCTCAACTTGTTTCACCTT
The DNA here is from genome assembly GCA_006410555.1 of Capra ibex. Classification (NCBI taxonomy): domain Eukaryota; kingdom Metazoa; phylum Chordata; class Mammalia; order Artiodactyla; family Bovidae; genus Capra; species Capra ibex. The sequence goes on from SJYO01001178.1 coordinate 2,265,714, forward strand.
GCTTCTCCCATCTGTCCTATCCTCTAAACCATGTCTTTATTCTTCTCTTTCTGGTGGATGTCTCGTCGTCGTATCTTCCCGGTCGTCTTTCTCCGACCTGACCCTCGACCTGCGTGAACCTACACTGGAGAGAAAATGATGAGTGACAGGACAGTATACTCAGTTCAATGTTTTGAAGAGGTTCGCAGCGTAAGAAGTAAGTATTTTTATTCCTATTCTTGTCTCAATAGTCCGTTCCATTCACCGTAGTATGTGTTTTATGACTCGTATCACGGGAGGTGTTTCTGACGACGACGACGACGACGACGACGATTCAGCGAAGTCAACACAGACTGAGACACGCTGGGGTATCTGTCGTCGGGTGGTCCGAGGGGGTAGGGACCCTAAGAAGTCCGTTCTTGTGACCTCACCCAACGCCAAAGGAAGAGGTTACGTAGTTTCACTTTTCACTTTCACTTCAGTGAGTCAGCACAGGCTGAGAAGCGTTGGGGTACCTGACGTCGGGTGGTCCGAGGAGGCGGGTACCCTAAGAGGTCCGTTCTCATGACCTCACCCCACGGTAGCGGAAGAGGCGGTGCTTCTGATAACTCCGTAAATGTCCCTGATCTCCACCCCAGTCTCTTTCTCACTCTCCACTTTTTCCTTCCTACCCCTCTCTCTTCCCTTCCTACTCTCTCCCTCATCCCTCCCTTCCCTCCTCTCCTTTCCTTCTTCTGGGTCCCCTTCTTTGCTTCCTACCTTCCTTTCCTCCCTTCCTCCTTTCTCTTTCTCCCTCCCTCCCTCCTTTTCTCCGTCCCTCCCTCTTTCTCCCTTTCTCTCCGCTCCCTTCTCCTTCTTCCTTCGTTTCTTTCTCTTCTGAGAGATGAGTCCCTCGGGCCTTTTTTTATGTCTGTCGGTTCATTTTATCGCTTCTTTCGGGTACGCCAATGTGTGATGACCTGCCTCATATGACCTCATCGATACGGAGTCTCTGGCACCAGGTACCCCAGCGAATCTCAGCCTGTACTGACCTCACTGACTTTCGTTCCACGGAGTCTCTACTCAAGTTGAGGTTGGAGTATCTCTCAATTCAGCACAGGTTGAGAAACACTGGGGCACCTGATATGTCAGGTACCTTAAGAGGTCGGTCTTATGACCTCACCCATTGGTAAGGGAAGTGGTCCTCTAGAAGGGTTGGGTCCCTAGCTTGAGTCCAGAGGGTGAACCGCTCGTCTAAGAAATGATCGACTCGGTGGTACCTTTGGGTGTCTATCAATTTGACTACGGGCTTCACCAAGATAGAGTTCTAGAGTGACAGTCAAACGTTATCTAGAGAAGAGACCCCCCTTTTTTAGATAATATGAGTAAAATCTTTTAATTACAGTCCGTTCCAACCCACTAATAAATGTCAGTATTTGTCCCCTACTCGTATCGGGACCGACTGGATATAAAGGTTTTAAATAACGGACTTAAAAAAATGAACGAAAACCGGATCTTTGAACTTCTGTAAGAGGATTCAAATTACTTATCACAGAGTCTAAGATGAATTCATATTTAGATTTCTTGGATAACATGTAAAATAAGTAATATTCTGACGGTTCTGACTCGTACAACGAGAAACCTCATTTATTAATAATGGAGAAACAATGACATTGGTGACAGAGACTTCCGTTAAATCGGGTCTGTACAGTTAATTATGGTCTTAGTAATCAAGAACCGTCGGTCACGGGGAACTATGGAAGAGGGAATAAGATCGGTTTAGGATCGTCGATATTATTGTCTCTAGGAAAAGTCACAGGACATAGGAACCAACAATAAAAACTTAACATCGATCTTTCACATAAAGACTTTCTAATTTTTTTTTTTTTTGAAAACAAAACTTTCTTTGAATGTATAGGGTCGGTTACTTCGGATAACAACTTATGAATATCCCTTATGTCCTTGTACAAAGTCAAGAAAGAAAGTAACAAAGTTTCAGGTTTGATTTTTCAGTGATTTTTTTATGAGTAACCTTACCCTAAACCCAAATACGAATAAAGACTGTAGTCGTATACGGGGTCCTAGGTGAGTCCAACTCAAGCAGAATCCTTTTACCGTCTCCCTGAACCGAGGTGGAAAATTAGTCTAAAGTGAACCACTGGCGACAGTTAGAGAAAAGTCCCTAGTCTGCAGTCGAGGCAAAAATCTGAGGATGTAGAAATGTCTTTTCATGGTCCGTCTAGGGGAGTAAAGGACTTCGAATCGTGGATTTTCCCCTCTGCTATGAATTTTTCAAATTTTCTACTAGGGTGCTCAACCATTTGTATAATTTTAAAAATAACGTAAGATTTTTGTTTCCATTAATGGTTGGTTCTCTTCTGTAGTAGGACAGTCAATGATTTACACACACACGTACGAGTCAGTGAAGTCAGTACAGACTGAGAAACACTGGGGTGCCTGACTTCGGGAGTTCCGAAGAGACAGGTATCCTAAAGGGTCCGTTCTTAACACCTTGTCGAACGGTAGAGGAGGAGGTCTCCCAGAAGGGTTGGGTCCCTAACTTGGCCACCGAAGGCGTCGAGGACGTGACCGTCTACCTAATAAATGGTGACTCGGTGAACCCTTCGGGTTAATGATTTACTCGTTAATAATTTACGTATTAAATCAGTTATTTACGACTCGACTCTCCCCATTCTACCAGTTTCTTCTGGATGAAAGAGTAGTACAGTAGTAGTAGTTATAGTTTTAGTGGTACATAGATTGTACTTTTAACGAATAGTATACGGTGACCGATCAAATTCATGAAATACGTGTGATGGAGTAAATTAAAAATATTGTTGAATACTCTAGTCACTATAATAGAAGTGCATGTCTACTCCTTTGACTTCGAGTCTTTCCAATCCACTGAACAGGTTCTACTGTGTTAATCATTCATGGTCTCGACTCTGAACTTAGGTGTGTAAGACCGAAGTGTCAGATTTGGGTTTCCTTCATTCCAAACTAGAGACAGAACGTCCTGACCATTCTAAAGTGATTTACTCCTCCTCTGACGTCCCCCTTTCATACACGTTTTAGTTCTTCCACTCTTTTGAGTCAGGCGGTTTCACCTCTTTATACTAACCTCTCAACAACAATTGTTGTTGTTTGTTGACTCTGAAGAATCGTTCTTTGTCTTTTTAGTTTTACTGTAAAATCCTTCTACCGAGACTGTCATTACACGAAGTCAAGTCAAGTCAGCGAGTCAGCACAGGCTGAGAAACGATCTACCTAAGTTTGTCGATTTCCTGATCAACTGTCTGGAAGCAATATTCAGTCCGAACCCCTATATTTCTGAACCTCTTCGTCATTACTCTTCTTGTTTTAGTTACTCTTTGTAATGTTATTCTTCACAGGCAGAGTCAGTGACTTACTCGGACTCCCCAGTCTCTTGTACCTCTGGGTTTCTACCGAGACTTAAGTTGGACCTGTTTATCCTTATGCCACAGTAGGACTGTTTAAACCTCTCAACTAAAACGTTTCTGTTCATACTTGATTTAACTATTAAAGGGACTTCAGAGACCAAAAGGATACGTTGAGTCAAGAAGCAACGAATGAAGACAGAGACTGTGCGGCACAGAGATAAGGGGTTCCGAATCAGAAACTAGGAGAACAGAAAAAAGGGTAGGCAATTGGATGTAAAAGTGCTCGTGAGAACTGTCTTCACACTATCTTCTAGTGGGAAGAGTGCTAGTGAGACTTCCAAACCTATCCAAAAGTATCCCTGTCAACACTATTATACCTAACGGATTTTATAAAACGAGGGGGAAACGTACTTCTACCGGACTTTCAGACCGTATGGGACATCGGACGTGTGAAGTCCTATCGTGGGAACGGCTCTAGACACAGATCGAAACTTAAGTCTCCTAGACCCGACCGACTTACTACGGAGATCTTATAACAGTGCGAACGGAATTACTATAAAGGTTTGTTCGACACTAGTCTTACGGATTTTCACCTGATTCTAAACTCTAAACACATGGGAAAACACGGACGAACGATCACTTACAGTGTGCACACAGGTCTACACAAGGTTTTGAACGAAAGCAATATTGGACCATTAATCCACCACTGCCTTACCGTTTTGGAAAGACCGGAGAGAACTACCGACATGGGTTTCCTTGTCTTATTAGTATGTATTGGTTAATCAGACCCGATCAAGTATAAGACACCTAAATTCTCTCTTGTTCCCTTTTATCTTTGACCCCTGTCATTCATGTCTGTTAAGAAAGTTCTGTAAAACATTTACTTTGTCTCTAAATCCTGGTACTACGCCAGTCCGACCACCTCCCCCCGTCCCATCACTTCAGTTCTTCCTAATAACGTAAGAAAGACTCAGCAGTTATTTGATTAGGAGGAAAGATTGAAGAATTTTTTTATAAAAGGGTCATGTGCTTTTCATAGTGTTTCTTTTTATTAACTCTCGCACACTACGAGTTTCCACAAGATTCCATTAAGTGTAGAATTATTAATAACAGATATAAACTTACGTGTGTATACACTAGATAAATAATAAGGTTTCTCAAACCGTTCAATTCGTCAAATAAATCTGGTTATTTTAGTCAAAAATTCAAAAATTGTAAAATTGGTGACTCTTTCTCCTGTCAGAACCCGAAAGGTCTTCCGTAGACAATAAGACAAGGTAAAGACACCTTACGGTAAGGGGAAGTTGGTGGTGTTTGTTTGTAAGTTGTCATAAACAAGAAACCTCGTAAAACAAAGGTATTGAAGTCCAGTGTCCTTCCAACCTGTCTTCTCTCCCTGAAGAACAATTACTTAGGAAGAGAAAAAGGTTTCCGAATTGGGACTAGGTAATCTTACGAACTAAAAGAAGATGTTATTTATATGGGGTTCCAATAAAAGGAACCCCTTAACCGACCCGTGTTTACTTAGGACTTAAAAGTACCGGACTGAAGTTAAAAAAAAAAAGAAAATGTTAAGAGACGGACCGTCTTAAGAGTCTAATTTCTGACTGAGTGTGTCTACCGGTCTAATCCGTAAGACTAATTTTCTTACTCAGAGAAGTCGACTACGATCAATAACATTCCTTGATTGGTTCCTTTCCACTCAGGATTTATAGGTAAGATCTCCTTTCTGAATCGGTCGGTTTTATTTAATTCATGTAAATCTGTTCCGTGTAAGATTTGTAAAGATTGGTGATAGGTCTACAAAGATACGTTTGTAGAGGTTTGACCAAGGAAAACCCTTCGTATTAAAACTTTGTGACTACTTTTGTTTACAGGTAAAAAGTTGTCTAGATTGCTTGACAAGTTGAAATAATTTGTCTCTTGAATAATAAGACGTAAAAAGAAAGATATATTTTTCAGAGTAAAAGCATTAGTTTTTTATTATTTATGAACTCAAGTTCAACAGGAGGTGAACTTCCTTCGGTACTTAAGATAGCTAGAATTTTTAGGTAGAAACTTCTCTATAGTAACCGTTCCATACTTCTGTAATTATTGACTGTGTAAATAAATCGAAATTAAAGAATTTCCTTGAAGTCTAAGTAAGAGAGTGTTGGATGCGTTATGTTATCTCTATCTGTCCGTAATAGTAGTGGTAAAACGTTTACCCATTTGACCCCAAGTCTTTAAATTCCCTGAATGAGCTCCAGGGTTTCGAACCTTACGATTTCCGTTTTGTGTTAATATACTGAAGTTTGAGGTTGGGGTGTCGAAAAGTACTGTAGTGAATACAGAACAAAGTCATAGACTCTTCTGTCACTTAGATGGTCATGTCAAGGATAAAGGTTGTCCAAAGTATTGTTGGTAAAGAGTCGACTAAATCACTGACTTAAGGTATGCCCGGAAAGACTTATCTAATGATATTTCTAGTATCGAAGATATCAAATTTTTTTAAAGTCGGTGTTTTAAACATTACGAGTTTATTCAACTACCTAGTTTGTATTATTCCTCAGATTTCTAAGTCTTCACTAACTTTATTTATAAAGATCAATTATGACGTAAGTATGATATTACAATTTATTAAAAAATTGAGATTATAATTGAGTTGTCAATCTTTCTCCCTTCCTTTCTCACATACAAACAAATTTTTCTCTGATTTGTTCCAGATTATTTCAGTATTTGTTAACGAAATGTCTCGAGTGGTTCAAAAGTCAAGTTCCACCGTCTTCTTTGTGTATACAAATGAAAAATAAGGAAGGGTTTTGGGTAAACTTTTATTCTTCAAGAAAAATTTCTTATTTGGGGATTGTCGTTACCTTTGTTCTTTATTGTATTAGTCATCTGGTCGTTGAAACTTCTTTATTTTTCGTCTACTCTAGTTTGACTACCTTTTAGGTTTGGTCTCTTCTGACGTTGTGTGTCATCCACACCCTTTCTGTCGGCACTTTCTCTGTAAGTAGAGATTCCTGAGCAGTGTCTCTTTGGCGTTCAAGACTCAGGTGTTTTCTCTCTCCGTCTCACCTACTCCTCCTCTAATGGTTCTATTCGTTAGTTTCTTTGTGGCTATCTTGTCCACTCGTTCCCACCGGGACTTAGAGGGGTAGATACCTTTAAAAGACCAACCCATAACGAAGGTGTCCTAGACTGCTTCATCCCGAGGGTCGTATCCCGTACTTTACCTTCGTGTCGGTTCCGACCCAACGGTAAGGGAAGGGGTCCCCTAGAAGGCCTAGGTCCCTAGTTTGGACCCAGGGACGTAACGTCCGTCTAAGAAATATCGGCCTCGGTGGTCCGTTCGGGTCTCCATTGAGATCTGTGGGTGTTACCTGTGTGCGTGTTTTCCTTCGTTAAAGGTGTGGGTTTATAAAGAACGGGACCTTTAGGACGCCAGAGTCGGACTTGTCGACGAGGGTCATACATCAGATCTTCTTTGGTTCAGACGAATGTGTCTTTAAAATTTTAAGGGTTACTTTACGATACAAGGATCTTTTGTATTTATATGTGTCAAGGTCTTCTTTAACATTTGGGTTTGATCTATTATCAAATCCCCGTTTAACTCATGTATACACACTAGGGTTTTCCCATGACCCAGGGCTAGTAAAATACCCACTTAGACAGTGTGTTTTTTTATTTATTTATTTTAATTAAGATAAAATAAATTTAACAGGGAACTGTAAATTTTTCTCTTAACAGAGGATTGAGTAAGACACTCCGACCGTGTTTATGTATGTGTTTATATGATTTACGATGATCGACCCAAGAGACCCGGTACGGATAGAACGGTTACTAGTATGAATCGTAAAAATTACGACTTATATGTACAATATCCTCTTCCTTTTCCGTTGGATGAGGTCGTGGGAACGGACCTTTTAGGGTGCCTACCTCTCCGGACCTTCCAATCTCAGGTACCGTAGCGTTTCTCAGTCTGGACTGACTCGCTGACTCGTATGTATAGTTCTCTGGGTTATAGGCAAGATAATGGTGTGAGAGGTGAAGAGAAACACTCGGAGTAGATGAGATGAATTTGAAAAATCTGTTTAATCGAAGAGATCCGTAGACTCAAATATCTAGAATGGTATTTGATTAAAGTGTACACCCACCATTAAAATTGAAGAAAAATTTTATAATCGTTTAATTCTGATAAGAAATTGATCTCATTTTTCTTATCTCGGAACATTGATTTATGTCGAAATGTTCCGGAGGAAATAGTAACCTTTGAATTAAGTGTCTTGAGTGAGACAATTGTATTATTTCTTGGTAAACTATCTACCTGTGTGTATGTGTTTGAACTTGTGAAATATAGGTAAGGACTGAGAAAGTATTAAGAATCATTCAATTCTTATCTTCCTTTGATAAACTTTTGGTAATTTAACTATTTTTCTTACATAGACTTTGTACCCCGTTTGTTGTAAGAATTCCCATTTTCTATTCTTTCTTAATTCTTTTTCTGTTTAGTGGTCATAATGAGTTTGAATAGAACTTCAATGATCTGTTCTTTCCTTTACTTCGTATTTATAATCTTTCTTTTATCTGTTCAGATACTTATCAATATCAAGTTCTATTAGTTAACTTTTAATAACCTTGATTATCAAAGGACTCCCTAGTTCTACATTCTATGTAGTTTATTAATGTAATGGTATTTCGTTATTATGGTAATTTACTTTAAATTTTTAGTATAAATATTATTAAATTTATAAGTATATAAATTCTTTTTGGTTTTCCACATTCTTTTACAAATTTATAAAGACTCTTTGAAAAAGTTTTCAGACTTATTTATAGTTTTACGTATTTATTGATATAATCATAAGAAAATATGTATCCTGATAGGGTAACCATTTACATAGTTAAAAACCGTTTAGTTATCGATGTTTAAGGTCCACTGAGACTATTTTTAGGTTTGATAAAAATCACCTTGAACTTCTCAACTAAAATTTCAAATAAACATTTACACTGGTCTTTTTCTCGAATTGCAACTTTTCTTGTTAACTCTGTAAAAAGGGGTCGTTTATTATTTTACTTGATATTTTAGTAAGTTTGATTTTGTCTTAAGTATTATTTTTATACACCTCTACTGTGTCATCATTTCTTCGGACGGTTACCTCCTCTGGGTCCAAGTTGGGGACCCAGTCCTTCTGGTGACCTCCTCCTTTACCGTTGGGTGAGGCCACAAGAACAGACCTCTTAGGGTACCTGTCTCCTCGGACCGCCCGATGTCAGGTGTCCCAGTGTCTCAGGTTGTGTTGACTCGTTTGCATATATGTATCTATGTGTGTGTGTACTTAGAGGTCTTATATAGGTGTTATCACTTCTTTTGTGTACTTTGTTCCTTTATTTACTTAGAATGATTCGAGACGGGAGAGTCACGTCGTCCTAGTCGGTCTCTTTTCAGATACTCTGACACGTCAACTATTTGTGAAATTTACGTCACACCTTATCGACATTTCTGTTTTACGGTCATTGGACAACCACTATAATATATATTTACATTGTCACTATTAGACCAATTCCCACTCGTAAAATCTATAAAAATTAGTACCCAGTGACAACCGAAAAAGAAACTTTATGTACTTCATACTGGGTCATCGTTTTCTTACCTGCCTCCTCGGACCCTCCGACGTCAGGTACCCCAGCGATCCCCAGCCTGTGCTGACTCACTTAAGTGAAAGTGAAAAGTGAAAGTACGTAACCTCTTCCTTTACCGTTGGGTGAGGTCACAAGAACGGACCTCTTAGGGTCCCCACCCTCTCGGACCACCCGACTACAGATGCCCCAGCGTGTCTCAGTCTGCGCTGACTTCGCTGACTCGTCGTCGTCGTCGTCGTCGTCGTCGTCGTCGTCGTCGTCGTCGTCGTCGTCGTCGTCGCTTTCTTTTGTGAACATGAACCTTTGTACACCTGGTTCCAAAGAGTCGACTGCAATACCTTTAGACGTCGTAGATTAGGAGCCAACACCCGTACAGGGACACGTAAAATCCTACAAATCGTCGTAGGGATCGAAGATGGCTCCGGTCTTTTCGTAAACAATATTTATTTAGTCTCGTGGAAAGAGGGAATAAGTTTTAAGAGGTTACTTAAGGGTAAGTCAAGTTAGTGAATCAGTACAGGTTGAGAAACACTGGGGTACTTGGCGTCGTGTGATCCGGAGGGACAGGTAGTGGTTGAGGGTCTCAAGTGGGTATAGGTACAGGTAACTCAGTCACTACGCTATGTTGGTAGAGTAGGAGACAGCAGGGGAAGAGGTCTGAACCGTTTCATTACAGAGACGAAAATTATACGACAGATCCAACCAGTATTGAAAGGTAGGTTCCTCATTCGTAGAAAATTAAAGTACCGACGTTAGTGTTAGACGTCACTAAAACCTCCGGTTCTTTTTATTTCAGTCGGTGACAAAGGTGTAGATAAAGGGTACTTCGCTACCCTGACCTACGGTACTAGAAGCAAAAGACTGACAACTCGAAATTCGGTTGAAAAAGTGAGAGGAGAAAGTGAAAGTAGTTCTCCGAGAAATCAAGGAGAAGTGACAGATTGTATTCCCAACACAGTAGACGTATAGACTCCAATAACTATTNACGTCACTAAAACCTCCGGTTCTTTTTATTTCAGTCGGTGACAAAGGTGTAGATAAAGGGTACTTCGCTACCCTGACCTACGGTACTAGAAGCAAAAGACTGACAACTCGAAATTCGGTTGAAAAAGTGAGAGGAGAAAGTGAAAGTAGTTCTCCGAGAAATCAAGGAGAAGTGACAGATTGTATTCCCAACACAGTAGACGTATAGACTCCAATAACTATAAAGAGGGCCGTTAGAACTAAGGTCGAACGCGAAGAAGGTCGGGTCGTAAAGAGTACTACATGAGACGTATCTTCAATTTATTCGTTCCACTGTTATATGTCGAAACTACATGAGGAAAAGGATAAACCTTAGTCAGACAACAAGGTACAGGTCAAGATTGACAACGAAGGACTGGACGTATGTCCAAAGAGTTCTCCGTCCAGTCCACCAGACCATAAGGGTAGAGAACTTCTTAAAAGGGGTCAAATAACACTAGGGGTGTCAGTTTCTAAAACCGTATCAGTTATTTCGTCTTTACCTACAAGAAGACCTTGAGAGAACGAAAAAGTTACTGTAATGAAATGTCATTTAAGGTTCAAGAGGAGACGAGACATCGACGGCCTTCTTATGTGGTGTGTCCAGAGGTTGGGATCTACCCCTCTTGGGAAGAGGGGTGAGTGGGTGGAAGTGTCGACACTTTGGTTTTTCCAGAGGTCTGTGGTGGTTTACAGGGGAACCCCCGTTTTAATGGAGATCAACTCCTGGTGATGACACTTGTTAACTTTAGTTCAGAGAAGGAGGAGGCCCAGACTTCTTGTGGGGCGTCACCCAAACCGCAGTAAAGTGCTCATAACAATTGTGAGTAGAGACTGGTAGGGAAACATAACGGACCTGAAGACTGTGACGTGTGAGTACCCAGTGAGAGGGTCTCAGGTCCTGGTCTTTGTTGTCAAAGTAGGGAAGAGAAAAGGAGTTTAGAGGTAGTAAGAGGTAGGAACGCAAGTTGATTACCGAAATGAAGGATAAAATGACTCTTTTATCTCCGTTAAAATTTTATGGAAAGAGTAGAAAGATAATGTTTAGGATGGTCGTAGGTGCACAGGCATGGAGATGTGAGTTGGAAAGGAGAATAATTTCACCCACTAAGGAGGGACGAGGATCGATGTGAGTATATTACTCTCCATCGTGTGTGTAATTAAAAGATCGGTAATTATTACGTATAAACGGTGGTAGGTTTCATATACGTTATGAAATTAGTTCTATGATGGAATAAGATCAACATCTTGATAAAACTATTACGAGGTAAAAAATATAGACTAAGATATCGGACCATTGCAATAAATATTTGTAGTTATTTCACACTCCTTTGAACTATATACTATCGATAACTGTTTGACAAACCTCCGGGTCACAGAAAAGTTTCTTACCTACTGAGGTAGGTAGACCATAGTTCGTTGGTGTAAATATTGAAACTTATTTAACTCCTACAACTGCGCTCATTTCCACTTTCAGTAACCCACAATAAAAATTCTTGTTAAGTCACTCCTTTTTTATACTTTCGTAAAACAGTCCATAAAATAACTCTTGGATGATATGACGAAAATCTGATGGAGATTCCATGCACCTTCAGAAGTCATTCCATTCATTGGAGTTTCCAATTGAAAAATATAAACCCCCCTTGTCCTATAGGAATGTTACTAAGTGGAATACCACGTCAAAGGACTCTTTGAGACCATTATTTTATTCTAAAGGGATATGGACGGGGTGAAAAGAATATCCCTACGATACTCCGAAGTGTTTACAACCGATATGTACGTTAAACTTTTTCAATTCACTTAATTTACGTTTGATAATGGGGGAAGTTTTTTAAAGTGAGGGGTGGGACCTTTATAAGGTAGGATTCCATGCGTCTTACTACCGAGATACAACGAGATATTCGAGGAAAATCGAATATGTTAAACGTCTTGGTCCCTGATAACATAAGAAAAGGTAATACTTCGGATTTATTCCTCCCCTTCCCTTATGTTAATTTATTCGTAAATTCAATAGATCTTCTGTCTCCTTTACCTGTGTAAGATTGAAGACCTCGCTACTCATATTTACTTGAGTCGACCGGTATTAGACCTTTCTCGAGTGTCCACTCCACTCAGTCTTCAACACTACCTTCTTACTCACACAAAGACTTTTCCTGGACCCTCCCACGAGACCAGTACCACCCACCGTTCACGGTTCCGATCTGTAGTCCTGTCCCGCCCTGGTCTCTCGGAACGACCTCTCAACAGTTTACATAAACGGGTTGATTTAAGTTCTCTTGTACGTCCGAAATTTCAATCACGGATACCTCATTGTGTAATTCACTTTATTCAGTTTCTATTTATAGTACTATAGTGAATATACACTTCAAAATTTTACTATGTTCACTTGAATAAATACTTTGTTTATCTGAGTGTCTGTGTCTTTTGTTTGAATACCAATGGTTTCTCCTTTGTACCCCCTTCACCCCCCTTTTATGTAATCCTGAATCCCTAGTTGTATATGTGTGACGACGACGACGACGACGACGACGACGCAGCGAAGTCAGCACAGGTTGAGACACTCTGGGGTCTCTGCCGTCGGGTGGTCCGAGGGGGCAGGGACCCTAAGAGGTCCGTTCTTGTGACCTCACCCAACGGTAAAGGAAGAGGTCACGTACTTTCACTTTTCACTTTCACTTTAGTGAGTCAGCATAGGTTGAGAATCGCTGGGTACCTAACATCGGATGGTCCGAGGAGACAGGTACCCTGAAAGGTCACTTCTCATGACCTCATCCCACGGTAACGGAAGAGGGTATATGTGTGATAATATATATTTTACCTAGTGGTGTTTCTGGATGACATATCGTGTCCTTTGGTATGAGTCATAAAACCTTATTGGTCCCTTTTCTTAGACTTTTTCTTGTCTATATATATATATATATAAATATTGATTTAGTGAAACAATATGTGGACTTTGATTATGTAACATTTAGTTGATATAAAGTTAAGAAAATTACCAATTTTTATTTGGAATTTTTTTTCCATCCCGGACTGGACATTGTTTAATATTTATGTCTGATCATCCTAAAGTCAAACGTTCCGACACCTCTCTATTCTGTTCTTTATTCCACAAATTCAAAATGTATCAAGTTCCATCTTTTATCACTTTATGACCGTCGCAGGACCGTTCTCTCGCATGTACACTGATTTACACCAAGATTCCTACATCTCAACCGAGACTTATTTCTGTCCTTCTCCCCTACCCCACCTCAGTAAATATGTTGAGAATTCAATCAATGACGACGACGACGATTCAGCGAAGTCAGCACAGACTGAGACACGCTGGGGTATCTGTCGTCGGGTGGTCCGAGGGGACAGGGACCCTAAGAGGTCCGTTCATGTGACCTCACCCAACGGTAAAGGAAGAGGTTACGTACTTTCACTTTTCACTTCACTTAAGTGAGTCAGCACAGGCTGAGAATGACTGGGGTACCTGACGTCGGATGGTCAGAGGAGACGGGTACCCTAAAAGGTGCGTTCTCATGGTCTCACCCAACGGTAACGGAAGAGGTTTCAATCAAGGATGGTCCATAGTTTATTTTTTTAAAAAAATTACAAAACCCCTTTATAATGGTACAGGGTTTTTACTTTTTGTCTTGTAGAGGTTCCTATTTCATCCGTTACCGAGTTGTATTTTCTCGAATTTTGCGAAAAAAAAATTACAGATTTTACATTATAGGACCTCCGTACTAAAAAAAAAAATTAGAGTATGCCTGTCTTTAGTGTTTTGATCTCGTACTTATTTCGAAGAGACATCACTGATTGTCGTTGTGTCATGTCGATTTTACCACTGATTATTGTAGTGGTGTAGGAGCTCTGAGTCGATTATGGTCGTAAAGGATTGTAATGAATTGGTGTCTTGTGAAACAGTTACTATTTTACACCTACTTTGTGGTTGGATCTTCTATCAGACGTCCGAACTGATTGTCCCCTGTCGTTTTATATTCACGAAGTCCTTCTAGAGTTTCGACTTAAGTATGTAAACTTTTCTTTGTAAATTATTTTAGTGTTCACTTAAGTTATGTTTTTCTAAGAATACCCTGAAAGGACCTCCCGAACACCAACTCTGACACGGAAAGGAGCGTCCCCCACATAGGGTGTATGGAGTCCCGTTTTTTGTTGGGTTTTTGTATTTTGTCTTCGTTATGACATTGTTTAAGTTACTTGTAAAAAATTTACCAGGTGTAGTTTTTTAGAAATTTTCTTCTTTTTCAAGAATGTCAACTCTTTATTAGTTTATAGATCTGTACTTCGAATATTACAGATACTAAATGAAATTTTATAAAGGTGCCTTCGTATATACGAACACTTCGTGGATGTCGTTTCCCGTCATGTGCTTCGGCGTCCGTCCTGGTCTGGGACCTCGCGCCCCAAAGGTACGACGGTAAAATCTGGGTCTCACGTGCATAATCTACGTCAGTACCGTTTATAGCATATAATTGTGTATATATACCTTAGATCTTTCTCTCATGACTACTAGGGTGAACGGTCCGTCGTTTCCTTTGTGTAGAACCTGTGTCACCCCATTCCTCTCCCACCCTACTATACTCTCGTGTCGTGACTTTGTGTATGTAGTAGTATACATTTCATCCCGTGGTCACCCTCGAACGACATACAACGTCCCTTGGGTTTCCGTCACGAGACACCGTCGGATCTCCCCACCCCCGAGTTCTCCCTCCCCTGTACACATATGGACACCGACTAAGGACAACGACGTACCGTCTTTGGCAGTGTCATAACATTAGTAGGAGATTAAAATTTTTAATATATATATATATATTTCAACATCAGTATCTCCTCGACATAGAGGAGATTCTACGGATACAATTTGAGGATTGGAGTTATTGACGTACGCCTCTGTCCCGAAAATTTCACGATTAATTCCGTTTTACTCTAGTACACCACCCGGGATTTGTTTGTCTTAATCACAGGAACATCTTGCAATTCTGATTTTTGTTTGTCCTTGAGTGTACTCGTTTCTGGTCTACTTCTGTGTCGTTCTTCCGACGGTAGACGTTCCGTTTCTCTCTCCTTTAGAGTCTCGTTTGGTTTGGAGGATTGTGGACCTAGAGTCTGGATGTCGAGGGTCTTGACACTCTTTGGTTAAAGACAACGACTTCAGTGAGTCAGACGTCATAAAACAATGTCGTGGGGATCGTTTGCTTATGTCCACAGACGGGTTTTTATAAGTTTGGTCCCTCGACAGTTGTTTACAGGGGCTCTACGACAGATTAGGTGGGTAGGAGGAACTCCGTTTCGGTGGAGATTCAGAAGGTCAACTCCCTATTTTTCACGGACCCTTCCTCTGAAGTAAGTACCTTCTACCGACTCGACAACCATTACCGTGTAACTCTTTTGAGACTTTAGATATAAAATTCGAGATATCTCGTGTTTTGGGTAGTAGTCAAAGCCTGTAGATTCAACATCAGGATTTCGGGACCAACTGTTTAATTATACTTCTTGTAACCTTTCGATACAATGTCTTGAGACGTAATTTGTAATGAATTTTTAGTAGTTATTTATGTGTACTTTTCGGTCTTCAGAACTAAAAAGAACAAAAGAAAACAAAGTAATGTAAATTTAAGAACTAAGTAGACGATAAGTAAATTGTTTGTTTTGTCTCCATTTCGGGTAGGGATTACAAATCAGTAAAGAGTCTATCAGAAAAAGGGTGGCTGGTTACTAAACATTATCAAATAACTATGGTGACTCTGAAGACCTCAGTCTGACGGACCGACTTTGTGAATGGTCACTACCGAAATCCATTGTGATATTTTAGTTCTGTCATTAACGCGGATAGTCTCTCAGTTTTTTTTATTAGACCCTTTCCCAAGGTCATCAACTGTACATTCGGGAGTTGTCTGCACTCGATGACACTAAGATAATTCGTGCATATGTATGTGTCGTCAAATAAAGACCTAAGATATAAGACAACTGACCATTGAGAGGGTGTAGCTACACTAGGTCGGTATTTGTGAGGTATTGGGTTGAGGGACGGGGTGGATTTTCGAGGTGAAGGGAGTAAAACTTTGGTTCCTCCTGTACACCCCGACGACCCGTGTTTCCAGAAAGACACAGGGACTAAAGAAAAAATCTGTGTGACACGTCGAATGTCCTAGAATCAAGGGGTTGGTCCCTAACTTGGGTCCGAGACGTCACTTTCGTGGTTCAGGATTGGTGACCAGACGGTCTCTTAAGGGAGGTTAAAGAACTAATATCCTTTATCCGCAGGAAGTCGGAGGTACTGGAAGGGACTCAAGGTCACTCGTCCAAGTTTGTCAACGATTAGTCCCTTCCCTCCGCTACTCCTCTGTTCCCTCCTTGTTAGTTATTAGTTAGTTATTTGTTGTTTCCTGAAGGAACCACCGACTCACCATTTCTTAGGTGGGCGATTACGTCTCCTGTACCCAAGGTAGGGACAAGGTCCGTCTAAGGTGTAAGGAGCCTCATTGGTTCAGGGACGTGACATTGATTACTCGGGTGTGATCTCCGTTGCGAGACGTTGTTCTCTTGGGTGACGTTGCTTTTTGGACTCGTGGTGTCGATCTCTGTCGGGTCCACACCGTTGTTTCTGGGTCCCGTTGGTTCTTATTTCTTTCTTTGTTATCTTGTCCGAACGCCGTTCCAGGACCAAGGGGGAGTTTCCTATGTGTCTTGAGATGGAAACTCGACAAAACGTCTATGCCTTTGGGGGTGGTCCACCCTCTTCAATTGACACACGGCGGGTGTTCGTGTCTCTGGGGTGTGGTCAACTTTGGTCTCCAACTACTACGACTGAGGGTAAATGGGTGGTGGTTGGTTAGTCTTCTTCCAGGCGCTCGACCAGAGTTAGTGCGAAAGAAACTAGGTAATGTTATTTCCGTGGAATGATGGGCGAGGTCCACCCCTGTGTGTCAGAACTGTCGTAATTGGCCGACACCGGGTAAAACACACCGTTTCGTTTTTGGTTTTTTTTTTTTTTTTCCATAAGAAAAGATGAAGTGAGTTTTGCGACAGAGACTCCGAAGTTAAGACACAGTCCCATGGTTTCAGTCTAAGTCGTAGGTAAAGTCGTTTTTTACAGAATAGAGTTGACGGAAAGATTAACATTGATCTCGGACTTTGACACTTGGAACCACTCCAGACCCACCTTTATTCGGGGACGAAGTGTTCTCTCGTTCTTAGTTTTAGGTTAGTTCCTTGGTTTGTGACCATCCCCTTCCCCGGTCCGACCCCCGTCCTCCGCCACTCGTTCAAGAGGACGGAGTAAAAGACCTTCCAGAGTCGGGAGTGGTATATTGACTCCAAGAGTTTTCAGTGATGGACAGAAGGATGAGATCAAACGTCGATCCGTTTCAGTAAGTGGAACCATGGGGTCACCCGGGACTTGATCTCCAGTGTTCAAACTTCTAAACCTCGGTGGCCGCACTCCTTCCTAAGGATGGACCCGGGCCCAGGACTGGACCGGTAAAGGAGAACCGACTACCACCCGTCCTCTGAAGACCTGGAGACTTTACACGTCCCAGGTCGTGTTCCCGTCCTTTCTGTCCTGGCGGTTGTCTCGGGAGTGTCTCTTCTGCCGCCCCTCTCCGCCGTCCCTCCTCTTTGCTCCCTGACCCTTCTTTGGGGCTCTGGAACAGATCCCCTCCTCGGTTCCCTCTCGGCGAAGGACGAGTTGACGCGTCCGCACTGACCACGGACCTTCGGCCACGCCAGGGACCCGACACGCAGGCGAAGTCGAGGTTCGTAGGGACGACACGCGGTCATGGGGGTATGAAGTGACTAGCGAACGAAGAGGACGGGATTGGACGAGTGAAGGACACGTACGCACAATTCAGCGAAGTCAGCACAGGCTGAGAAACATTGGCATACCTGACACCGGGAGGTCCGAGGCGACAGGTACTCCAAGGGGTCCGTTCTTATGACCTCACCCATCGGTAAAGGAAAAGGTCCTCTGGAAGGGCTGGGTCCCTAGTTTGGACCCAGAAACTGTAGAGGACCTGACCGTCCGCCCAAGAAGTGGTGGTCGTGGTGAACCCTTCTGGTGAGTGGAGGACGGAGAGAGGTACTGACGAAGAAAGGAAAAAAATTCAGAGTTTAAAATATAACCCCGTAGTAACTAAATACCCGAAGGGAGTCATCGAGTCACCATTTCTTAGATGGGCTCTACGTCTTCTGTGCTTAAACTAGGGACCCAGCCCTTCTAGGGGACCTCCTCCTTTACCGTTGGGCGAGGTCATAAGAACGGACCCTTTAGGGTACCTGTCTCCCCGGACTGTCCGATGTCAGATACCCCAGCGTTTTCTTAGACTGTCATGAATCGTTGATAGGTTGTTGTTGTATTAACTAAACGATACAACACAATCAAAGTCCACATGTCATTTCACCAACAATTCATGTATATAGATAAGAAAAATTTAATAAAAGGGTGAATCCAATAATATCTTATAAGTCATCCCAAGGTGTGTTCTCCCGGAACACTACTAGATAAAATATATATATCATACATGTACAAGTACGGTTTGAGGATGAAGTAAGGAGGGGTGTTGGAGATGGGAAACCGTTGGTACTTAAACAAAAGAATCAGACACAAGACAGCACATCTATTCAAGTACCCATAGGAAAAAAAAAATCTAAGGTGTGTGTACGACAGAAAGAGACGGTATGTAGTGAACGATACTATTAGAAACCCAGGTAGGCACAACGACGCTTGTCGTGATAAAGTAAACAAAATTACCGATTATAAGGTAACACACACACACACACATAGTATGTATATATTATGTATATTTAAGTGTGGTGTAGAAGAAGTAGGTAAGTAGACAGCTACCTGTGAATCCAAGGAAATTGAGTCGTAAGTCTATTTCGGTGCCTTTTGTAGAAGTGAAAAAATTTTACATTTAATCTTTAATCGTTTTCCGAAACGAAGCTCGAAATGAAATGTACGTCTGAAGGAACAGTGAACAAGGGGAGGTATATTTTCATCTTTACCTTGATAAAGGGTTCTTTTAATAAAAGGTTTTCAATGGTTCGTCAGAACTTTTTTTCGAATTACATCGTGTGTGATTAACATCTACCACAACTAAAAAGAAGGTGGATAATGTTTTTATTTGAATTGTTTCTCAATATGAGCGATAAATCGTTTCAAAGGCGTACAGAAAGACGTGACAAAGATTAATGATTCGATAAAACTTACACACATTTCGTCTTTTCAAAGGGATTTCCGAGCTGAACCGTCGGAATCTTGTTATAGGGGGAATAACGGGTAGAGGCACTGGGCAGAGGTGAGAAGTAAGGGAAACTGGAGAGAACTGGTGAGTAAGTAAGGACTTTGGGAGAAGAAAGAGACACGGTGGTTGTGACGGGAAGAGACCAAGAAAGAACCTATAAGAGAGGCAAACTGGTCGAAGAATGACTTACGAACCATACTTCGAGTAGGAACAAAGAAACGGGAAAAGAAAATGTGTAAGAGGTTCACTTTACGTAGGTTGAGAACCGAAGTCAATGACTATTGATATCAAAATAAAGTTCGGACTTCGAGAGGATACGGGAATCTAAGTTCGACAAATTTTTGACTTAAAGAGAAGAAGGGTGTATTTGAGGTGACGGGGGTAGTTTGGACCAAAGGGAAAGGTCCGTGGGATTACCTAAGTGATAGGGAGAAAAAGTGGACCAGTGAAACAATGTACATAAGATTCCGAGGAGAGTTCACTAGTGTCGTCTCAAGTGACCAACACTATCTCCGATAACCCAAGTGTCTCGGTTTTGATATGTGATCTGCAGTGAAATATCTCTTACAAAGGGTCGGGGAATAGATTCCTATAGATTCTGGGTCTATCCAGATTAGGATTGTGAATGACCTAACAAAAATTCGACTAACGTATTGAAAAGGGGTAATCTAAGTTCCGAAGAAATCCTATCCCAGGATAGAATAAACAACAATGAAAAAGTTTAGAGACAAGGATCGACTTGGATTATGTCGAAAACGAGTTATTTATAACTACTTGTCAAGACTTCAGGGAGGTCCTTTAAAATCACAGTAAGAAATCTGAGAAGAGTGAAGTAGGATATCTAGGATAGACGTGAGGAAGTAGTTTTTTTTTTTTTTTATAAGACCCAACGTAATCGACTGAACGTGTTTACTGATCATATTAAAGGAAAGAGAAAAAAGTACAGTAACAGATCAGAAGAAGTTAAGACTGGGACCCCGAACACAGTGAACGAAACCGGTTATCTAATTATCGTTTATACTTCAAGAGTTTTTCATGAACAAGTAACCCCAAATGGGAAGGAGCGACGGGACCCTTGGGACTATGGTGATCTACTTACCCGGTCCTTTCGGACGACCTACTACTTTCTGTGTACTGGGACTATTGATTGGGGAATGAGGTCGGTTCTCGGTTTATACACTCGTTCCGGTAGATTACGATCGACTGCCGTAATGCACTCGGCAGTCGTATAGACTGTCGTCTATACACTCGTGTCAGATGACGTACTTCCTCGGATCCGTTCCGGTTGTTTTTCTTGGTGGGTCTACTGGCTCGGGTGTAAAGACTACATGTCTTGGAACTCGATCCTTTGGTGGCAACGCAAGTCGGTTATACAGAAACCACCCGCCTCCCCCTTCCTAACCAAATATGTCGTATTCGTCGCATTCGATCGACGATGTGGTCAGAAGAAGTAAAATTTACAGAGGTCCTGAAACCGGAATTTGCAATGGAGGTTTGGTGGTTTCGCCACTGGTAATGATGAAATAAGAGATGGAGGTACGAAGTATGATTCTATATGGTTGGATTAGACAGGAGAACGGGGATCAATGATGATTCTGAACATTTTGTGAGAACGGTTTAATTAGAAGGATTTTGAAAAGAAAGTGTATCGGACTAGTTACTATTTATTCCTGTAGAAAAAGGATTTGTGTTCCAGGTAAAATAGAGGACTTATAGATAAAAATATAAGTTTTATAGGTAAAACTAGGATTTCGGTTCCTCGAATATGCTATTCGAGGTACGTTTTCTTTAACATCTTAATATTTCGTAGTTTTTCGGATTTCAATTATGCTGAAATGTTGAAGGACAATGTATACTCCTTTGACAGATAGGATACTGATAGGACGGTAACAAAAACATTCGTATACCGAACAGACCAAAGTGTGCAAGTGTCGTCCTCTCTTTAAAACAGAGTCCCACTTAGTATGGAACTCAGATGAACATAGAATAAATCTATTACAAATTCACTTTGAAAACCTGGAATCTGAATTCTTAACTACGACCTTACTTAATTCTAAACCCTCGACGACCCTGGTCTTACTTACATAAAGCCCTCAAAAATAATTAAACAGATAAATAAGTAACCGGTATGACACACCGAACACCCTAGAATTAAAGGGTTGGTCCCTGACTTGGACCCGGGAACCGTCACTCTCACGTCTCAGGATTGGTGACCTGGTGGTCCCTTGTGGTTCCTTACATAAAACGTACACTCTTGTACTTAAGACCACACCTCACTATACTTGACTTACAGACATAGGAGGGGAGGTAAGTATACAATTTCTGAATCGGAGGTAACACTACCGTAAAGTTCTACTCCGAAACTCCCCATTAAGTCTAATCTACTCCAGTACTCTCAACCCGGGGCTCCTGTCCTAAGTCAAGTCAAGTCAGGGAGTCAGTACAGACCGAGAAACGTTGGGGTACCTGACGTCGTATGGTCCGGAGGGACAGGTAGTGGCTGAGGACCTCGAATGAGTCTGATTACAGGTAGTTCAACCACTACGGTAGGTTGGTAGAGTAGGAGACAGTAGGGGAAGAAGAGGATGGAAGTTAGAAAGGGTCGTAGTCCCAGCAAAGGTTACTCAGTCAAGAAGTGTAGCCCACTGGTTTTATAACCTCAAAGTCGAAGTCGTAGTTAGGAAGGTTACTTATAAGTCCTGATTAAAGGAAATCCTACCTGACCAACCTAGTGGAACGTCAGGTTCCCTGAGAGCTCTCAGAAGAGGTTGTGGTGTCAAGTTTTCGTAGTTGAGAAGTCACAAGTCGAAAGAAATATCAGGTTGAGAGTGTAGGTTTGTTCTGATGACCTTTTTGGTATCGGAACTGATCTGCCTGGAAACAACCGTTGTATTACAGAGACGAAAAATTATACGACAGATCCTACCAGTATCGAAAAGATACCCTAATCACGGGAGTATTCTTCTATGGTCTCATGAGAAAGATAGTAGAGTAAGAAAGAGAGAGGGTACACTCCTGTCTCGTTCTTCCATCAGTAGACATTCGGTCCTTCTCTCCTGCGAATAGTGTGGGACCCGTATTATCAGGGACTAAAACCTTAAAGTCCGGAGGTTTTGTTGTTTTAAAGACAACAAAATCGGTAGGCTAAACACATAAAGTAACACCGTCGCGGTCGACTGTTATAGTCGTAGGTGTTCCGTGATTGATCAGTCCTGTGTGGATGGTTAGAAAAGACAGTCACAGTTTCGGATAGTACAAAGGGACTATACGGATTTATTGTTAATTTTGGATTAACGGAAAGGGAGAGGACTATACTTCAAAGATGTATACTCTGGACGATAACGGAACATACCGGTCTGGCAAGTTCTACCGACAAGAGAACGAGAGACGTGTAAGGGACGAACAGGTGTTGGATACGTGTATTCACTGGAAGAGTGAATTAGTCTCTCGGGTCAGTCGTTTATGGATGTATAAACGGGGGACGGAATCAACCACTAAAAAGATTAGAAATCTAGTCTTACCGAGGGGATGTTATTAAATAGTTTGCCTTCTGGAGACGGGGAATTTCCATGAATCTAGTTCCCCGATTCTCCCGACATTGAGAGACGACCAAAGGAACCATTGACTACTCAGTTAAGGGGAATATTGACTATCGGAAGGATAAACGGAGTCCTCACTTCTGATGACGACACAGGACGGCCGACAGACGAGAGGTGTCACCCGATAGTGAAGTCCTGTGAAAACGAAGTCTGCACATTCTAGAGGGTAGATTCTTTCGGGGCTACACAGACAGTGACTGAGGTCCGAGAAAGAAGTCAGAATTCCGACCCGTTATGTCCCGGACGTCCAGACACCCCACGTCGGGTTGGGTGGAGGAAAGTGATTCAGAGGAATTAAGCGTTAGTCCGAAAAACAAACAGAAGAAACTAATGTTCGCGTTGAGTGTTAAGAGTTCGGGTAAAGTCGGATTCCGAGTAAGTCCTCGGTCTCTGTGTCACTACAGTACTCTCCTGGGTAGAACCGGACAGGGGTGATTGTTTGAGACCTTGTGAATCCGGGGAGGTAGAGAAAATGAAAATTAAAGAAAACCGGCGTGGTGCGTCGTACACCCTAGATTCAGGAGGTTGGTCCCTGACTTGGGAATGAGAGACGGTACCTTCGTGTCTCCGGATTGGTGACCTGGTGGTCCCTTCAGGGTCCGGTGAACGTGGAACAATTCCTAAGGACGGCGTCACAACCGTAGTCGAGACGACACCTATTCATAATAGGAGGACTGGTTGAGCTCCGTCGTCTCGGGGACGGTCGAAAATGGACCGCCGAGGAGTCTACGGCGACCAGACGGACCGGAACCAGGGAGATGACACTGTGGAAGGACTTCAGTGGGTCCGGTAGTGTACGACGACGAGTAAGACGAGGTGGTCGGTGGTGCGTCTGTCTGGTCCTTCCCTGGGTACTTGCGCTTTTTTCGATAGTAAATAACGGTAATGAGGACAGTACACGGTTCTGACGTCCATAATTGTGAAAGAAGAAAAAAAAAAGGGAATTGAGAATAGAAAAAGTAAAGAAGAAACCATCAATTTTCATTTAAGATAGAGAGGATTCTCTTAGAACTTTTCTATTCTGTTAAGAAGATATACGGAGAGTTATAGTGACTTATTTAATTATTAAAGAATTATTGTAGAGTATGGAACACCACCACCAACAAGTCAGTGATTCAGCATAGACTGAGAAACGTCTAGGGAACCCAACGTCGTACGGTCCGGAGGGAGAGGAAGTGGTAGCGGGTCTCAGACGGGTTCAAGTAGAGGTAACTCAGTCACTGCGGTAGGTTGGTAGAGTAGTGGGAGAAGAGGAGGACGCGAGTTAGAAAGGGTCGTCGTCCTAGAAAAGGGTACTCATCCGAGAAATGTAGTCTACCGGTTTCATAACCGTGAAGTCGAGAAGGGACAATCAAGTTTATCATTTCTTAGATTTTTTTTTTTTTCTTTTCTTTTCTTCGTCTTATAAGAGTTTTTTTTTTTTTTTTCTTAGATTACGGATCAGGTTTAGATTTAAAAGGATCAAGAGTTTTTTTACAGGAAATATTAACCAAATACTTTTGGTCCTAGGTTAGGTCCTGTTACATTGAGGAGATACAAAGATTAGATTAGGAAAAAATTAACTAATTAAGTAACTTCTCTGTCCCAATTAACAGGACATTTTACAGTATCAAAGACCTAAATAGATAGACGAAGAGATACCATAAACAAATTGAACACACAAGTAGAAGGTAGAAAGGACCTTTGTTCTTATCGATTTCAAAACTAAGTCCAATTTGTAAAGCCCGGTCTACCTTATACAGTATTCTCCTGTGGATTATAGACGAGTCGGTTAGTACTCACTACGAACTAAAAAGTCGGGAGGTTACTCCGGTGGTCGTCAAATGTTTTGTGGACCCGATGTAAGATGGAAGTCATATAAACCTACTCTATAGGACGTCAGAACTGGTGGTCCACGTTTTGTGACAACGTCACTCTTTTGTGAAATCTCCCTGAAACGACCGTTAAATTACCAATGCTTAGGCGGGAGGTTTCGTCCCCTGTTAGGGATCAGCCCTTGATTCTAGGGTGTATGACGTCCCATTGATTCGGACTCGTAACGTTGAGGACTCGGGCGTTGATGACTCGGGGGTGCACGATGTTGATCTCTCGGGTGCTCGACGTTGAATCTGGGTCACGTGGGTTTAATTTATTAGTTAGTAAATAAATAAACTTTTCGTTGTCAAATTTTATGAAGGAAAACACTTAAATCTAATTTTTACCTGGAAGTTAAGGGTCCCGAACGAAAAAGCGGAGGTCTGGTTACTGTGAGAAATTACTTGAATATCTCGTCCAGTTTTCTATTATAATATCCACCCTTCTAAAGTAGAATTACAGTCCTTCTTAAAAAAAATAACACCATTTTATATGTATTTTAGTTAAAGAGTAAAATTGGTAAAAATTCACATACCAACACCGTAATTCACGTTGGCAATGGTGATAGGTGGAGGTCTTGTAAAAGTAGTAGGTTATGACTTTGAGACTTCGGGTAATTTATTATTTAGGAGGAAGGGTCTCAGGGAGAATTGGTGGTAAGATGAAAGACAGAGACACTATAGTTGCTGGTAAAGTTGATGGAGTATATCTTTCTTTCTTTCACTTAAGCGAGTCAGCACAGGTCGAGAAACGTTGGGGTGTCTGACATCGGGTGGTCCGAAGAGGTAGGTACCTTAAAAGATCCGTTCCCGTGACCTCACCCAACGGTAAAGGAAGAGGTCCCCTAGAAGGGTTGGGTCCCTAGCTTGGGTCCAGAGGGCGTAACACTCATCTGCGAAATGTGAAACTCGGTGGATGGTGGATTTACTCGACAGTACGGAGAGGAAGACATAAACCGAATAAAGTGAATGTAGTACAGATGTTCAAAGTAGATACAACATCGGACACAGTCTTGACATACGGAAATATTCGGACTTATTATAAAGTAAATGTACATATCTGATGTAAAATAAACAGGTAAGTAGGTATCTGCCTGTAGACTTAGCAAAGGTAGAAAACCGATAACATTTAATACGACGATACGATAGCATTTTATACGACGATACTTAATACACATAGACAAATTTAAGGACGAAAGTTAATAAAACCCATACATGGGGTTTTACCTGAATGTCACTAAAATACAAATTAAAAAACTCCTTGCCGATTTGACAACAGGTGTCGACGACGCGGCAGATGTAAGGGTGGTCGTTGTGTGTGCCCAAGGTTGGAGAGGTGTAATAATGGTTGTGAACAACAGAAGATGAAAAACTATTATGGATAGGATTACTCACATTTCTTTTTTGAAACTTATTAATCTGGACATGGTGTCGTCCTACTTGACAAGGTTTTACATCCCCGACTGCCTACACGAGAAGGTCTCTTACTTGTCCAAGTCAACACGTTTATAGGTTCAGTACGTCTATAGGTTCGCGTAGACCAGTGTTTCATTTATTTCCGACTTTTAGTTGTGTACAAAATGTACGGTTCCAAACTCGGGACCATATCTTGTAAAAGAAGGGACTTTTATGACAGTCGAACGATTCGGTACATGGACTTCACCGTGGAAAATATTACGTTTGTTTCCGTGAATATTTTCGACAATTAATAAGACTGACTGACTGAGAAGTAGTACTCCTTCTACGTCTATCTTGTCTAATTACGTGTCCGATTGTAGGTCAGATAACCTGATCTACTGATAACTCCAGGAAAGGTTACCACCATAAGACACCTAGAGAAGCTATCATAAGGTTTTACTTGGAACTTAGGAAACTGTGTGGAACGGAACTGTCCACTTCAGCTATTGGGGAATGGAACTTAGACACTAGGCACTGACGAAGTGATTATCCTCATTGACCTTATCCTTATCCTTAAGACGTCCTCATTGTGACATAGTCAAAGATTCGGGTCTGAAATTCTTTGACCGTCGATGGTAAAGGACAGAGCACCCTGTGCGGAAGAACCTTGGGTCGGTGGTGAGACACTTCTTTGTATTTGGTGAAACATCCCTCTGTGTGTACCTCTTTTGGGTTGTGAGTAATGGTTCTTTCGTTTGATAGGACCTTCGCCTCGGAGGTCGGGGTTATTTCTTCTACTAGACAGGGTCGGTTTGGGACGGGTTTAACGTCTAACTACTCATTCCATACAACAAAATTTGGTGATGGTAAAATCCCACTAAAAAGAAATCGACGTCGACTATTAGTCTTGTCAGACCTTATATTACACTGGACACGAGGTTTGAGTGTAAAGGTGTTGTACGGAGTGTGGTTGTCACGTGACTTCATAAGGGCCCACTCCAGAAGGGATTCCTCGGGAACTAATTAAAAAAAGGTATCTTACAAAATAAAACTGATAAATGAACTATAATTTGTTAGTCTAATAATTTATAAGAGAGTACTAAAAATAGTTCCACATCAATTAAATGTTATACTATATTCAATGTTCATATATTGTATCACCAAGTATTAAAAATGTCTAATATGAGGTAAATTTCAATAATATAATGGATATAAGGGACACGATATATAGAAACATCTAATAAAATATGTATCGTTAAATATGAAGAATTAGGGGTTAAGGACAGATTAGAGAAGGGAGAGAGAGGAGTGACCATTGGTGATTAAGTAAAAGATATAGACACACCAAAGAAAAACAATATAAATAACAACAAATCAGTGAGTCAGTATAGACTGAGAAACGTTGTGGTACCTAATACCGGGTGGTCCGAGGAGACAGGTACCTGAAAAGGTCTGTTTTAATGACCTCACCCAACAGTAAAGGAAGAATATAAATAATCAAACAAAATAAGAAATCTAGGGAGTATAGTATATTCATGAACAGAAAGAGACGGAATAAAGTGATTTGTATTATAGGAAACTTAGGTAGGTACAACGTTTACCGTTTTAAAACCCAAAAAATACCGAATCATCATAAGGTATTATATATATACATGAAATAATTTTTAGTCTCTGTAATGAAACGGTTGTTTCCAGGTAGATCAGTTTCCATACCAAAAAGGTCATCAGGACATACTTACACTCTCAACCTTGTATTTCTTCCGACTCGCGGCTTCTTGACTACGAAAACTTGACACCATAACCTCTTCTGAGAACTCTCAGGGAACCAGACGTTTCTCTAGTCTGGTCAGTTAGGATTTCCTTTAGTTAGGACTTATAAGCAATCTTCCTGA
Source organism: Capra ibex (assembly GCA_006410555.1). Classification (NCBI taxonomy): domain Eukaryota; kingdom Metazoa; phylum Chordata; class Mammalia; order Artiodactyla; family Bovidae; genus Capra; species Capra ibex. Next base: position 2,293,687 of record SJYO01001178.1, read on the forward strand.
CTACGACTTCGACTTCGAGGTTATGAAACCGGTGGACCACGCTTCTCGACTGAGTAATCTTTTCTCGGACTACGGTCTTCAGTCCTCCTCTTCCCCTGCTGTCTCCTGTTCTACCAACCTATCGTAGTGGCTGAGCTACCTGTACTCAAACTCGTTCGAGTCCCTCTACCATTTCCTGTCCCCTCGGACCACACGACGTCAGGTACCCGAGTGTTTCTCAGTTTGTACTGACTCACTGACTTTTTGTTGTTGAAGAAATAGGTAATTAGATAACTACGTATGAACCCAACGAAGGTTTAAAACCACTAACATTTATTACGTGACCCCACGTACATAGAAAAACTTAATCACAAAAGTCAAAAGAAGTCTCTATATGGATCCTCACCTTAACGACCTAGTATACCATCGAGATAAAAATCAAAAGGTTCTTTAGAGGGATGACACAACGTGTCACCGACGTGGTTAAATGTACGGGTAGTTCTCGTATATTCCCAAAGGAAAGATTCTTCAAAAATAAAGAAAAGGAGTAGACGGAGTAGAGGAGAGGGTGTAAGGGTAAATTCTATTTTGACAACTTTGGGTGGAAACCGTCGTAGACGTAGGAGGGACTAACCTAAAGAACTCCTTAGTATCCAAAGAGTCTTGGTGTGTGACCTGGGAAGGTGTCAGAGAAGTCCTCGAGGATAAAGTGGGACTCGGCCATCATATATCGGAAGTACCCTGTTGTATCTGTGTTTTGCAGGAACTTTGTCAGTCGACGACACGTGTGACCGAGAAACAACAACGACAAGTCAACGTTTCAAGACAACCTGAGACGGTGGGTACCTGACGTCGTGTGGTCCGAAGGGACAGGAAGTGATAGAGAACCTCAAACGCGTTTAAGTACAGGTGACTTACCCACTACGTTGGATTGGTAGAGTAGGAGACGGCGGGGGAAGAGGAAAACGGAAGTTAGAAAGGGTCGTGAAATTGAACGATATTTGAATTCTCCCTCGAATCTTCGTTCGTTTCCCCGTCCCTTGCGTCTCGTATTTGGCGACCAAGGCCTGGGACTGAGAGACGTCGACGAGGTTTGTCTTTTTTAGACGAACGTGAGTGACCCCTCCCTTTCCAAAGAGTCGTTCGGGAAGGAATCAAGACCCAGAACAAACAATTTGATGGGAGGAGGAGCTGCTGGCGGGGGAGTAGTGGTGGTGAAAGTAAAGTCCTTCCTTTATCAATTTTTCTGAGGTCGGGAAGTCCCGGACCCTCCCCCGCCGGCGGATCACGAATATCACCGACGTAGGGACCTCCCGACCTTCCGACCCTGAAAGAGCGGCGGGAACTCACCTGATCTAGACCCTCGAAACGCTCTTCACCTCCTGTCTGCGCTCCGCGCAAGGAAGCCTCAAAAGAAAAAGAGCGCTTGGGAGCGCGCGCGTGTGTCGGTCGGGAAACCAGACCGCTAACGCCTGGTCTCCACCTCTTCGAGGTAGGGGGGTTCACCGACTTCGGACCGCCGAGCCCCTCCTGGAGGGGTCTCTTCGACACGGGTCCTTCAAAAGGCTTCGCCTCCGTTGCCACGTTGGCCCCGGCGGCGGCGCGGCCTAGGGCCCTGTGAGCGATAAGTGGGAGCGGACAAGCCGAAGTTGAGCGGGGCCGCGGCGTGTGCCTGGCGCGTCGGCAGACTCGGGCGCCTCGAGGTGCCAGCCACGTTGAGAAAGGAGAGGCCCAGGGCTCAGCCCACCCCCTCTGCGACCGCCCGGGGACGCGTCCCTCCTCTCCACTGGAGGCTGGCAACAGCGGGCCGCGGCCGTGGAGGAACGTGGCCCCTACCGTAGTGGACGGGCGGCCCCGCGCACCGACGCGCCCGCGGAAGGACCCGCCCACGCGCGGGCCCTTTCAAACCCCAAACCCTTTGACTACGTTTCGGGGAGTCGGAAGGGCCCGCCCGCCGCCTCAAAAGCAGTTTTCTTTTGGACCCAGAGGGAAAAGGTCCGCACGCTCTTGAAACACCTGGTAGTGCGGGCACAGCGACCGAGGTTTCGGGCGAACACTTCAAACGGGGCGTCGGGCGACGAGGGCGTGCGGGCCCTGCACGGTTCCCATCGGTTCCCGTGGCCCACACTCCCCGCCTACACAAGCCCTTTCTACAAAAACCTCTTGGGGGTCCCGTCGATGAAACCTTTGGACGGACACCTCCAGACCCGCAAAACTAGACACAGGAGGAAAATTTCCTGTGAACAGCGGGAAGTGCACGCCTTTTGCTCCCGGCAAGGGTGTATTATTAGTCGGAGACAAATGCGGTAGGATTACCGCAAGACCCATGAACCGCCGTCTCCTCCACCCGACCCTCCGTATAATTTCTGTCCGCAACAGTCAGTTCTCTCAATGATTAAAGAATGAGTCACTCGTTTTGGGTGGTTTCACCCCCCTCCCCCCGCCCCGCCCTTTGAATAAATTTTCAAGGATCAAATAGACAAAAAGAAAAAAGAGAACATCTAATAAATACAAGGGAGCGGGGGCGGGAGGCAAAACACAATTGATTAACTCTTTATGGGACCGTTAGTAAAGTACATTTAATGGACGAGATTCGAGTACGGTACACCCATTCCGACCTTAAAGGTTTAGTGCTTAAACTATTTGAAACTAGACCTCTCAGGGGTCTACACTTTTCCAAATTCGTAGTCCTATCTCAGGAGAACGAAGTATTATCGAAAACTTGAGGTCGTTTAGGAATCTGTGGTTTATACTTCTTACGACTTAGACATTTGGTCCAAGGAGTCCAGACTTGGACTCTCCGAAGTGATCTCGACACTGACTACTACTCACTACTAAACTTCGGTCGCACTGAATCTAGGTACCTCTACTCGATTCTGAGTAGGAACCTCCTTGTACGTCAAGTCTCCCCAAAAAGGGAAACCAAAACACAGAAAGTCGGTTACTACTATACCGTCAGTGTACGGAAACGGTTCATATGGAATCAAGACGTCGAAGTACACACATGTCTGTTCCGACTCGCTCTACTGAAGTCTTTACCACCACAGTGACAACCTCCTCCCTCTGTTCACCAAAAATACCATCGGTCGAGTGTGAAACTATTGTTGGGTGTCAAACTATTCTGAGGAGTTGAGAACGCCATTAGTCGAGTGGTTCGCTTGGCTTCACGACTACAAGTTTGTCATCACGATGAAAACACTTGGTGGATCGGTCCAGGCAAGTGTTTTATAGGAGGATCGTCTGATACTACCCGTGTCTCGGTAAGGTAAAGACTCTTTCCGGAAGAACAGAGAATGAAACTTCTTTTGAGTAATTCCAAGTAAGGGTAACCCTTTGACCTTCCGTAATTAGTGAATTTATCGTATTCTATAACTTCTTAAAGGAAAAAAGTAGAGACTAGACTTCTCTTCCCATTACTATACGAAATAAGAACCTCGCCACACCCCACCTCAGGACTAGTGGTGACACATTGACTTTATCGCCGCAAAGTATCCAGATAGTTATAAAACAGTCTATGAGGTTTGACATTCGTTCCCTTTTTTCTTTTTGTTTTGACGTATGATAAACTGAACCAGTTTTTCAAGTAAAACATGGTCGAAAAAGGTATTCGACCATGTTTTTTGGGTTTACTTGAAAAACCGGTTAGGTTATGAACGTTAACAGATCCGTCTTGGCACACGGGTCATACGAGCATCGAATCTTTTTAACTATAAACTTAGTAAATTAGTCTGACTTAGTTCAGGATACTAATTAACTGACTTCCCAATATGGACCGGATGGTGAAGAACCAGTGTTTTTGTATTGAAGAAGTTCCGACAAAGGAGAACTATAAGAGGGACGGATGGATCCCGACATTTCGAGTTCAGTCTATTGTTTATCCACATTTTATCTAATGGTATCGTTCATTTGTAAAAAACCGGAGCACCGTATCAACGGACTGGTCCCAACCTTGGGCACGAGGGACGTCACTTTCGTGTCCCAGAATTGGTGACCTGGTGGTCCCTTTAGGGTTTAATTAAGTCCAAGGACCCCTTTTTTTAGAGACCCCTTCCGTCTTCATATGTCATAACGTGGAATGTAAATGAAATCTGGACATGGGGAACGTATTTAGAGTAAAGAAGTATATAATTAATACGGGATTCGAAATAATTATTGGTTCCATTGACAGTTTGAGGATTTGTACCAACTATAGTTGGTACCTATCTGAGTTTTCCTGTGTTAAGAATTTTGAATTTAACACTGGACCCACACAAGTAGGATATGTATGTGATGTAGTGTTTACTTTCTAAGTGTTTTTGAGTGTCTTTTATAGGTTTTCTAGTTTTACCCTTCGCGGTAAAAATATATACTAACAACACATTAGTGGTCGGAGGGAGTAAAGGGTCGTAGAAAAGAAATTCGTGAGTTCATCTTTAGATCTGAAGGACTTGTTCTTCCTGGTGAACGAGAGACGGTCACTGATTTTGTTTTGTTACTTTACCAGAAAACGTTAGTATAGATTCGTGGGACGTCACAGACAATGAAGAAGCCTTACGAACTTTGTAACAACTTACAAAATTCACGACTCACATGTCAGATCGTCAATCCTCGAGTCTGAGTTTCAGTCTGAGTGGACGGGGCCACAGTATCTTCCCGGTGTAGTCGATACCAGAACTGTTCGATGAACTGGAAGGACTCGGACAAAGGGACACAAATATTACCTTTGTCTATATGTCAAGAGCACCAGTAACATACCTACTCTACTGTAGTGTGTACACTTCACGAGTTGCACCACTTACCGACCAGTCTTAGCTCCATCGATATTTCCTACAAATTTCTTACATATTTCCTATAAACCTTTTAGGTTATCATGTGGACCAGACCCTTCCAAGTAATGAGGATCAAGATGAGTAACTGTTTATAAGAATGTCATTAAAGACTGTTTACCTTCTCGTTTTTTGAGGACAGTCTCCTACATCTAACCTGAAGGGACTTCCAATTCTGGACACCAATTCTGAGGTACGAAGGTTTCGTCCCCCGCACATAAGTTAGGGACCAGTCCCTTGATCCTAGGATGTACGGCACGTTACGGGTGGGGGTTTTGTTCTCCGTCTGACATATGTAATAAGTAGGTTCAAAAATTATTTTATTTATAAGACAGAAATAGTTGATAGAATAAAAATTAACTGATTCTAACAATTTACATAACTACCAAATGAATGTCAAGACTAAAAGTCACTTGTATTATGAATTATCGTGGACTCGACGTGAAGTAAAGATAAAATAATTTGTGTATGTACACGTAAAATAAAGATACAAGTAGTATCTTTATTTGTGTGTGTACAATTGTCGTGTGCACAACTTTATGATCTAACAATTAACATTTTAAACCACTAGAATACGGAATGATGATATACTGAAAGTGAGTCATACATTACAGAAAAGGTAATCATTTATTTTATAACAATAGAGTTGAGAACTTCTAAAAGACATTAAGTCCGATAGTCAGATTCACATTCCCTCTTTTCTTTCATTGAAGAAGACAAGATGGATTTCTCCTTTGACAGTTCCGGAGTAAGTATAATAGTAGATCTACATCTGCACACGTACGCACAGGTAAACGAAGTCAGTACAGGCTGAGACACGTTAGGATAGCTGACATCGGGCGGTCCGAGGAGACAGGTACCCTGAAGCGTCCGTTCTTATGACCTCACCAAACGGTACGGAGGAGGTCCCCTAGGAGGGTTGGGTCGCTAACTCGGACTCCGTAGAGGAAGTAGAAGATATAACGTCCGCCTGAGAAATGGTGACTCGGTAGGTCCTTCGGGGTCTACATCCATATCGATACCCTCTGTCCACTCTCTCTGTCTCCGTCACCGTCTGTATGTCTCTATATTGAACGGGACTATCTCTCGAAACTAGAACAGACGAAAACAAGAGGGTACCCCATTGGACTGTGTCTACAATAGATGAATGGTTTATTTAGGACGAAAAATTGACTTCGTCATTTAATAGTAGTTGACGTTAGAATGACCGTCGACCTAAACATTGGTTTTAGTAAAAAAGAGAAAAGAAAAAGGTCCACCTCTTTCCTTCTTTTTTTTTTTTTCTCCCACAGTTTAGTTGTCTAATTCACTGTAAAGGACTTTAAACGTAGCTCTACCTTTGGAAAAACGAGTCCCACAGGAAGACCCACCGCGACCAACCTCCACAGTAGTCACTATTGCGACTTTCGATGTCGTGTTTGGATTCGTAGGCACACCTGTCACAGTGGTGAAAGGTACCCTGCCTTGAGTCGAAGCACCAATGGTGTGTAGTTGGGTGCTTAAACCGGGAGGGATCGTTACCGAGTCACGTGTTGATAACGGGTGTTGTCTGATTCTAATGAAGTCGAAAGTTCATGTAATTGTGACACTATAGTACATGATAAAAGTAGCACCCTTACCACCCCTTACGTTGGGACGAGTCCTAGTAAATGGTCTTGTTCACGTACGCCTTACCGGGGTTGCGCGACTATCGGTCGGAACGGGAACCTCTGGAATAGATACACCAGTAACTAGAGGGATAGTTACATAAATTCCATCCTTTAGTGGCGTGCACGCAAACGTCCAACCTTACGTACGAGACCAAGGTATCAACTCTCTCCACGATGTCTGGAAAGACAGGAAACCTTAAGGTCAGACACGAAAATGACTCTCGGTAAAGACGACAGAACTTTGACCCACTGTAAAGGATAAAAATAATAAAGAAGTTACACTGTGACTAAAAGACTGAATAAATAATTGTTTTCTCATAGAGTCCCTACTGAGAAGTTTCAATACCAGAAGGTACTTACCCCAAGAGTACGGTCAGGATTCGACCGACTCACCTACCCGTTATACCCTTTTCTCGTCACCTACAAAAACTCTCAGGTAAAGACCCCACTCTGGATGACTCGGGTTGTTCATAAATTTTATTTACATAGAAGTCAAAATCAATGGAAAAGTCGCACTACGACAGACCCTCGGTCTATAGGTGTCACACTGAACTTTACTCTCCCGAACAAAATAAAACCGACAGACCGACTAACTTCAGTTTCCAGTACGACCGAAGACGTCAATAGACCCACTGAATCTCTATTGTCCCACGTACACAACCGTTCGGACCACTAGTGCAACTCGTCGCAACGATTTTGGTAAATTTTGTCCGTAGCGAAATGGTGACGGAGGGGGGAACAAAGTCGAATGTAAATACGTCGTGGGTGACAGACGGACGTACGTGGGTGACAGGTCTCGCTCCGTCCTCCTGGGTTCCATCACGGAGCCACCCTCTTTTACCATTGAGTGGGTAACAACCACACTAGTGGAACGAAAGCCCTGACGACGACGACGATTCAGTGAAGTCAGCACAGGCTGAGACGCGCTGGGGTATCTACCGTCGGGTGGTCCGAGGCGGCAGGGACCCTAAGAGGTCCGTTCTTGTGACCTCATCGAGAGTCCTGATCAATCATGGTTTTGTTGGTGTCGGTTTTCCTTAATCAGCAAGGTATAAACCAAATCACCAACACTCCCCTTTTGACGACGTTCTTAAGTTTACTCGATTTTAAGTTTACTTTAAAGTACCAGAAACGGTCTACAAAGCCTTACAGAAATAAGGATCGGGTCCCTTTCGTGCAAGGAGTCGGAAGAAAAAAAAAAAAAAAAAAGGGAAGATACATAATAGACATCTTTGTTTTGATAAGACTCGTTCTTATGAGACTTTATACTGACTCTCACCTTTCAAAACAGTCAATGTCTGTACTAATCAAAATGCTCTTTATTATCGGAGAGCCAAAATTCATTTATCTGACGTTGGCACCACTTTACTGTGACCGGATGATCTTCTTCGTCACCAGACTGTTGTTTCTACTTTTGTGACTACTTTTGAAACTTATAATGTTCCTTTATTTAGTAGAGTGTTAATAAGGTCATAAGACAAACGGTTTAACCCCCTTAATCTGTTGTTTTTCAATTTTTAGTGTATAGTAGAGAAAGGTGTCTTCCCGTACTTGTGTACACAAAAGATAAACTTGAATTTCGTCTTAAAGTCTTGGTTTAATCCTCCGTTTTAACATTTATCCTCCGTTTACACATTTATTAAATTTTATAAATTGTATACGATGTCTTGAAATAAAAAAAGAAAAGTTTCAAAAAATAAAAGAGAAACACTTTATCATATACATGAGTCGTATCGAAGGAGTTCTGTAGAGAAATCATTCTCTAATTTTTTACAGCTGTACTGAATAAGTGTTAGTACCACATCTTATAATTTATTTGTAACTAATAAGTATAAATATGTCGATCAATTGGTTGGGTAATACCGAGTCCTTTTGCTGTCTTGACAGAGACTTATTATTAGGGATAGACTGGTACACGTTTTCGTCGAAAAACCGTGTAGTCATAGACGACTCTTCCTCTGAAGAGAGAAACTCCACGATGGACGGTGAGTGGTCTGATTTGAAGTAAAGATAAGGTATTATTGTAAAATTCAGTCTAGTGTACCTTATTGAGGTTTAAACCACTTTTAAGTTTATTTAGAAACAAAATATAAGTATGTCGTTACGCACTTTTGATCGTGAAGGAATAAACTGAAATATTCAGAAGGTAGAACCCTTAGGTTATGAAATATCACGGCAAAAGTTGTTACACCTGTCAAACTACACAAAGAAACAACACCCTCATGAAAGTATATTAAGGACAAAAAGATTTTGAGTACATTACTCAGTAAATTGGTTACCAATAAAATCTTTCATTTGGAAACCCCAATTTTTTTTAATGAGAAATCAGTAAAGTCAGAAGAAAGTCCCCTTTTCTCTTTTCGTGACCTCACTCGTATTTTCAGAGTGTTATAAGTCCTCAATAAAGATGAAGGAGGACCGTCAGGAGAACAGACCCAATCCCTTGGTATTCTACAATGACAAAGAAACTGAAAACGGACTCTCCCAGTTCTCTTAAAGAAGATTCGTTCGACGGAGGACGACAATTCTCAGACTACGGAACTTCAGAGTGTGTAGTCTGGATACCTAAGGAGACTGGTACAGCTCGACAGAGACATAAAGTCCCGTTTTATCATCGGTAGATCAAAGTGACATGGTAATACAAATCCATGGTTACTTTTCACGTGTCTGAACTTCTTGTAAGATAACTTCTCTACGTACTTCGAAGAAATAGAGGGGATGATAATCTTAATCCAACTTTCTTCTTACCAACTTTCCTGCACGGTACAAGAAGTTTCTTTCTATTCAAAAGTTTAGAGTGTACACCAGTAACACAAATTCTCAAGGTAGTGAACGAAAAATCTGAGTCAAGATTCCACAGAGGTCTCCCGTCTATAACGTGACTCAACCCAATCTTAGTCTTATTCACTTTCGTCACATGTCCGCCGTTCGATCTGAACGACTAATCTGATAATGTTATTTTTCCTCTCATGCACTGTTTCACAAGAAAGATAAGCGTAAAACAATAGAAGGAAAGTGAAACTTTCTCCAACGGGACTTTGACAAAGTACATAACTACACGACCTTCTCGTCTCGTCGGTCAGAGTCTGCTGATCCGACAAAGACAAACCAGTAGTAGGGCACGTCGACCACAACCCACCGAACCCTACGAGACACCCGTACCTTCTCCGCAAGCGATGTGTAGACTTAAAGGTCCAAAGGAACAACTACAGACAGTACGGTCCTAAAGAAGGAGGTCCGACATTACCTGTAACGGACGTGAATAGTACACGAAGAGACGAACCTGTGGGGGTTCTCGAGGACGAAGAAGGATTGTACGTGCACGTCGACAACACGCTTACGGAGTGAGGGGGTTCATTGCAAGAGGTGGGACTCCGACCTATATCAGTGGCTTAACGGAGACGACTTCGTACATGTTTAGGACTTAAATTTTGACTTAATCCAGAATTCAATATATGTAACGTACCTCTTCTTTATTGGGTTTTTCACTTCTCTTTAAGGAGACCGGGACAAATGTGAACACGCTCATGTGTGTGTGTGTGTGTGTGTGAGTGTGAGTGTGTGTGAGTGTGAGTGTGTATGAACTATTATTTTTAGTTTGTCAGACTCTGTTATTTGATATTTCATCTTCCTTGGTTTCCTACGTTTATTTACGGTTAATGGAACAACCGAAAGTTTACCGTTACAACTTCTTTACGATAACAAATAGTTCCCTAATGAGATTAAAACTTAACATGTTTTTTTTTTTTCGTGTATAGTAATCGAAGTACTCTTCTGACTGTTTTTATCCTCTCTCCTCGCTTTTCCTCAATCATCTGGGAAAGTTTATCAGTGTGAATATTGGTTTGACTACTACCTAAGTTAGACAGTTCTTAATGTGACTATAGGACTTAAAAGTTCCTTCCATTTTTGCATCGTTTTATCTAGTTAGACTTATATTTTATAAATGTAAGTAATGTTACTGTTTCGTAGTATAGACACAAAGCTTACGTTTTTATGGGGGATTACTGAGTTACTGGTATATCTTCATATCTTAAATTATTAATATATAAAAAAATTACTGAGTAAATACACTTGAAATCCCTCTCTTCAAAATTTGAACTTATCTCACCTTTGGGATTTTCACTACAACCACGTACCCACCCGGTTTCGAACCATAGTACACGAGAGTTAAGTCAAGTCAGCGAGTCAGCACCGACTAAGAAACACTGGGGTGCTTGACGTCGTGCGGTCCGAAGGGACAGGTAGTGGTTGAGGACCTCGAATGAGTTTGGGCACAGGTAGCTCAGCCACTACGGTACACGAAAGTCCTGTTGTCATTGAGTCTACATGTGTGTCTATGCGGGTATACGGTAACGTGGAGTCGGAGAATTCATCTTCGACCTTACACCCCTCTAAATACATCCTTCCTTCGTCTTACCTCTCCTACTCTAACCGTCGGTACCCTTCTCCCTTCGTCCACTCGGGTCCCTGAACCGTACCTTTACGGTAGTGGCCCCCCTCGACCTTGGTCACTGCAGTATCTGTCAGGACATCCACTTAGTGCCGAGGTGCATCGTACATCCAATTCCGTCTAGAGACTCTTCCTCGATTCGTCGGCCGCTGTGTAGGTCATTAATCAACAACTGACTAACCCAGGTGAGGTTCGTTGGTGGAGAAGGACTCCTGTCGTTCCTTTTTATTTGTTTCTGTTAAAGACATACTTTAATAGTTCCTAGAAAACGTTACTTTTCGGTTCCAAGGGTCATACAACGAGACCGTCTCCTAGACTCGTTACACCCTTGGTCTCTGCAAGCGTGTTTCGGTCAAATAGAGGTATAAGTGTGTCTGAAACTGTAGAACACGTTGACTTTAGGTAGAACAAACCCGTCGGTATGTTCTCAACAAAGGCCTGTGTAGTTTAGTGGTCCCGTTATAGACACAACCTTTGTTTAACGGGGTCGTATATTTCGTATACGGAGTTTGTATCTTGGACAAGTTATTGACGAAAAATTATGTTGAATTACTTTGGTGCAGTTTTACTACACTAATTTTAATTGAAGAAAAAAAGGGGTGACTTCATCTCAACTAACTGTTCCAACACGATTAAAGACGACATGTCGTTTCACTAAGTCAGTTTGTCTATCTAGGAAAAAGTATAAGAAAGGGTAATACCAAAAAGTGTCCTATAACTTAGATCAAGGGACACGATATGTCATCCCGGAACAATAAATAGGTAGGATATCTATTCTCAAACGTAGAGAATTGGGGTTTGAGGGTCAGGAAGAGAGGGTGGGATGAAGGGGGAACCGTTGGTGTTCAGACAGAAGATACAGACACCCAGAGAAAGACAAAGAATCTATTCATTTTTTATATCCTTGTGAAGTGTCTAAACGTACAGTAGGAACGGGTCCCCGGAACGATTATAGACATAACAAGGTCAAAATCATATACACGACGACTTTACTCGTGGTTTTGTGTGAACATTAGACTAAAAAGACTCTCGAAGTTTAATTTTATAACTACTACTATTCCTGCTACTACAACTAGACAGTCTCCCCCCGAAGTAAATGTTTGTTCCGTGTCACATAAGAGACACCAGACGTGTACGACGAGGGGGTTCAGCTAGTTTAATGGGTGGTGACGTACATATTAGTACTACAAACGGAAAATGAGCAGTAGTTCGTTTATTTTTGGCCGGAAAGAGTATATAAGGTCATTATCGGGACCTTAGTATTTTAATCCACACGGGATTTAAAAGTCTTTCTCTTGCACAGGGAAGTGGCTCGAAAGACAGAAGAATAACCATGGGGTATGGGGTCGAGTAGTACAGGACAATCCACAGAGACTAAACCGGAGTAGAGAGGTACGAAGAGTAGACGAGGAGAAATAGGTCGATTGGTTCGATTCGTTCTACTAGGAAGACGGACTTCACAAGAGGGAGTACGGAGGAGACCAAATAAGGTGACATACGAAGGCTAGAGTCGACGTCACAGAGAAACACACCGTTCGCACGGACTGGATCTGACCCAGTCCCGGAAGGAGGACCCGGGGCACTGCGAGAGACAATCGGGACATTCTCGTGCCTTGTGTGCGGGATAACAGAGACTGTTAAGGGAACGGACAAACGGGGAATATCTGACGTCCAGGGGACTCCGTACGACGGTAGTAGGAGTAAATAGTGCCAAAGAGGTGTAGGGTGTCACGCGGGTCAAAGTTTTGATGAACTACTTACTCGTTTTATTCTTTTTACATGACATAAACAGAGATATTCTTACAAAAAGAGGGTACGTTAAGGTCTAGATTTCTGTCCGAACGAAAAACTTAAATAACTTAGAGATGATACGGGGACGTTTGGTCCTATCGAGTTTCAGGTATTTAGATCCTCTCTTTACATACGTGATAGTGTTCTAACAAAAGACAAACAGAAATCTCCAGTTCTCAAGAAAAAGATACCAGACGGTAACATAACAAATTAAAGGAGAGAGAACTCACCACATTGGTTAATTTCTGAGAACAAAGTTCTAAAACACGTTATGTGTCAGGAAGTCGCATCAACATTAACACCAAAGTTGACTTTATAAGTTGGATGTTCACTAAATCTTATAGTTTTACTTGTAAGTATAGTGGTTTGTAAAATAAACGAGAAATCTCTTGTCCTTTGTCTAACTAAAAGACCGCATCGACTCTGTGTCCTTCTAACATTTTCAAGTAATACGATTGATCGACTGGATTCCTATATACATGTATAATTTACTGTCTCACTATTTAAACAATGGGTTAAACGACAAATAATATTCCTTCAACGACAGACGTTTCCGAAGTCTTGGGAAAGGTTGAGATGGAGGGGAAGACCGAAAAGCAAAGGACACAGACCCTTAGAGTAACGAAAGACAGTACCAGGACAATTCATTAATAAGAGTACACTCCAATGAGTCGATTGGGAGTCGTAAACCGAGTGTCGTGTCAATGAGGGTAAAGCGACAACCCCCTACCTTTGGTACATAGTGCCGTCCTAACAAGGGTCCCGACTCTCCGCGAAAGTCAGGGGAAGAGGGACCCTTCCACAACCCTACATGTCTTGTAACACTGTACATGAAGAGGTAGTTTGTCCTGTCTAGTGCCTTCTCCCACGACACAAGATTTGACTTTATCACTACGTATTTACGAAATGAAAACTCTTTTCTTAAAAGAGTATATGTGACACACACACACACAACGTCATTAAGGTAGTAAGACACATCATTTTCGTCTACAGGACCGATAACATAAGACTTTATAAAGATATCACAGAAACAGGGTACTCAACGATCGTACCCTCACAGTAAAGAAATAATAGTTTGTTTTAAATGTGTCAAACATATATCTCACATACTTGATTTTACTTTCTCCTACCCCATACTTCAAAGACAGAGACTTCGACTAAACTTCCGATCTCACCAATTTAGTCCTTACAAGAATTCGTTGAGACAGTTTTATTTAAACTATGTGTCGGTCTTTAAGATGATGACGAAAGACCTAGATGGTATTAGAGAACCCTCGATCTTAATAACGAAAGATATCGATGGTAAAATAAAAATTGATCCAGATCAAAAAGAACCTTTTTGAAAGGATGTAATATTTCCATTATCAACTATAATTTGACATTATCTTGACTTGTATTCAGAGTAAGTCACAATGATAAACTATCGGAATAAAAGTTTAAACTTGTAGTTTAAAATGTTTTGGTGTACGAGATTTTACAAAGAAATTTAAACCCTCCAAACTGCAGAAGTACAAGGACTTGAGTTCTTCGTTTTTAGTTCACACGGGAGTCTAAATCATAATAAAAACACTTACACGTTTAAATTTAAAGAGCTTTTAAATCTCTTAAATCTTAAATTTGAAGAGATTTTCAAAGCAGTCGTAGTAAACGGTAGTACTGAATTTGAACCGTTTACCCTATCTGTTGTCTTCAATGAGTTTAGCACGGAGAGTATTGTGAATTTGTACTCTCAGAATAGTAAAATCTAGCTCAAAATATGATCTTTCATTACCTCCACCCGTTGACAACCGGTAAACCAATGAGTCAATGTAGTCTAGAGAGAAGAGATTTATAAGAAATAGATAAGTAAGTATTTATAAATAACTCGAGGAGGATATATAGTCAATGACCCCTTAATCGTCACTTGTTTTCGTCAGGAACAGGAGTTTCTCAAATGTAAGATCATCCTCTTGTTCTGTTGTTAGTTCAATTCAGACACTTTATCGTCGAGTCCTCTTTTCGTTTTGTCTCTTCTCCTTATTTTCACCCTCCTCACTCATTTCTTGAGTTATCTTCCGCTACAGCTTATTTTTGCTTTTGAATTTCCTCGTTTGGTAGGGTGACAGATATTTCTTTCTCGTAGGTCGGTCACCTTTACCGTTCACGTTTCCGGGACCCCGTTCTTACACGGGTCTCCCAGTCACCTCGTCGTTCCTTCGGTACACCAACCAACCTTCCTTCTTTATGACCCCATCCCACTCGCTACGTCCCTTCGTCTATTGTATCCCGGATCGTTATCTCCTGGTAAATTAAATAACAGGTTTGGTTCTACGAAATTCCCATTTTCCTTTGTGATAGTTATTAACGTAGACCTGTTATCCGTATTTTCCTCTGTGAGTTATTAACGCAGACCTGTTAAACATCCGTACTCTTTTCATCCTTCGGATCAGTGGGATGGATATGTGGAAATATTTTGGAAATCGAATAAAGACACCCACTCTATCCTTTCAAAATCTTCCAATACTTGTCTACTCACTGTACTAGATAAAATGTAAAATTGTTCTTGAACGACCGATGACCCAACTCTTCGTAAGGGATTTAGCTGCTTCCTTTTTATATGTTACTTTTATGTAATACACATGGTCAAATATCCCAAAGGGACCACCAGGTAAGTCGTTTCTTCGACGGACGCTACGGTCTCTCCACCCACACTGGGGACCCAGCCCCTTCTAGGGGACCTTTTCTTTTACCGTTGGACGAGGTCATAAGAACAGACCTTTTAGGGTACCTGTCTCCTCAGACCACCCAGTGTCAGGTGCCAAGTGTCTCAACCTGTGCTGACCCGTTGATTTGGTCGTGGTGGTACGGTTAAATATTGCCCTCTTATGACGGGGGATTTCGAATTAATCACAAATGAGACATGGTTCGATTGAGTAACCTAGGAGTGTCGTTTGACTGACGTGACGATAACGGACTTTTACTTCTGACTCCGTGTCACAAAGTTCTTACAAGAGTTCCAGTGTGTCAGTCGTTCAACGTCTCGGTTCTAGTCCTAGGTCGGACTAGAGTCTCCGGTACGACAATCGATTCGGCGGTGTGACGAAGAGAAGGTATACGGAGCCTTCTGTTTGAACTACCAGTAGGTCTACAGTCGGGATCATGTCTTTATTTAAAAGTTTCTGACACAAGTTTTTATCAGTAGGGGGAAAGAAGGGACGTAATTTGGGCTATAAAGAAATCAACAAATAAATCCTGTCTTCAGTGTGTGATGTCTCCTTCCTACATATGCTTTGTCTCTAACGAGAGGTCTTATCGTAAACACAAGATTCAGAACGTCTAGCGTAACCTTGTAGACCATTGGTCTAAAAACATAAGATATGAGTAACAGTAGGACCACTCTAGTTGACTGTCTTCCTTCGGTCTTTTATTTCTATTTATTTGACATTTTTTTTTTTTTTCCAATTCAGGAAACTACTAGACTAACGAATCTGTATATATAGACGAGTCTCCTTGTACAAAACGGTTTGACTACAGAGTAGGTCAATAATGTCCTTTTCGATCCGTTAGACATCCGTACTGTGTCCTCGTACTTACAGATACCGAAATGGTGTCAAGGTCCACCCTATACTTGTGGACTAAAATAACTATTTTGATTTACAACGTAAAGATCTGGGAGGAGGGGTCCTCAAATGGTTTACGTATCCTTAATTTACCCCTTATACTTTCTTATTACTTACTGTAAACCCCTGTACAGAGTTTAATATAAATTTTTCTTCGATCTTTATTTTACGGATCCTCATTTGAATTGGTTCCCCCATTTTCTGGATATGAGACTTTTAACATTTTGTGACTGCTTCCTTTAACTTCTACTATATTTCTTTACATTTCTATGAAGTACGAGAACCTGACCTTCTTAATTATTACAATTTTACCGGTACAATGTGTTTTGTTAGAGGTCTAAATCATATTAAGAATAGTTTTATGGGTACAGTAAAAAGTGTCTTGATTTGTTTATTAAGATTTTAAATATATTTTGGTGTTTTCTAGGTTTAACGGTTTCGGTAGAATCCGTTTTCTCGTTTTGACCTTCATAGCGGGAAGGACTGACGTCCGATATGATAGTCAAGTCAAGTCAGCGAGTAAGTACAGACTGAGAAACGGTGGGGTACCTGACGTCGTGTGGTCCGGAGGGACAGGTAGTGGTTGAAGGCCTCAAGTGGGTTTGAGTACCAGTAGCTCAGTCACTACGGTAGGTTGGTAGAGTAGGAGACAGTAGGGGAAGAGGAGGACGGAATTTAGAAAGGGTCGTAGTCCCAGAAAAGGTTACTCAGTCAAGAGTAGTCCACGGGTTTCATAACCTTAAAGTCGAAGTCGTAGTCAGGAAGGTTACTTATAAGTCCTGACTAAAGGAAATTCTACCTGAACAACCTAGAGGAACGTCAGGTTCCCTGAGAGTTCTCAGAAGAGGTTGTGGTGTCAAGTTTTCGTAGTCAAGAAGTCGTGAGTCGAAAGAAATATCAGGTTGAGAGTACAGGTATGTATCGAAACTGATCTACCTGGAAACCATCGTTTCATTATAGAGACGAAAAATTATACGATAGATCTAACCAGTTCGAAAAGAAGGTTCTTCGTTCACAGAAAATTAAAGTGTCGACACAGTGGCAGACGTTACTAAAACCTCTGGTTTTTTTATTTCAGACAGTGACAAAGGTGACAAAGGGTAGATAAACGGTACTTCACTACCCTGGTCTACGGTACTAGAATCAAAAGACTTACAACTCAAAATCCGGTTGAAAAAGTGGGAGGCGAAAGTGAAAGTAGTTCTCCGAGAAATCGACAAGAAACGAAAGACGGTATTCCCACCACAGTAGACGTATAGACTCTAATAACTATAAAGAGGGTCGTTAGAACTAAGGTCGAACACCAAGAAGGTCGGGTCGCAAAGAGTACTACATGAGACGTATCTTCAATTTATTCGTCCCACTGTTATATGTTGGAACTGCATGTGGAAAGGGCTAAACCTTGGTCAGACAACAAGGTACAGGTCAAGATTGACAACGAAGGACTGGACGTATGTCTAAAGAGTTCTCCGTCCAGTCCACCAGACCATAAGGGTAGAGAAAGTCTTAAAAGGTGTCAAATAACACTAAGTGTGTCAGTTTCCTAAACCGCATCAGTTATTTCGTCTTTATCTACAAAGAGACCTCGACAGAACGAAAAAGTTACTAGGTCGCCTACAACCGTTAAACTAGAGATCAAGGAGACGGAAAAGATTTAGGTCGAACTTGTAGACCTTCAAGTGCCAAGTGTATGACAACTTCGGACCGAACCTCTTAAAACTCGTAAACTTACGTCTCAAGGTTTCTTATCGTTCCTCTCTATTCCTTCGGAAGGAGTTACTAGTTACGTTTCTTTATCTCTTTTTGTTATCTTACTCTTTCTGATCTCTAGAGAAGTTCTTTTAATCTCTATGGTTCCCTTGTAAAGCACGTTTTTACCCGTGTTATTTCCCATCTTTACCATACCTGGATTGTCTTCGTCTTCTATAATTCTTCTCCACCGTTCTTATGTGTCTTCTTGATATGTTTTTTCTAAAAGCGTTGGGTCTATTAGTGTTACCATACTAGTGAGTGGATCTCGGTCTGTAGGACCTCACACTTCAGTTCACCCGGAATCCTTCGTAGTGATGTTTGTTTCGATCACCTCCACTACCTTAAGGTCAACTCGATAAAGTTTAAGATTTTCTACTACGACACTTTCACGACGGGAGTTATACGGTCGTTTAAACCTTTTGAGTCGTCACTCGTCACCGGTGTCCTGACCTTCTCCAGTCACAAGGAAGGTTAGGGTTTCTTTCCGATACGGTTTCTTACGAGTTTGATGGTGTGTCTGATATATATTTGGATGTCATTTGTTTTATGTACCAGGACCGTGTCTTCGTCGGTGTAGTAACTAGTCACCTTGTCTTATCCCTATGCTCTTTATTTGGGTACGCGGATACCAGTCAATTAGACGTTGTTTCTTCCGTTCTTATATGTCACCTCTTTTCTGTGAGAGAAGTTATTCATCACGACTCTTGACCTACCGATGTAAAGGAATATGGTATATCTTTTTTCTTTTTAGTGAGGTTTACCTAATTTCTGGATTTACATTCTGGTCTTTGGTATTTTAGTGGTCTTCTCTTGTGTCTTGTGAGATGGTTTTTAGTATTGTTATACAAAAACCTAGACAGAGTATTCCGTTTTCTTTATTTTTGATTCTCCTTATTTACTCTGGATTTATTTAAATTTTTGAAAACGTATCGTCTCCTTTGGTAGTCGTTTGGTTTTTCTGTTGGATGTTTTGTCCTGTTTTAATAACATTTACTATACTGATTGTCCCGAATTATAAGTTTTATTTGTCAAACATCTTAGTCATAGTTTCTTTTAATTTGTTGGGTTAGTTTTTTACCGGTTTCTCGACTTAAAAAGGTTTCTGTCGTATGTATACCGATTGTGTGTGTATTTTGTTATTGAACTGATTAATAATCTCTTGACGTTTAGTTTTATTATTACTCTATAGTGGAGTATGGACAGTCGTATCGATAGTAGGTTTTCAGATGTTTATTGTATACAACCGTTCCTACACCTTCTTTCCCTTGGGAACATGTGACAACCACCCTTACACTTAACCATATCGGTCACACCTTTCGCCACACTCTCAAGGAGTTTTTTGATTTTTATCTTTATAGTTTACTATGTAAGAACCCATATATAGACTCCTTTTTTACTTTTATGATTAAACTTTTCTATGTACGTTGGGGTAACAAGTATCGTCGTAATATATGTCATCGGTTATACACCTTCATCTACTTACATGTTTCTACACCATATAAGGATGTTACCTTATAATGAGTTGATATTTATTTCTTACTTTAAGACGGTAAAACATCGTTGTACCACCTGGATTTCTTATAGTACGAAATACTTCATTCAGTCTATCTCTTTCCGTTTAGGATATACTATATTAAATAAACTCCTTAGATTTTTTATTTGGTTTACCTACACATAGTGTTTTGTCATTTTCCGAATACCTATATCCTTTTTTTGATCACCAATGGTAACCAAATCCCCTCAATCACATTCTCTAATTCTCTATGTTCGATGACACATATTTTATTTGTTGTTCATATATAACATGCCTTACACCTTAATATCGGTGATAAAACATCATTGAAATCACCTTATATTAGATATTTTTGTGACTTAGTGATACGACATGTGGACTTTGATTATACTATAACATGTAGTTGATACGACGATGACTCAGCGCAGTCAGCACAGGCTGAGACACGCTGGGGTATCTGCCGTCGGGTGGTCCGAGGGGGCGGGGACCCTAAGAGGTCCGTTCTTGTGACCTCACCCAACGGTAAAGGAAGAGGTCACGTACTTTCACTTTTCACTTTCACTTCAACGAGTCAGCACAGGCTGAGAATATTTTTATTCGATCTTTAAGAGTTAAAAAAATTTAAATGTATACTTTAAATTACTTTACTAAAGTAATTTAGACTTCGATAAACTTATCTTTGAAATAATTATAGGGATTTAAACAAAAAATTTAAAAATAACTTTATATCAACTGAATATTATAAGTCCACATGTCGTTTCACTAAGTCAAGAAAAAATGTAAGAGAAGTTAATATCTAATAATGTTCTATAACTCATATCAAAGGACACGATATGTCATCCAGAAACGACCAATAGATAAAATAGATATCACTATATATAAAAAATTAGGGTTTGAGGATTAAATGGGAGGGGGACGAAGAGATACCATTGGTATTTAAACAACAGATACAGACACTCAGATAAAGAAAAAACATTTATTCAAGTGAACTTAGTAAAAAAACCTAAGGTGTACATAGTATACAATAAACAGAAACAGACCGAATGAACTGAATCATACTAGTAGAGATTATAGGGATTAAAATTTTCGTTGGTCATTTCGATTGTTATAACTCGTACAGGTTTTATAGGTCTTAGTAAGTAAAGTTCTATATTTTTCATTACCGCGTATACAGAAACGGTTTATAACTTATTGCATCATACGGGGTTAGGGCGTACTCAAAATACAGTGTATTTCGTTAAGATATCTTATAGACGGAATTTTTCTTATACACTTGAAAATTGAATCAAAGTTTTTGTTTTTACAGATCTTATGAGGTCTTAGACAGAAAACACAGTACATATAGTGTTTACGACACAGAGACGGATAAAGGAAACAAAGGCGTTTAAACTACAAGAATATTTTCGATTTGGATTCTTTTAATTCCATCACAATATAGTAAATTCTGAAGGGACCACCGAGTCTGCCATTTCGCAGACAGATGTTACGCCCTCTGGGCCCAAGTTAGGGACCCAACCCTTCTAGGGGACCTCTTCCTTTACCGTTAGGTGAGGTCATAAGAACGGACCCTTTAGGGTACCTGTCTCCTCGGACCATCCGATGTCCGGCACCCCAGCGTTTCTCAGCCTGTGCCGACTCGCTGAAGTGAAAGTGAAAGTGAATATAGCAAATTCTCGGTATTATGAAGTATTTGAAAAACTGTAAAATAACTTCATGTTGTATGTACGTCCCCCTTTTTTACATGCATTCACAGTCGAGACACTTAAAAGTGGTTTACTAGAACTAGGACACATGGGTCCTACTTCTTAATCCTGTAATGGATGTGGGTCTTCAGGGAGTCAGTGATTGATGGGTTTGAGGGTTCCGCTGGTGAAAGGACCGAAGATTGTCGTACTTAAACAAAAGGATGAAAACACAAAATATATTTACCTTGGTATGTCATCTATAAGAAAAGACAGACTGAAAGAAACTAGTTGTACTACAAACACTCTCATTGGGTACGACAACCCACATCGAGTAAGTAAGAGTAATAACATATCGTGAAGTGACGGACTTATATAGTGTTAAATAAATAAGTAAGTTGAATTCATCCTTAAACTTATCGAAGACTAAAACTCGAGTATGTTTATCACACATGTATATATAACGACTTTATATATCTATCTATCTATATTTCTGTTGTAGAAAATTAGACATATATGAATTTGTAGTTGTATATATAGACATGTGATTTATACGAAATTTATCTTTAGAACTCGTATTAGGAAAATATAAAACTAGTCTTAAAATCTCTCGGTGGTCCCGTACATGTCCCTTGATCCGTCTTAAAGGATCCGTCTTAAGAAAAGATTTGTGAAATTTCTGAACACACCGAATACAGACTTGAAACAAGTAATATTAAGAAGAACCGTAAAGTCCGTTTAGGCGATAGACGGAAGTATAACCTATTAGGGGTTTAGTTAAGTGTGTAAATGATTCACAGATGTTTTTCGTGTTTCTTTAGACCCTGTCTGTACGGAAACTCACCGACCGTAAGGTACAACTCCTATGTTTGTATATAAGGTAGTTCAATCGGACTGACGGTCCCCTTAAAATATAAGGTGACAAAACAATTTTAAACCTCCTAGTGACTTGTGTTAAAATGACCTTTTTTTTAATGTAAAACTTACACTTTGTGGATAATTGTAAAAGAAATTTTTGTCTCTTTGACAGTAAAGAGGAAGAGGATTTCATTATATATGTCGATATGACTTTAATTAGTTTAATGAGGGTCTCTGTGTTTCTATTTTAATCCAAAGTTCGGAAAAGGTAATTACAATGTCAATTACCAGTAAATAAAATTTTGAAATGTTGCGGGGTACTTTGTGTCTAATTTTTCGTGACTAAAGTCTGTCATTTACAATACTCTCAAATTCAACCTAACTACTTTAAAAGGTCTGTTAGAGAGACTCCAATAAAAACAATTTACTGTATAAACCCTATACGGTCAACGAACCATTTTGAACCTCTAAATCAACATTAAGCCAACGATGTAATAAGATTCTGTTCTAACCATTCTCTCCCAACAATGTCTTTAAATGGTTTAGCATCGTATACTTCTGTCTAGATAATTATAGTACATTCTTTGTTTAGCGGTCAGATCCAAGCTACGTCCTATGTCCTGCGCACCCCGACCACGTGACCCTACTGGGTCTCTCTACCATACCCCTCCCTCCACCCTTCTCCCAAGTCCTAACCCTTGAGCACATGTGGGTACCGCCTAAGTACAACTACATACCGTTTTGGTTATGTCATAACATTTCATTTTATTTCATTTTTATTTTTTTAAAAAATTTATTTTTCTTTTCTTTTAGAAGGATTATAGTTGTGGGTTTAAACGTAACGTTGTAGGGATTTCTCTTGTCGTCACCAGAATGTTCCGTGAATTATGTAGGAGGCTCTTCCTTGACGCACTTGTGACTCAAAACCTCAGAATACTAGTACGAAAATAGAAATTTCCATCTACTAATCAACTCTGAAAAGGACGAAAAACAAGACTCCTTTAACATAGTGTCCTTATAAAAATAACCAAAATACCACATTGGAATTTTAACGGAGGTCGAGGACCTAATGGTATTTCCTCCCTTCATTTAGGTGTCCCTCAGACCTTCGTACTTCCACTATAAGGTCCCGGATTGAACGTTCGTCACTCACGAGTGGTGAAGTCGAATTAGGACAGACTAAGAGACTGGGTCCCTACCCATTTGATGTCGGCACTTGGTTTAGACCGGGTTTCGGATAAAAACATTTACTTTAAAATAACCTTGTATCGGTATGGGTAACGAATGTATTTACCAAAGCTGTCTATGGTCTCCTAGACGTTTCGGATTTTATAAATGATAGATTGGTAAATGTCTTTTCAAATAGTTGGGGACGTCGTAGAGTGGTTGACGGGACCGGGACGGAAAGTAGAGACAGAGAGTAGGAGGAGGTAAAACAGGGTATCGTCCAGTCTCGAGTTCTTGACTTGGAGTTTTATACTCATTCGGAAGGAGTGGAAGCGACAAGAATTCACTGACTACGGGTGTTGGTGGTTTTATCATCTACCGTATTAGGGTTCTCTAGTTTCATGCAAAGAAAAATTTTTATAAAAACACTGACTAGACTTTATTTAGTGACTAGAAAGTTTAGTGATAGAAAAAAGTTCTAAAAAAAAAGGAATTATACCTGGTGAAAATTTCAGAGATAACTTAAAACAATGTCATAAAGAAGACAAAAGCAAAAAACTGGTGCTTCGTGCACCCTAAAATCGAGGGGTCGGTCCCTAACTTGGGTGTGGGGAACGTAATCTTCCACTTTAGAATTGGGGACCTGTTGGTCCCTTTAAGGAAGTTCAGCAGTAGAAACATACTTCTTTATTTCTCTCCGGTAGAGTACCTTAGGGTGTCAGTCGGACAAGGACTCCACTGACGACTGTATTTACTCAGCTTGTTGGGTCCCGATAATGGAAGGGAGACAGAAGGGGTAAATACAATCGTTTGAAGGTTTGAATCAAAGGACCTTCCAGAATCGTCGACCCATAAGTAGTTTGAACAACCTGTTTTGTCATACAAAAGACTAGTTTTAACTTCAAAAGTTAAGAAACAGTGTGTGAATCTCTGTAAGTAAGGTAATAGAAAGTTCGTTATCCATCGTCGAGACTTGGTTCCCCGAATTAGAAGTTCGTCGTTAAGTACAACGTCAATTTTTTCTTTTTCTTGTTTTGTTTCTGTTTCAAAGGTAAATAAAGTCCCTTCAAAGTGTGTCTTCTGTTTTTCTCTCTATGAGAGGTCTCTAGCATTTCTATTTTCGAAATGTATGAATTTCAATAAACTAGAGTTTTTAGTGACGTAAAATATAAAGAAACTATCTGGTTAATTTGGAATACCAGTACTAATTTGTATCTACTTAAAAATAGAGACCCGATATTTTAAGTTCCTTATACAGAGACCATTACCCGTCTTGATAAGGTCATCTTGATAAGGTTTGGGACTTTCGCCTACGGTAGTGCCACAACGTAAGTTATACAGTCGTTTAGGCCTTCTGGGTCGTCACCGGTGTCCTGACCTTTTCCAGTTGTAGGCTTAAGGGTTCTTCGTATCATGATTGTTTACACAATCGGTAGTCTGTCAACGTGAGGGTACGATCATTCCAGTACGAATTGCAGAACGTACGATCCGAAGTCGTAACACTCTTGGTTCTTGAAGGTCTACAGGTTCGACCCAAATCTTTCTTTCTCTTTGGTCTTTAGTTTAACGGTTGTCAGCGACCTAGTATCTCTTTCGTTCCCTTAAGGACTCTTTATAGAAAACGAGACAAAGTAGTCGATACGGTTTCCAAAACTGACACACCTAGTATTATTTGACCCCTTCGAGAATTTCTCTACCCTTATGGTCTGGTAGAATGGACAGAGGACTCTTTGGACATACGTCCAGTTCTTCGTTGTCAATCTTGGGACAATCCTTGTTAACTAAACAAGTTCTCACTCTTTCCTCATACTGTCCCGACAGACGACAGTGAGACAAATTACATATGTGACTCGTGTACTCTTTACGGTCCGACCTACTCAATGTTCGACCTTAGTTCTATCCGTCCTCTTTATAGTTGTTGGAGTCTATACGCCTACTATGGTGAGATACCGTCTTTAGCTTCTCCTTGATTTCTTGGAGAGCTCCTCCCACTTCCTCCTCTCACTTTCTCGGCCGAATTTTGGTTTATAATTTTTTGATTCTAATACCGTAGACTGGGGTGATGAAGAACCGTTTATCTCCCTTTTCCACCTTAATCACTGGCTAACGGAGAAGAACCCGAGATTTTAGTGGTACCTACCACTGACGTCGGTACTTTAGTCTTCTGTAAACGAAGAACCGTCCTTTCGACACTGTTTGGATCTGTTACACAACTTTTCGACTCTGTAATGAGGAGGTTGTTTTCAAACATATCAGTTCCGATACCAGAAGGGTCACCAGTGTATGTCAAAACTCTTGACCTGGCATTTCTTCCGTCTCACGGCTTCTTAACTACGAAAGTTTCACACCACGATCTCTTCTGAGGACTCTCAAAGAACCTGACGTTCCTTTAGTTTGGTCAGTTAGAATTCCCTTTAGTTGGAACTTATGAATAGCCTTCCTGACTACGACTTCGACTTTGAGGTCAAAAAACCAGTAGACTACGCTTATCGACTGAGTAACCTTTTCAGGGACTACGACCCTTTCTAAACTCCCGTCTTCCTCTTCTCCCGTAGTCTCCTACTCTACCGACCTACCGTAGTGGTTACGTTACCTATACTTGAACCCGTTTGAAGTCCTCTACCACTCCCCGTCCCTCCGGACCGCACGACGTCAGATACCCCAGCGTCTCTCAGCCTGTGCTGACCCACTGACTTGTGTTATTGTTACCTGTCTTTCCGGAACAGTGTTTCCCCTTCCACCCCTTTGTATACTCTGGATGAGGTTCAAGGAAGAAAAATTTTTGATACATACATACATACACTAAAACACCGTGTCCATAATTAGACATATGTTGTTGGAAATTTTTAATAACCCCTTCCTTCCCCCTCGATGTCCCCTACCTTCCTTCTTCTGTCTCAACCCACTACCTCTCAGTAGGAACTCCGGGGTGAAAATCGGTGACACATTAAGTCGTCAGTGTGACTTCTGATGACCTATACAAATTCTTTCCCCCCTTCACTTCCTTCCTTCTTCCTTCTCTCCCTCCCTCGGATGTGAGAGTCTTACACTCTTCAGTTGCAAACATCAAGGTTAATACACTTGGTCTTGAACCTCGATAAATATTAAAATGTCTGTGATTAGGTTTGACCGGGACGAACGTCCGTTATCTTATATCCGTCAGAGAGTCGACTACCCGGGTTAAGATGGAAATGACACCAAAACTTTAAAAAATGAACAAACGTCATTGACACTACTTGAGACTACTTCACTATTTATAAATCAAACACCTTTACCGGGTCTTCTTTCTCGACCATGATCTTAACTTGTACAGATTATTTCACAGTGTAAATTAAGGTAAGTAGAACTTGACTGTCTCAATAACTCTACCTCCCTTCTAATTACCAACGGTCCCTACTCCCTCAAGTTCTCTCTCCCGTTTCCTCACACTAAAAATATTAGTGTGAATACTCCAGTAATAGTCCCTAGGAACACCAGTACTTAAACAAGGTATAGAACTGATCTCCAGTTATGTGTTTTGATATGGACACTATTTTAACGTATTTATGTTTGTTTATTCATTGTTACCTCTGTAGACTTATAGTGACCCAGTGTGGTTACCGTTTTTTACCAAAATGGTCAAATGTAAGGGTGGTCGTAATATACTCCGAGGTTAAAGAGACGTAGGAGTGGTTGTAAATAATAACAGTCAGAAAGAATAATATCGGTAAGATTACTACACAGCACCATCGAGTGACACCGAAATTACATGTAAAGGAAATTACTACTTACTACAACTCGTAAAAAATAAAAGTACATGGATCGATAAACACCTCTTCCGTTACCGTAGGGTGAGGTCATGAGAACGAATCTTTTAGGGTACCTACCTCCTCGGCCCACCCGACGTCAAGTACCCTAACGCTTCTCAGCCTGTGCTGCCTCGCTGAAGTGAAAGTGAAAAGTGAAAGTACGTAACCTCTTCCTTTACCGTCGGGTGAGGTCACAAGAACGGACCTCTTAGGGTCCCTGGCCCCTCGGACCACCCGACGACAGATACCCCAGTGTGTCTCAGTCTGTGCTGACTTCGCTGAATCGTCGTCGTCGTCGATAAACATAAAGATGAGACCACTTTACAGATAAGTCCAGAAAATGAGTAAAATTGATACTATATAAAATTAACATCAAGAAATAGAAAAAATTGACATCCTCAAAAGTACAATAACAACAAAACGAAGAAAAAATTATCTCACTTCAACTAAATAGTGTGTGTACAGACTGTTACCTGTTTTACAACAAATGTACTTTGTAGTATCTAATTTTTATGTATCATAAATATAAAATTATCTATTATAAATAGGACCTGTCTTCAGGAAGTAGTTTATATACTAAACGTTTATAAAAGGATGAGACACCGAAAAGAAAAGTAAAATATTTACATCGAAAAGTTCTCGTTTTAAAATTTTAAAAATAATTTAGGTTATATAGTCTACAAAGGAAACACCTAGTGCACAGACCACAGTATAGATACTTTAGAAACGGAGTCGGATCTAGTGTTTCTTTGAAAATTAAAAAAAGACTGTTATAATATTAAAATCGGGAATTAAATCTAGATATTAGTGTTAATTACAAAAACATCATACATTCCATTCGTAGATTCAAGTAAAAAAACGTATCCGTATAGGTCAACAAGGTTACGGTAAACGATTGTTCTGACAGGAAAGGAATGACTTAATGGAACCGTGGAAACAATTTTAAGTCAACTATTACTTATATTCCCAAAGAAACAGAAAAGAAAGAATCAGGTCACTGGAGACACAGATGACAACACGGTGGGACAGAACTAATGACATCAAATATCATTCAAAAATTTGTCCATGATATTCAGGATGAAACAAGAAAAAAAAAGGAGGTTTTTTAAAAAACCGATAAGATCCAGGAAATGTAAAGATATGTTTAAAATTCTAGTTGGACGATTAAAGAAACTTAAATGTATCCCTAACATAACTGACAAACCTACTTAAATCTCTTATAACGGCAGAATTGTTCCAACTAGGAAGGTCAGGTATTCGTAATTATATGTAGAAACTAAACAGATCATAAACCGTCGAAAGTCGTATGCACAGAATATGAAGAAATCAATTTAAATAAGGAATATAAGATTCATAAAAGAAGAAAAAACTACGTTAAAACTTACCTTAACAGAATTAAAGTAAAAACATCAAAAGCAAAGATCTTTTTATTTAACCAACATATTTATATTTACGTTGGTTATAGACAGACAACGACAACACCGGATCCTGGACCGACCTCCGAAGTGGTAAAGAGAACGTCGTATTCGAAAAAAGGGACGATCACACACTACCCATTCTTGCGTTGATCACAATCTTGTCAGACCACGGCGACGAACTATGTACGATTTCGTGGTCGTCAAAATGGGTAACAGTGAAACCGTGGTTGTCACGTTTTCAGTTGGCCACCTTTTCCGTCGGTAGAGTCACCAAAGGACTAGAACGTTTACGATGCCTTCCAAGGGGACTTGGAACTGTCCCTTAGAGGTCCCGAGGTTCCTGTCGCGAATCTCTTAGTGACTAGATCTACTAGAGATTCGTGAACGGATTCAGATTTTACGACAGCAAAAAGTCTAGATTCTATTTATAGTAAATGGTTTGAATGTTACTGTAAACGAATTCACTGACTAAAAGTACTCAGTTATAGGAATCTGTCAACGACGTACATCTTTTTACACGGTTCAGAAAACTCTCTCTAATTTTCCTTTATCTTGAAACCGGGATTTAGAGTTTCTTTATCGTGTTCGGAGAGAGTCATGAGTTCCCAGATACTTTCCTTTGGGTCACAGTGACATCCGATCAATGTAAGCTGGGGTCTAAACATACAAAAGACAAGATCCATCGTGATTTTTATTTGTTTTACGAATGTCACCTTTATGTCGTACACAGTTTATAGTTCTGACTCTTCATTTTGATCCAATTTGAGATAATAAGAACTGAGTATGTCAAATCATAACAGAGTAAAGGTTTACAGACCTTTTTTCTGTTTTGTCCTAGTTTGATTAAAAGTTCCAAAAAAATTTAGGAAATAAAATGTGATACTAAATATTGTTCGGGAACTGATCTTCGAATTTTATAATTGGATGATAAAAAAGGATGTAAAATATCATACCACGGATAATATAAGTGACCCGTTTAAAAGGTACATAAAATTGAAGAGGGACCTCTCCTTATTTTATGATAAATATATCAGTTCCATTTATTTATCAGAGTCCCGAAGTAGACACCCTAAGGTATTATAGACTGTAGGAAGTAGAAAACCCCACCTTTTTCCTGTTTCTTTTTCGTTTTTCTTGATTTCTTTTTCCGTTTTTCCTGATTTTTCTTTTTTCGTTTTTCCTGATTTTATAAGTACCAACCCTTCTTATTTTCTCTTTAACCCTTTTGTTTTAATTGACATATTTTAATTCCCTGTCTGAAAGGATCACCAAGTCTTCAATTCTTAGGTACAAAGGTGACGTTCCTCGTGTCCGAACTGGGGACCAGTCCCCTGATCTAGGGTGTACGACGTACCACGTCGGTATTTATTTAATTATATATATATTATTTATTTCACTTCCCTCCCTAACTCCAATCTGATCCAATCCCTATTTACCTCGACTATTATCAAAGTCTCTTTGGTGAATGTCTAACCTCAACACTAAAAAAAAAATTTAGTACGTTAGATTTTCGACCTTTATAACCCGTTCTTGTTCTAATATGCCGTCTTCTCCTTCGGTGTCGGGTCTCTAAAAGCTGTCCCGATCTCGACCTTCGGTCTCAAAGAGGAAGGGACGTCATACCATAAGACGTCATAAGAGAAGATTAAGAAATCACCCACCTCTTCGTGTGGTAAGAATTCCCTTCGTACTGTCAATGTACTGTCCATTGAGTCTGCAGAACTTGTCCAGAAGGATTAAGTGAGATACGGAGTCGATAACGTTTAGCACTTCAGAATAAAGGGTCACTTAAAGACAATTCATAAGTTTTAGTGGAGGTGGAACAAATGACATGATGTAGCGGAAATCGTAGTTGGTATAAGAAACAAGAGGTGTTCTGTGTATACCATAGTAAAAGAAGTGTGGTGTATGGTATAGAATCAACCCAGTAGCAAAGATCGCTGTGTCCTATTAACACTTGTGCACTGTATGAAATGTTACTTCTTGCTTGGGGTCAAGAATTCTAAAATGTGTAATGTAGTAAGTTATACGACGTATGAGATTTTATACGGTAACCAAAAACGAAAAACGATGAATAATGGTGGAAGGACCCTTCAAAAAACCCTGATGATGGATTTCGATGTACATCTTTAGAGACGGACAATAAAGTAAAACAAAACAATACGAAGTAAAAGTGGAAGTACAAAGAAAATTCATTCGTGATCTTACCGTGGGGTGAGGTCATGAGAACGGACCTTTTAAGGTTCCCGCCTCCTCGGACCATCCGACGTCAGGTACCCCAGTGATTGTCAGCCTGTGCCGACTCACTGAAGTGAAAGCGAAAAGTGAAAGTACGTAACCTCTTCCTTTACCGTTGGGTGAGGTCACAAGAACGGACCTCTTAGGGTCCCTACCCCTTCGGACCACCCGATGGCAGACACCCCAGCGTGTCACAACCTGTGCTGACTTCTCTGAAACGTCGTCGTCGTCGTTGTACATGATGGTATTTCTCACGAATTCTATTTGTTATTGTAAAAAAGTTATTCAAACTCAGAGTGACACACAGGTCCAGTCTCGTGAATAAAATATATTAATTGATATTAATATATTAAAGATATTAACATAAAAGAGGTAAGTCCTTTTCAGCTGAAGTAAGAAAGGTTACGGTTCGAAGAGAGGTAATACTTGATTTAGCATTTCATGCCTGTCCTTTGACACGTTAGAACTATAACTCACGAAGAGTGAAAAGAAAAAATCTATTCAAATTAAGAAGAGATAGGTTTCTAGGAAACCAAATCCATATGACTGTTTCACCTTCAGACTTCAGAGAACTAAGATCTAACCGTAGGAATATCGTCTCAATAGATTCTCTCTATAAAGAAAAGTAGGGGTCGGAGACTCTTACTTTGAGAACCCACTGACTCTACGAACCTCTATGATTCGGGTATAGAACCCACTTGGTAGAAAGGAGATTACTTTATTGGAAGGACCCAAACCTTAAACCAAAAATGTTATAAAAAAGGAGAAAAAATAAGAGAGGAAGCGGACCAATAATTGTAGATACATAAAGTCTAAGATTTTTCACTTCCGGAGTCGGTTTTGGTTTTGTGACTTATAACTTATCAATTTATCTACCTATCGTCCATCATCGTTGGTGAAGTTCAAAGACTAGATTCACGTCTCATCGGCCTCGTCAAGGAGTTTTAGGTACAAATGTCCGTGAGGGTCAATACTAGAAGCTACTCAGTCCGGGACAAGATTCCCCGAGACTAAAGGACAGGTGTAGTTGGTATATACCGCGTCCAAGAGAAAGTAGAGACCACAAGCGACTCTTTCTGAAGGTAGCGCACTCAGTGCATCCAGGTTCCGGAAGGAGACGACTCGACGACGTCCTACGGCGAACGTCGAAGGAACCCCTGGTAACGTAGACGAGGAGAAGACCAATCTGTTGCGGACCAGTCACCCCCGGAGACACGGGCACCCCAGACGGCGGTGGGACGTGGACCATTGACCCTACTGGGAGGAAGTGTCAGAGTGACCTTTTTCGTCTGCGTTTCGTCTCTGACTATTTCCGTCCGACACGTTTATCGAGGGTAACGGTCTATGAATGAAGACGATTCGTGAAAGAGACCTAGTAGAGAAGACAGTGGGTGTCATTTGAACGTTCCATCGACGGAAGTGGCAAAGGTAAAAGATCTCCTCCTTTGACTCTTCACACTCCAATTGGTCGTACGGTTCCAGTGCACTAGACCTTATATCTCCTCGACCCTAACCCAGGTTGGGTCCTTCAACTCGAAGTCCCGGGTGTGACAAATATTGCGATTCGGCGAACGAGAGTAAGTTTCCTCAAGAAGAGGCAAGGGGGAACGGGGGCTGGGGGTCGGGAGTAGCGTCTCTCGTGGGTCGTGGTCGCAACCATTGTAAATACCTCAAAGACGGGACACAGACAGTACGAGAGGTTTAAGATCCCGACCGGTCCTCCATACTCTTGGGACAGTTTCCTTTTTAGCATCCTCATCCCGTCTTCGGTAACCAAAACGAAATAACTAAACTAAACTACAGTAAACTGAAGACACTTTTAAGACGGAGTTAAGACTTCGTTAATTTCGGAGGCCCTTCTCGTTTTAAGTAAGAGTCAGTGCGTGTCACTAAATAAAATAATGTTGGTTAAACTCTAAACGTTGTCGGACTTTTGTACAAGAGTACTTTCCGGAGTCGTAGTGTCCGAAATAATGGTACGGTCAGACATAACAATCTTCTACATTTTGTAGAAATGACGACCAAACTACTACATGGTTGAAGATCTTATGGAGGATCGGGGTTAGGGTTCTTTCCTTTTAGGAGTCTTGGGATGAAAAATTTCTGATATGGACCAAGTGGTACAGGTTGAAGTTCACTGGACGCATTAGGTACAACTCCCCTTCTTTTGTAACATAAATGAAACTCCAAAGGTCGATAATGTTTCACATGAGTATTTAGAGAGTAAGGAGGGATCCTACCCACCTCACCCTACTTCCCTTCCTCCTCTTCGGCAGTCGGAGTGACCTACCCGACCTTCACTTTAATCGTGTTTCTTTTTCCGTGGGGACCAAAATGAATAGGGTAATTATTCTACAGTACTGTTATTGTTTCTATTACAGGTTTATCACCGTAATTGTAGACGTTACCTAAAATTTTCCCCCCTATTTAAATAAAAATAATAGGAAAAGAAGTACCAGTACTTATTAACCATACAAAGTCAAATATTAATGTTTGATATCGTCAAGTCTTATTGATTGTAGACACGTCACATGTAAGTCACACACTTCAAGGCCGGGAGGCCTACTAAGACTACCGTCGGTTTCGAACTCTTGTTCATGTGATTTCGTCACTCAGAGTTGGAACCGAGATGTAACCTTGGCGGACCTTCGAAATTTTTGAGGACCTGTACCTCCTCTCTTTCTCCGCTCATTCTACCTTCTCCTCTTCCAGTGACCCCCAACCACGTTCCCAAACCCACTGGGTGGTTCCTGAGTCTCAGTACTCAGTCTGGCTCGACGAACCGGTGAACGCCAGTCGTTATTGTCAAATAGTACAAGAAATTAAGTAATAAACCCCTACAGTTTTGTGTTTACTCTTGAGGACTGGTGGGTACGAGTTCGCGTACAGAAGTAGTACATTTTCGTTCAAGGTAAATTTTTTTCCTTTTGACGACCGGAACACAGGGTTGAGTTCTCTGATACCCCGAAGGGGTCACCGAGTCGCCATTTCTTAAGTGGACGTTACGTCCTCTGCACTCAAACTAGGGACCCACACTTTCTAGGGGACCTCTTTCCCGAGTTGTTGGGTACGGTCATGAGAACGGACCTCTTAGGGTACCTGTCTCCTCGGACCACCCAATGTCGGGTCCCCGAACGTTTCTCAGTATGTACTGACTTCACTGACTTGTGCGGGCTCTAAGACTAAAGTAACCGGATCCTGTCCTAAAAGTTGGATTCGTAGTATCTGTAAAACCCGATCTATTAACAAGTAACCTCGCGGACCGGATACGCAACCTACAAATCGCCATAGGAACCGGAGACGGGGATCTACAATTATCGGAGGGTTGTTCGACATTTTTAGTTTTTACAGTGTTCTACAACGGTTTACAGGGGACCTCCTGTTCTAATGGGGTCCTACTTCTCGTCAACAGATTCCCGTATCGGATCTGTGACCCTAAAAATTTTTGAGGAAGTCAGTAGGACTACATGTCGGTTCTGATTCTTGGTAAGTAGTCCTCCCGAGTATAATTATTCATCGAAACATACACACGTTACTACTTATTATTTTGTTATTTGAACACACATTTCATTTTCATTTAGTTGAACACACCTTCTGAGTCCGTCAGACGGGTATTCATTTCCTGTTCTCGAAATCCCGTATTTAAAGTGTCGTTCGTAAACCGCGGAATGTAAAAACGAATGAAAGACCAACAGTCCATACAAGGTCTTTTGACTGTATTTGTCCATGTGACGTAAATAGATTTTCCAGTGTTAGCGTATCTTTAACGAAACATGATTTATATCCTCACCGACCTGTCGGACGAAACCCTGGATGAGTAAGATTTTGGTCCCACGAATAGTCACCTAGCACACCATGTTCATCAATTCATTTAGACACAGTCACCCAATTTTTTACGTCGGACAGTTAACGAAAAAACTATATAAAGATTACGTTCGTAACATAAAGTTCACCCATTTGGAATATCTTCTGTAACTCATAAATATCCCGTGAATAACCTCTTCCTTTACCGTTGGGTGAGGTCACAAGAAGGGACCTCTTAGGGTCCCTACCCCCTCGGACCACCTGACGGCAGATGTCCCAGCGTGTCTCAGCCTGTGCTGACTTCACTGAATCGTCGTCGTCGTCCCGTGAATATTTCCCTTTTTTAATGAAGAGACCTTTATCTCCTTTTATCTTTTTTTAGTGCCTCTTCCACTACCGTTGGGTGAGGTCATGAGAACGGACCTTTAAGGGTACCTACCTCCTCGGACCACCCGACGTCAGGTACCCCAGCGATTCTTAGCCTGTGCTGACTCGTTGAAGTGAAAGTGAAAAGTGAAACAACGCAACCTCTTCTTTTACCGTTGGGTGAGGTCACAAGAACGGACCTCTTAGGGTCCCTGTCCCCTTCGGACCACCCGACGGCAGATACCCCAGTGTGTCCCAGCCTGTGCTGACTTCGTCGTCTTTCTTTAGATAACGTAAATAAAAATTTTGAAAAATAAAATATAACCTCATATCGGTCAATCGTTCCTCTAGGTTGGTCAGGTAGGGTCTCTAGTCAGGACCCACGAATAACCTTCCTTACTACGATTTCGACTTTGAGGTCATGAAACCGGTGGAGTACGCTTCTCAACTGAGTGACCTTTTCTGAGACTACGACCCTCCCTAACCCCCGTACTCCTCTTCCCCTGCTGTCTCCTATTCTACCGACCTACCGTAGTGACTGAGCTACCTGCACTTAGACTCACTTGAGGCCCTCAACTACTACCTGTCCCTCCGGACCGCACGACGTTAAGTACCCCAGCGTTTCTCACCCTGTACTGACTCACTGACTTGACTTGACTATCGGTCAATCGTTACAGTACTATCAAAATCCACCTGTCGTTTCCCTGAGTCGGAAACCTAGGAAATGTACTTATAGGTACATAGGTAAGAGGAGGTCCGAGGGGAGGGTAGGTCCGACGGTGTATTGTGACTCGTCTCAAGGGACGGGATATATCATCCAGGAACGACCAATAGGTAAAATTTATATCATCACACATGTACAGCTAGGGTTTGAGGGATTGAGAGGGAAGGGGGTAGGAAGGAGACACCAGTAAAAGATTCAGACTCAGAGAAAGACAAAACATTTATTTAAGCAAACATAGTAAAGAAAAATCTAAACCGTGTATTCCCTACAGTATACTATGCAGAAGAGGTGGAGTGAAAAAAGTGGGCGGTAGGTACAGCACGTCGGACAGTTAAAATATTACAACT
Source organism: Capra ibex (assembly GCA_006410555.1). Lineage (NCBI taxonomy): Eukaryota > Metazoa > Chordata > Mammalia > Artiodactyla > Bovidae > Capra > Capra ibex. The sequence goes on from SJYO01001178.1 coordinate 2,329,620, forward strand.
AAAACTGTGGTAGGTTTAGTCGGTGTGTTTATGTCTTGAAGGTGTGATTAACACGACAAATCATCAAGAAATTAAAAGTCCACCTCTAGTCCTGAAATTGATGAAAAACTGACTTCTTTTAAGGGGACATGATCTTGGTGTCGTCCCCCAGGATTTTTGCTTTAGGTATAAGTCGTCTAACGGGAGACGACGGAGTCACTGGGACCTGAGAAGGAGACGTCGGGTGAACTCACGAGCTAACCTGGTGTCCTGCCCGCAGGAGAGTCCGCGACGTGACCCAGAGAGTAGGTTGACCTGTCAGAGTCGTGTTCCCCTCCCGAGGGGTACGTCTTAGACCGTCGAGGAGAGGCGACGCCTGAAAAGTCGTCTCGAGACTAGAGGGCGGAGGAGGTTGTTGATCAACTTTGCCACGGAACAAACAAAGGTGTATTTCTCACCTTTATGCTGAAGGCCTATGACAATTTGTTACAAATTTATCATTTGATATTCTACTAACGTAAAAGACTCCGTTTAATCATGACAGTCTAAAGTTTTACACTTTCATGAAAGGACTTAAGCACTTAACTTTAGTAAGTAACTAAAGGGACCACCGAGTCTGTCATTTCACAGACGGACGTTACACCTTCTGGACCCAAGTTAGGGACCCAACCCTTCTAGGAGACCTCTTCCGTCGGGTGAGGTCATGGGAACGGACCTTTTAAGGTACCTGCCTCCTCGGACCATCCGATATCAGGTACCCCACCGTTTCTCAGCCCGTGCTGAGTCGTTGAAGTGATAACCAAGTTGTGGATGTCCCATGAAAGGGGTGGAGTACGCTTCTCAACTGAGTAACCTTTTCTGAAACTACGACCCTCCCTAACCCCCGTCCTCCTCTTCCCCTACTGTCTCCTACTCTACCGACCTACCGTAGAAGTTGAGTTACCTACACTCAAACTCACTTGAGACCCTCAACCACTACCTGTCCCTCCGGACCGCACGACGCTAAGTACCCCAACGTTTCTCAGCCTGTACTGACTCGCTGACTTGACTTGACTTGACTCTTGGTCAAGAGTCTTTAGACGAGATCCTTTTTTTCTAGTATCTTCTGACGACTCTCCATAATAAAGGTATACGAGAGTGAAAAAAATTTTACCGTGTACGAAAATACATGTCTCCCTCAAAAGACCTTCTTTTGTGTGACATATTAATTGACACTGACGGAAACCCGTCCCTTAAATCTCAAGAACTTATCTTCCCGCTGAAGGAAAAGTAATATATTCAAAAATATGTCGAATTGAAAACGTTAAAATTTATAACATAAAAGGTAAAATATACGATCATTTATTGTCTTGCACACGTAAAGGTCATCGGAAAAAATTCGAGGTTTTACTTAGCAGATTTATTCTCTTTTTATCCACCCGATGGGAAATACAGAGAAACGGAAGGAAAACATATACAAAAGAACGATTCCGTCTCACCGGACTTTCCTCAGAAACTCATATTTTAATGTGGTTACAACCAAGGTACTTTCTCCAATTGTCCGTCTAGGATGAACTCCAACTCGTCCATTCCAGTACCGTTGGGTGAGGTCCTAAGAACGGACCTCTTGGGGTACCTGTCTCTTCGGACCACCCGATGTTAGGCATCCCAGCGTTTCTCAGCCTGTGCTGACTTCGTTGAGTCGTGTCGTGTCATGTCAATCCGTTCGGGACGAATTCTTTCGGCGAAATTGGTCTTTCTCTTCAACGGACGTCCGTCCCTGGATTAAAGGACAACCGTCGTAATCTTATCAGTGACAGGTATTTGGGGAACTCTTATTTCACACCTACATGTAGTCCCTACAGATGTGACACTAACCTGGATTTTAAAAAAAGGTTACTAAAGAAAGTAAGTGGAGACAGATATTAAGGGTTCTTCTTAGCTACGACCGTTTCTTTTTTTTTTTTTCTTGTTTCTTGTTTTTATTGGTTTGTGGGTAAACACAGTTTCTTTTTGTCAAGACACTAGAAAAATCACGGGTAGTTACCACCGAGCCGCCATTTCTTAGGTGGACGTTACACCCTCTACGTCCAAGTTAAGGACCCAGTCCTTCTAGGGAATTCTTCCTTTACCGTTGGGTGAAGTCATAAGAACGGACCTCTTAAACTACCTGTCTCCTCGGACCTCCCGAAGTCAGGCACTCCAGTGTCTTCTCAGTCTGTGTTGAATCGCTGATTTGTTATTGTCAAGGTACCACGACCTCTTCTGAGAACTCTCAGGGAACCTGACGTTCCTCTAGGTTGGTCAGGTAGGATTTCCTCTAGTCAGGACCTACCAGTAACCTTCCTAAGTATAACTTCGACTTTGAGGTTATGACACCGGTTGACTACACTTCTTGACTGAGTAAACTTTTCTGAGACTACGACCTTTTCTAAACCCCCGTCCTCTTCCCTTGCTGTCTCCTACTCTACCAACCTACCGTAGTGGCTGAGTTACCTGTACCCAAACCCACTTGAGGCCCTCAACCACTACCTGTCCCTCCGGACCGCGCGACGTCAGGTACCCCAGTGTTTCGCAGCCCGTGCTGACTCACTTGACTTGACTTGACTATAGAAAGAGAACTCGCGAAGGAAATGAGGATTGGGATTAATTCTCAAATTCATTCGTAACAACAGAGGACAACAACAACACGAGTTGGGATACCTGACATCGGGAGGTCCGAGAAGTCGGGTATCTTAAAAGGTCCGTTCTCATGACCTCACCCATCGGTAAGGGAAGAGGACCCCTTAGAAGGGTTGGGTCCCTAGTTTGGGTTGAGGGGATACAGAGAACGTGACCGTCTGTCTAAGAAATGGTAGTCGGGGTAGACCCTTCGGGGTTTAGAAAAAGTCAACTCTGACCTTCTCGTACTTTGGTACGTGACACCCCAAAAGGTCTAGTAAAAGGAATCGGGAACAATGCATCTGAAAGTGTCCTAAAGTCTCAGAGGGAACAATTTCGGTCTTTGTAGGAAAAGAGAACAACAACCTACATACTTAACCTTTAAAACAAGTGTACCTAAAGTCCTAGGAGACAGAGGTCCTTACTTGGTTGGTAGGTTGGAATTGTCAAGTTGACAAAGTTTGGAATAGGACATTGTTAATGATGTACAAATTTAATGCAGAGAGATCAGAAATGACCTCTTAATGACAACACCTTGTTTTATGATTTGAGAGTAAGATATTTTTCATTAAAAGTCCAGAAGAAAAATCCCCCACTAAGTAGGGTCTTTATTACAAAGAACAGAAATGAACGTAGTCCGGGATTATTGATCGTTAGTCGTTACCATATTAATAAAAAATCGAAGTACTCTTGACTTTCACAAATCCCTTCACAAAGACACTTCTCAAGTGACCAATAGGAACCTGTTCTCAAATGTACCTTTAAGATTCTTCTGTGGTTCGTTTTGGTCACTCTTACTCTCCCTTTTCTATGGACTCTGTCCTGACCTAACTTCCTTTTCCGGAAAGTCTTTTGTTATGTCTTTTTCCCCCCTTTATACAAATTTTCAGTATGTCCCAGAATCGGTATTTTTTATATTAATATCTCTCGGGATACAATAATTTAAAAGTTTTACGTATGCAAGACTAAGACATAAAGACCTCATTGTCAAAGGGGCGGAGAAAGGTACCCGAGTATAATTACTGGTGTGGTCGGTACTTTAATTAGGAGTTATAAAATCTGTACCATCTTGTTGTGACCATCCAGTTGAATCTCAATCATACCGTTACCCACGAAACCTTTTGTTCTTTTAAACCAGTCTAATCGTACCATAATAAGGGACAACTCATCTCATTCACATTCAAGACTCAGTGATTCGTTTGTAATCTTTCCTTTAGTTACGGTAAAAATGAGAACTTTTCCGTAGTATATAAGTCAACCCTGAAGGAGGTAAATATATCGACACGACAATAAATTCGGGTACGAAGATCATGTTATGGATTCATCTACTTATGGTCGTTGAGTGTGTCCTGAACACAAGAACGATGAATAGTGTGTGTCGGAGATCTCCCAGTAGTGGGAGAGGAATCTTAAAGTTTCTAAAGTTTGACAGTTGTACCTTCTTATCTGTAAGGACGTTTGTGATGTTTGTCTAGTGTCATTGGTGTAAAAGGACACACTATTTCTCTTTAGACTCGGATTTGTTTCTATCCAGTGACCACAGTAGGGACGATTTCGTTCCGTCGGACAATTCGTGTCTCCTTTCGCACTCAAGGTTCACTAAAATCCAACCGTTTCGGTCATATAGGATTTGGTGAAGTAAAAGGGTCATAAGAGGTATTGTAGAATAAGTCTCGAAACCGACGAACAGTCCTCACTTATATTAGAGGGTTACGGTGACCAACTTTTACTGAGTAAATTGAGTACTGAACCATTCTTGACTAGTTTCTACTGAAGGACGAAGAACCAATTTGACAGTAGGTTTGGGGGTTGAAAACGAGAAGACTTTTCACCCAGTGCACTGGTGAAGGATATTCTAGTTTCTAAATAGAGAACAATAATATAAATAAATAGTAAGAGGCGTAGAAAGTCCCTATCTTTTTGAGCGACTTCGTAATTTAATACTTTTCTATTACTGCTACTGTTAGAGGACGATAGTGAGGTTGACTTTTCGTAGCATTTACTATTTTAAATCTTCAAGTCTTCACCCTAATCTTTACACACAGGTTCACAGGGTACGACCGAGACGGCAGACAGAATGTGCGAGAAAGGGAAAAAGTCGACGACCGACCCGCGACCGGAAAACTTGTTTTACTGAAACCGCAAAAGGAGACGTTCGACAAGGGGAAAAACGTCTTCAGGAGTCACCCCTAGTGGCAGGAATTAGAGACGCGTGATTCGCAACTGTCCATTACACCGAGAAAGAGGAGGGAGAAAACAACCCAAATCTTTTGACAAAAAGAGGCTTTTTTCTCTTGAGTTCCTCAAAACTCTCGTCTACGGGTCCTGTCACCAAGTAATCAAGGGTCCTTAATTTGATAATAGTTAGAACGACATGACCAGTGTTAATGAAAGGTGTCAACGATTAATGATCGGTAGAAACCAAATCCGTTTGAACGTGGATCTCGTAAAACGGTTGATATAGGTAAACTATAGGAATACCGCTACTCGATAGTCTCTTCGGGTTCCTTATATAATCTACCTTACTTAAAACCTTTTCCTTTAAGATCCTGTAAGTTTGAGATATAAAAGTCACCATCTAAAGAGTAACCTTTTTTTTCTTCTATACCGAGTTAATACAAAGATTTCGAACTAAGGAACTTGACTTCTTACTCATGAGTCTTAATGTAAGATTAGATACGAACTTTCAGAAGGATTTTTCTCCTGTTATCTTCACGGGAAAGTAGGTCGAGACTTTTTGGGTAGTTCACAGAGTTTCAGAAAGGTCTTAAGAAGAGTTTGTACCTACAGTTCTGAAGAAATTTCTCCAGAAAGATTTAAGGTACTTAAAGATCTTCCATAAAATATATAGAAGATTTAAAGTGTCACCCTTAAAATATTTTTTTACTTTAATCCTTGAGACCACGAGAAAAAATATAACTTATGTCAAGAAACTCCCGAAGGGTCCATCGAGATCACCATTTCTTGGACGGACGGTCACGTCCTCTGTATTCTTTATATCCAAGTCAGGGACCTCGTCCTTCTAGGGGACCTCCTTCTGTACCGTTGGGTGAGGTTATAAGAACGGGCTTCTTAGGGTACCTGTCTCCTCGGACCGTTCGATACCAGGTATCTCAGTGTTCCTCAACCTGTGCTGACTTCGTTGAATCGTACGTACGTATTAGGAATCGTTTGTGACAAATTACCGGATAAATTCACCAAATGGATGTTAAATCTTCTCCAGAAGTAAAAAGGAAAGTGTGAAATTGTTAGTGAAATAGTCTCGTGGGTTCAGGGTAGTTGTATCTTTATTTTCCGGGTGAAAGAATTTCTTGTTACCTTCACAAATGTCTAAGACAATAAATAGTAAATGTTAATTAAAAGTCCTGGTTTTGAAAATAACAATTTGGTATTCCTATGAGTAAGGTAACCATCATCTTTTGATACTATTATAGGAATAAAATTTATATACCAATATCATTAACACTTTGTGACTTTGTTTTACAAATCACCATAAAAATTTTTACTTAAATAACGACTTTGGTTTTGTTTCTTGTAAAGTAATCGTAAATTCAACGTGATTCCATAACTGTTTTTACTATTTGTGTCGTTACCATTTTTGTTTCTAGTATTTATTTTAGTACTTATTAATCCTAAGCGTCACTAAGAGTCCTTTTGGACTCCGTATACAAAGAAGACGTAGTGTAGTCTACAATTTCCGACAATGTATGTTTATAAACGTACGGTATTCATCGATGACATATTGAAGTTGAATTACTTATTAATAATAAACACTGGTACAGAGTTTTATACTCATTTATTAGACCTAAAATAAGTGATTACTTAAGAGTGAGACGACAAGGGTGAGGATCGTGGGGTTATTGTAGTAAAAATCTATTATGTCATGAATACTAGCCTCTTCCGTTACCGTGGGGTGAGGTCATGAGAACGGACCTTTTAGGTTACCTGTCTTCTCGGACCACCCGACGTCAGGTACCCCAGCGTTTCTCAGCCTGTGCTGACTCGCTGAAGTGACAGTGAAAAGTGAAGGTACGTAACCTCTTCCTTTACCGTTGGGTGAGGTCACAAGAACGGACCTCTTAGGGTCCCTGCCCCCTCGGACCACCCGACGGCAGATGTCCCAACGTGTCTCAGCCTGTGCTGACTTCACTGAATCGTCGTCGTCATGAATACATTTTATTATTACTGTTAAAAAATTTAACACAAAGGATATACGTTTAAGAAGGATTTACTATAAGAATTAACAATGTTTTGATGTTAACACTTTGTTGCACCATATGTGGGTATTTATACAACTGTTTATTTACCCTTTTTGTCTTTGTCCAAAGTTTCACATGTTCTTATATTATCTCCGACTTTAATGAAACTAACATTGTCCTTTTCCCTTCTAAGTAGTTGTTTATCACAATACATGGTAGACCCCTTTTTTGTACAATTTCCGAATAGAACACGATGTATAGTTATTATAATCAATGTTAATGAGTCAAGTCAAGTCAGCGAGTCAACACAGGCTGAGAAACACTGGGGTACCTGACGTCGTGCGGTCCGGAGGGACAGGTAGTGGTCGAGGGTCTCAAATGAGTTTGAGTACAGGAAACTAAGCCACTACGGTAGGTTGGTAGAGTAGGAGACAGCAGAGGAAGAGGAGGACGGGGGTTAGGGAGGGTCGTAGTCCCAGAAAAGTTTACTCAGTCGACAAGTGTAGTCCACCGGTTTTACAACCTCAAAGTCGAAGTTGTAGTCAGGAAAGTTACTTGTGAGTCCTGACTAGAAGAAATCTTACCGGACCAACCTAGAGGAACGTCAGGTTCCCTGAGAGTTCTCAGAAGAGGTTGTGGTGTCAAGTTTTCGTAGTCAAGAAGCCGTGAGACGAAAGGAATATGAGGGTTGAGAGTGTAGGTAGGTACTGGTGACCTTTTTGGTATCGGAACTGATGTGTCTGGAAACAACAATTTCATTACAGAGACGAAAACTTATATGATAGATCCAACCAGTATTGAAAGGAAGGTTCCTCATTCGGAGAAAAATAAAGTACCGACGTTAGTGGTAGACGTCACTAAAACCTCGGGTTTTTTTATTTCAGATGGTGACAAAGGTGACAAAGAGGTAGACAAACGGTACTTCACTACCCTGGTCTACGGTACTAGAATCAAAAGACTTACAACTCGAAATTCGATTGAAAAAGTGAGAGAAGAAAGTGAAAGTAGTTCTCCGAGAAATCAAGGAGAAGTGAAAGACGGTATTCCCACCACAGTAGACGTATAGACTCCAATAACTATAAAGAGGGTCGTTATAACTAAGGTCGAACACGAAGGAGGTCGGGTGGCAAAGAGTGCTACATGAGACGTGTATTCAATTTATTCGGCTCACTGTTATATGTGGGAACTACATGAGGAAAAGGATAAACCTTGGTCAGACAACAATGTTAATAATGGTAAATAATTCATAATCATACATGGTCCGGGACAATTTTTATGAAGGGTCTTTAATAAAATAAATTAGGAATATTGTCGACACTACCACGATATCAATAGGGGTAAAATGTCCACTCCTTCGACTTCAACTTTCTCGAATTAGTTCCAGTGAGTCGATGATTCAAAACCTCGGTAAGTAGTTTATTTTCATCACACACAAGAATTTGTGATACGAATTCGTACGTTTTTGAGTTTGGTAGTCCGTCATCTTCTTCTATTTGGTCATAGAAAAACCAGAGATTTTTTCCTTCTGAAAAATTTGGATTTTCCCTACCATCTTTTAGACTCATTTTAATATTTACGTAAAATCCTGTATTTTAAAATTTTCTTCTAGTTTCTAGGTAGTTTAATTTTTGGCTTATTTCGTTATTAGACCCCTTATATAAACGTCGTTTTGATGTACAATCATAAGAACTATAAATTTCTTAGGTATGTTAAGTATCAATTTTACTATTATGAAAGTATAATTTTCCGTATTCATATTTTTAGTGGTTTCTTTTTTAGTTTTACGGATTGTAATCAGTAATTGTACTTATTACAAGTACATTAGTCTCTTTAAGAGTAATTTTTCGTATGAAGAGACCATTACCATCTTTGGACTTGTCGGGGAGGTCTTTCATTTCAGGATGTTCATGAGAACGCGAGACAAAATTTAAATAAATAAATAACTGACACGATCCAGAAACAACGACACACGTCCGAAGAGAATAACGACTCCTGTCCGAGATCTCGTGAGTCTGAAGTCATCAACGTTAAGGGTCCGAGATCTCGTGTCCGAGTTAGCAACACCGAGTGTCCGAATCAACGAGGTTTACCTAAGAGTAGGTGACTCGGTAGTCCCTTTGGGACGAAAACGGAAGACTGGGTCATTAATGTTAAAAATCCTATTCAGGATACCTTTATTAGGTTTTAAACTTGTTTCTTTAATCCATTATTTGTTCTATTAAATGTCTTTTACAACTTTCGTTGTAAAATCCCTTTTCCTATCCCTACAATTTACGTTAAATTTACACATCCAAACACTTATATTTTAAGGAACTTTCACTATACTAGTCATAATAATCATCAATACAGTTTCCTATCTTATTACCCAAAAGTAGTATAATAATCATCAACAAGATAATTATGTTCGTCTTTTTTCAAGACTTTCAAATAAATCAAAATAATAGACACTGGTCAAAAGGAATAAATGAAGTACGATAAGAAATGCAAAATAAAAAGAGTAAACGGATCGAGTAAGGATACTGAAAAAAAAAATAATTGTGATTAAAGGATACTGAGATCGAGATTTTGTGTATGCATATATCCGGAACACACCTCTATGTACATGTATGAGTCGAGTCTCTATAAAGGTGCGGATGTGAACGGAAATGTTTTCGTGGTAGTTTAAACCCTTTTATCGTAAAATAAAATTTTGACTGAAAAATAAATCTTTTAAAGGGTTTGAAATCCTTCTCGGTGAGTCACAAGATTCTTTTGACGTGGAGACTCTTTTGTAGCTTGGTTTGGGTCTTTTCTTGTCGGATACTGGGTTCTTTCTCTTTCTCTGTCCTCTTTCTTCCGTTCCTTCTACGAACCCGGGATATCTATCAGTTTGGAAAAATTCCGTCGACCCATATTAGGGGACTCTTCTCTCCGTGACTACTTTTCTCTCTGGTTCCTCTCCTTTGTTAAACGAACCAAACTATTCTTTATATCCGTTGAAAAGTAGAGAGGTCTTATAAACACACAATGTTTTAAATGTCATACACGGGATTTATCACAATACACGATATCAAATCACCAGGGAAAACGTCAAGTATACTTAGAATTATATCTTTTATATGTAAAAAAAAGAACCCTGTAAGAACCGTCAACCCAAGTTAAGGACCAGTCCCTTGATTCTAGGATGTACGGTACTCAGTGTCGGTTTTTTTTTTCTTGTCACATTTTTTGATTAAAAAAGAACTAACTTTTTATAAAATCCCGTGAATAAGGAGTCACTATGTGATATAGTACTTAATAGGGATCTAACTCTTCGTATTCAGTAGTAAAACAAGTTGTCTTGTTGACCTCTCTTCTCATACACCATGTCTGTACTTCTTAATCCGGACCGACGACAAGAAATCTCAAAGTCACCAACACTTGTATACCTGTGCCCTTGGTCCTTCTTACTTTACATGTTCCCTCTATAAGTACGTCACCCTAAGGGTTTTCAGGAGTCAGTAGTTGTTGAAGGTCAAGGAAGGAATAAAGTAGAACAAGACGGGAGAGAGTCCCCTGTTATAACGAAGTGGTAGGGGTCATATTTGGGATGGACATTTTTTCTTTTTATGGGATGGACATCTATCCTCCTTCTTCCCTCGACCCTCCTCTATTACCCCCTCCTTTACCTTCCTGACCCAGTATCCGAGGATCAAGACCGTATCCGATTGGAGTTGGTGTGGGAAAGGAGGGGACAGAGTGCGTCCCTCTTTTTAATTGGGTTACCAAGTCAGTGGTCAATAGTCAATACATAGTTTATTTTACAGGAACCAAACTTTTTTCTTTCTTTTTTCGTACGGTTCGTAGAGCAAGTAATTCTGAACGAGAGTCCACCAAAAAAACAAACAAACAAACAAACAAACCGAAGGAGTCTAGAATAAACGTTGTACCCCCTAGAAATCAAAGTCGTACCCTTGTGGACTGACACCGTACACTCTAAGCTGAGGGACTGGTCCCAGGTTGGCCCTGGGGGACGTGATCCCCGAACCACAGAATCGGTCACCTGGTGGTGCCTTCAGGGATCAGAGACAAAATCTCGTTCCTTTACTTGGTAAAATTTTAAGGTGAAAGAGTTTTTAGACGGAATAAGGTCCAAAAAGGGACCATTAGTCAAGTGGTAGGACACAAGGGAGCCAGGAAAGAAATATTTGACAACGTAAAGTGAACCATGACTGAGTTGAAACTCTAGACATACCTTCCTTAGAAAAAACTGTAAAGACAAAGTTTTCGAAAGTGTGACATGTTACTTAGTAAGTGTGAAGTAAGGACTTCTAATCTATGGTAAACGAAACGTAGAACTAAACCAACGTAATATAAGATGATTTTTATTCTTTTAAAGAAGGAAAAAAATTTTTTTTTATTTTCGTTCCTCATTTTTTCTCCCTTAAACCTAAGACAATACTTTGTTAAACGTTGAACCCTTAGAGACGAAAGGTAAATACTCGACTTAGTTTAATACCGGGTCCTTCTCAGACACTAAAAAAAAAAAAAATACAACGAAAACTCCCTTTTATTACCCTCATTAACTCGAGTCATCATTTCTTAGGTGAACTGTTTCGTCCTCCACTCCCAAACTAGGGACCCAGTCCTTCTAGGGGACTTCTTCCTTTGTCGTTAGGTGAGGTCACATAAACGGCCCTATTAGGGTGTTTGTCTCCTCGGACCTCTCGATGTCAGGTGCCTCGACGTTCCTCAACCTGTGTTAAACAGTTGATTTGTTGTTAAGTAGGTTCGAGACATGCTAAATAGTGAAGTAACTAACGAATCACTTATGATTATCACCTCCTAGTTTTTCCCTTTTTTCCGGATGGAAAGAGTCAGATCCATAAACCAAACCCAAAAACACAAAAAAAACAAACAAACAAACAAAACAAAAAATACATAAATAAACCGACGGGTCCGGAATCAACGACGTACACCCTACCTACTCCCTAGTTTTGGGGCGGGGGACGTAACCCTCGTGTCTCAGAGTCGATGACCTGGTGGTCCCTTCGGGGGAGGGATCTCCAAAAAAATTAGGTTTATTCCATTTGTTTTGTCTTTTTCGACTAGTGAATATGGTCGGTAATGGTTATTAAACTTATTCATAAGAATGTACGAAATTCACCGTTCGTGAGATACAATGAAACAAAGTCCCTTTTTTCCTCCCCGTCCCTAACCTTTCTCCTTAATTTACAATAAGAAACATTCCAATTGTCAGCACAAATTTCACCCTTTACTACCCCCAGTCTGGTCATTTCTCCAGACCAATGTCGAGGTTTAACATCAATTTTCGACGGACCCTTTCCTTCGATATTTTTCTATTTTGAGGAAATTGTTGATGAGGTCTACTACACATTAATCTATGGACCCTTTCAACGTTCCTAGGTAATTATTCCGTTGAAACTAAACGCAGTCAAGGTGTAGGGAGTAAAGTTCATCAATGAGGCACCAAAGACACTATCAGAGTTTCTAACTGGTATTGAGTTCTTCGTACCTTCACTAAAAGATTTTGTGAAGTAAAAATGAATCTGAACCAGAACCAAAGAGAGAAAAAGAGGACACAAAACTAAAAAGAAAATGGGACGTACATTACCCAAAGGGAACACCGAGGATCCTTCACCATTTCTTAGGCGGATGGTTTCGCCCTTTACATCCAAATTAAGAACCCAGTTCTTATAGAGGACCTCTTCCTTTACCGTTTGACGAGATCATAAGAACGGACCCTTTAGGGTACCTGTCTCCTCAGACCGGCCGATGTCAAGTACCCCAACGTTTCTCAACTTCTGTTGAATCCCTGATTTGGTATTTTTGACACACATCACGTTGAGTCCTAGAGTAAAACCTCAGACAAGGGGTAACGTTTCAAAAGGTGAGAATTAAGAGAACAGTTCTAGTCCACTGACCAATTAGAACGACGGAGTAAAAAGAAACCATTCTTTGATGGGGGTTTGACTCACCAAATCTTGTTAGTAGTAAAAGAATGTCAGACTGGTACAACGTCCCGTCTTTAACCCCGTCAAGAAGGTGAGGAACAATGAGACTGACCCCAGAGGACCACCTAAAGTCCACCGAGGACTCGAACAAAGCACCAAGGTTCTGAGTGTACTGACCGGGAAACTATCCTTGTTGATCTGTACACTCGAGTCACCTCGCGCAGAGGGAGGGGTGCTCGGGTCCCGACGACTTGGGACGAGGTCGACCGAGCCTCGAGGTCCCATCTTGGACGACGAGGTACCTCTCCTGTCCACACTTTGACTATTTCGTACTAAGGTCGACACGAGTTGACCAGTTTCGTCGGTGTCCGGTCGGGTCTACTGTGTGGGTTGGTTTCTTCACAGGCTTATAGACGTCGATCTAAGGTGTACATAAGCAATTATGTCTTATAAGTAAAAAAAGAAAGACTGAACGAAGTGAGACATGTTGTGTCTACTCGGATAACCGTTTCGTCTTTATTCTCTGTGTCTTCATCTCTTGTTTACTTACCTGTGGTTCCCCCTCCCCTACCTCCCTACCCTACTTGACCCTCTAACCCTAACTGTAATATGTGATAACGATGATACATATTTTATCTACTATCACTCTTGTATGACGTATCGTGTCCTTTGAGTTGAGTCACGAGACACTACTAGATTTACCCTTCCTTTAGGTCTTTTCTCCTTCGTATACGTAGTCAAGTCGAGTCAGCGAGTCAGTACAGGCTGAGAAACGTTGGGGTACTTAACGTCGTGTGGTCCGGAGGGACAGGTAGTGGTTGAGGGCCTCAAGTGAGTCTGAGTGCAGCTAGCTCAGTCACTACGGTAGGTCGGTAGAGTAGGACCCAGCAGGGGAAGAGGAGGACGGGGGTTAGGGAGGGTCGTAGTCTCAGAAGGTTATTCAGTTGAGAAGTGTACTCCACCGGTTTCATGACCTCAAAGTCGAAATCGTAGTAAGGAAGGTTTCTTTAGGGTCCCGACTAGAGGAAGTCCTACCTGACCAACCTAGACGAACGTCAGGTTCCCTGAGAGTTCTCAGAAGAGGTTGTAGTGTCAAGTTTTCGTAGTTAAACGATATGTTATCTTTGATTGTTTTATAACATTTCCTTAATATGTGGTTATTTTTAACTTATTATATATATATGTGTATAGACGTCGACAGAAAAACAAAAGATTAAAAAATTAAAATAATTAAATAAAAAAGAAAAACAACAATTTTAAATCGACTAAATATTATAACACAATCAAAGACCACATATCGTTCCATTAAGTCAGAATGTATATATTCGTAATAAGAAAAAGTCTAAAAAAGGTAATATACAATAATACACTATAACTTATATCAAGAGACACGATATGTCATCAAGGGAACAACACATACGACGACGACGACGACGAGACGACGACGACGACGACGACGACGACGATTCAGCGAAGTCAGCACAGGTTGAGACACGCTGGGGTATCTGCCGTCGGGTGGTCCGAGGGGGCGGGGACCCTAAGAGGTCCGTTCTTGTGACCTCACCCAACGGTAAAGAAAGAGGTTACGTACTTTCACTTTGACTTCAGCGAGTTAACGCAGGCTGAGAATCACTGGGGTACCTGACGTCGGGTGGTCCGAGGAGGCAGGTACCCTAAAAGGTCCGTTCTCATGACCTCGACCCACGGTGACGGAAGAGGCAACAACACATACACAAAACATATATCATCACATATAGACGGTTAGGGTTTGAGGATTTAATAGGAAAGGGGGTTAAGGGGAAACTATTGGTATTTAAACAAAAGATACAGACACTCAGACAAAGACAGAATAATTATTTAAGTACACATAGTAATAGAAATCTAAGTTATACATTTACTGTAGTATGTTATAAACAAAAAGAGACTGAAGTGACTCATATTATTAGAGATCCAGGTAGGTACAGCGAAGTTTACCGTCATAAAGGGAGAAGACGTCGATAGAAAATTAGGTAGAGTGGACCGAAGAGACATTGTAAGAAAGACGACGACACAACGGGGGTTTGGAGATGTACCGTTAATCAAACGGTTAGTGTATCCTCTGTGTTTAGTATTTTTTTACAATATTTACCAGTATAAACAACGATTAATTACTACATGTATTTCTACATTCGCGATGAAACGGAATACTTTCACCGTTTTAACTTTTTTTATTTAAGATTACTTCCTTTTGTATCCGTCCGTGAATCGTCTTTGTAAAAAATTTACATGAATTTGATAAAAAAGTAAGGAAACTAAGTCATTGGAGTCAATTCTAATAATTGGGTCCTTTTAGTGAGTTTTTTGGAATACGTTTGTATTAATATCTGTACAAAAAATGTTGGAACCTTGTGATCTTTATTACATTGGTATCCTTCTTCTAAATCCATTTAAAATAGTCATAGAATAATATGAGACATCGGTACTTTAATTATTTACGGTACGGATACATCTTTGTAATTTTTCACTTATGTTTTAACATTGTTTTAACTGTTCTAATATTATATATAAATTTAGTATGAATACTCTTGTCTTTACCCGTTTCCTATTCCTCTTTACTTTTATCTAATACGACTTCACTAGGAAACTTAAATTTAAAATAAAATGTAACAAGTAACTTATTATAAATGAAAATAAACTTACTCAAAGGGTCTAGTATTTCTAAGTTTTTGTACATAATTACTGAGATCTGAACTTTTGTACACATTATTGAAATATATGTATATGTCATCGTGTGTATAAAACGTATTTATATTGTACATTAAATAAGAAAATAAAACGTACGGTGTACTGTCTCGAGTTCCACCACAGTACTCTTTTCTGACGGGACCTTGAACCATCTGTTCTCGGGATTCGGTCCGCGGGGTGCGAGTGTCTACTGGTCCGTCTTCTGAACGAATGTGTGGGTCTTGTGTTTCTTTCTTTCCAGTCTTGTCCAAGGGTTGGTCTTGTGTTTCCTTCTTTCTAGTCGGGTCTCAAGGGAGAACCAAAATTTAATAAAGTACAATCCTAAGATTTTCATAATCGACAAATAAACAACGGATTAAGTTCAGACCGAACTTTTTATTCTTGTGTAACCCTAACATCTAACCGAACCGGGTCATTTCGGCTTACGTACCATTCCTTTGTTTCTACGAACTAAGTTGTCTATAAATAAACCGTAGATGACTACATCCAGAACACTGGTTGTGTGCTCTACAGACGGGATACCTCTAATATAAGATTTCCTTCTCCAACTGTATCTCTCATTCGTTTTATTTATTCATTTTATAACACAACGACCGTTTTCACAAATAAACCCAAAAAGGTATTGTGTCTTTTTGGACTTGTTTGAAAAACCGGTTGGGTCTTAAATAGTGTGGATTATTCTTGTATAATACACAATACACAATACAAAAAGAGAGGTCTATCTTTAGTAAAAACCTTGTAGGTCATAAAGAATAAAAGGTGTAGAAAGATGTGGAGACAGTAGTGTTTATTAATAAACATTAACGAGAACAAAAGAGTTCTTTGTTCTAGTCACGCTAATTTTTATCTTTTGTAAGATTAAGAATCAGGACTCCCAATTCCTTCCTCGTCTGACTAATACTTAGTAAACGAGTTGATCTATACTTTTTAATGAAGATGAATAAAAATTTACAACTTAAATGTAACCTAATACCTATACATTATAAGACCGTTGAGTAACCGTGCAATGTTTCACTTTGACGAGACACTTATATAAGTAGTAATCTTGTAAATCTGGTGTAAAAGAATGTTTTGGTGGAAGATAGAGATTAGGACGGATTCTTTAGACCGAAAGACTGAGAGAATTTTCTATTTCACAAAATAAATGTAGTGGAAAGGACTATTCTTTTTCCCTCTTCTTTATCTATTTTAAATAGTCGTCGGAGTTCTATATCTGTAGGGCAGAGGTAAGGAAAATCGAAAATGACCTGTAGTCGGACGGTCAGATTATTCCGTCGTTTCAGTTGTCTTCGTCTTTCGTTTTATATAACGTCAGAAATAAGGTGACCATTATTGGTATTTAAAATTTTACGTTACAACCGATATAGCATTTTCCTAAAAGAACCAGACAAACGTATCGACATAAAATAGGGTAAGACCTGATCAGACCTGAAAAAGTCTCTAAGACTAACATGTGGTTAGAATAAATGGGATTTTTAGAAAACGTTTTGTAAAGAGGTCGTTTAACTCGATATATATACGGTTCACCGTAGTAACACACATGGTTTGATATCCAAGATTGGATGTCACTTCTTGTTCCATCGTATTAAGGATCCTCAACACAAAAGTGTGTACACGAAAAATCTACGCGACTCTGTCTTGTGATTGAATTCACTGTTCCCGAGTAAAGTCACCGCTACCGATAAAACATAGAACGGAACCACAACGACTGATTAGGAAGGCAATTCAACGGACCGGACGTTTGGGTGCACGTGGACAGAGGTTACGGAACCAGACAAAATGCCGGAAGAAGACCGTGAGAGATTACTGTCGATATTTTTCTTTTACAAAGGAAAGGTAATGTTGTCGTCGTTTTTAAAGCTCTTACTTCGGTGTTTTTATGACATGGTGTAGGGTCCAGGAAAGAATTGACATTTAGACTTTCGTCAATCGTGGTCTGGTAGTATAGTCCAGTTTCTCGTGTCTCAAAGACTTTTGTTTGAAAGAAATCTGAATTGTAAATTTACACTAATAATACTATTTTATAATTCCATGCTTCATTCCGTTTGTGTTAAAAAAATACGGTCAACCACAAAACTAACCGTTTTAACAAGTCAATGTAAATATAGGACACGAAGATATACTTGATAAGAAAAATATAATTTAATATTTGGGATTTCTAATCCTTAGTTCCATATAAATCAAGTCAAAACGTATCAGACCGTGGTCCAGTGTACCCTCTCGATATCAGTAAGAAAATGTAAAAATTGATAATACTAAAACAACAACAAGTCAACGAGTTGGTACAGGTTGAGAAACGTTGAGGTACCTGACATCGTGCGGTCCGAAGGGACAGGAAGTGATAGACGGTCTCGAACGAGTTTGAGTACAGGTAACTCACTCACTACGGTAGGTTGCTAGAGTAGAAGACAGCAGGGGAAGAGGAGGACGGAAATCAGAAAGGGTCGTAGTTCCAGAAAAGATTACTCAGTCAAAAAGTGTAGTCCACCGGTTTCATAACTCGAAGTCAAAGTCGTAGTCAGGAAGATTACTTTTAGTCCTAACTAAAGGAAATTCTAACTGACCAACCTAGAGGGACGTCGGGTTCCCTGCGACTTCTCAGAAGAGGTCGTAGTGACAAGTTTTTGTAGTTAAGAAGCCACGAGTCAGGTGAAATATCAAGTTGAGAGTGTAGGTATGTACTGATGACCTTTTTGTATCGAAAGTGATATACCTGGAAACAGTCGTTTCATTACAGAGACTAAAAATTATGTGACAGACCCAAACAGTATCGAAAAGAATGATCCTCGTTCGTAGAAAATTAAAACACCGACATCAGTGGTAGACGTCACTAAAACCTCGGGTTCTTTTATTTTAGACAGTGACAAAGGTAACAAAAGGGTAGATAAACGGCACTTCACTACCCTGGTCTACGATACTAGAATTAAAAAAAGTTACAACTCAAAATTCGGTCGAAAAAGTGAGAGGAAAAAGTGAAAGTAGTTCAAGAGAAGTGAAAGACGGTATTGCCACCACAGAAGACGTATAGGCTCCAATAACTATAAAGAGGGCCGTTAGAACTAAGGTCGACACAAAGTAAGTCGGGTCGTAAAGTGTACTACATGAGGTGTGTCTTCAATTTATTCGTCCCACTGTCATATCTCGGAACTACATGAGGAACGGGTTAAAACTTGGTCAAGGTTTTCAAGGTTTCTTATCGTTCCTCTCTATTCTTTCAGAAGGATTCACCCGTTACGTTCTTTATTTCCTTTTGTTATCTTACCCCTTCTGATGTCTAGAGAAGTTCTTTCAATCTCTATGGTTCCCTTATAAAGTACGTTTCTACTCGTGTTATTTTCTGTCTTTACCATACCTGGATTGTCTTCGTCTTTTACAATTCTTCTCCACTGTTCTTATGTGTCTTCTCGACGTTTTTTCTAGAATTACTGGATCTATCGGTGTTGTCACACTAGTGGATGGACCTCGGTCTGTAAAACCTCACGTTTCACTTCACCCTGAATCCTTCGTAGTGATGCTTGTTTTGATTACCTCCACTACCTTAAGGTCGACTCTATAAAGTTTAGGATTTTCTACTACGACAATTTCACGATATGAGTCATACGGTCGTTTAAACCTTTTGAGCCGTCACCGGTGTTCTGACCTTTTACAGTCAAAAGTAAGGTTAGGGTTTCTTTCCGTTACGGTTTCTTACAAGTTTGATGGTGTGTTAACGTGAGTAAAGTGTACGATCGTTTCATTACGAGTTTTAAGAGGTTTGGTCCGAAGTTGTCATGTACTTGATTCTTGAAGGTCCACAAGTTTGACCTAAATCTTTTCCGTCTCCTTGGTCTCTAGTTTAACGGTTGTAGACGACCTAGTACCCTTTACGTTCTCTTAAGGTCTTTTTGTAGATGAAGACAAAGTAACTGATGTGATTTCACATTACTAATTTTTATAGATAAATGATTTTACCGGTAACATTGGTATTAAACTCCCAGTTTCTTCCCTCTTTTGTTACCTTATAGATACCAGTACTAAGTGAATTTCTATAGATCTAGGTGAAGTATATATTATAAGGTTCAAAAAAATTACATCTTTGTCTTTATTCTATAATGGTATTATTTATGGTCGTCAAAAGTGATGGGTTAAAAGGGGTGTCGAATTTTTTGTATCATGTAAACAGAATCACCGGTGTAGGATTTGAGAGTGCTCTAAAATGATTTGGGGTTCACTTCTAGAGTCTGAGTCCGGACGGTTTACCCACCTTGAAAATTACCGGGGTTAACAAAAAGTGTGTGTCTTTTAAGGATCTTTCGGTACCAACCAGTCACCGGTCACCTTCCTGAAAGGTCGTAAATAATTATCTTAAAAATAACTTGACTTTATTGTTTTAAAGGATTGTTGAACCAAGGTAGTGAGAGGAGAAAAAAACAACAACAAAAAAGGGGGGTCCATGTCTCGTCAACGGAGGACCTCAGCACAAGTCCCTTAACCCTAAGGGAACCAGTGTCGGTAACTCTAACAGAGGTAGACCTAGGAAAGAAAATAGAACCGGTAGGGACTTCGGTAGCCGAAACAGTACCATGGAAAACTTATGTTCCCACGTGTCGTGTCTTGGACATACGAGTTACGGTGCAGTCTTAAGTACCTCCATACTTATCAGACTTCCTTTAATTAATCCCTCGCCCTCTCCAGAAGCAAATGGTAGGGGTCCGAACTATAGTGATGTGACGGGTCGCACTAAATGCTACAACACACGACACACACGAATTAGCGAGTCAGTATCGCCTGAGAAACGTTGGGGTACCTGATATCGGACGGTCCGAGGAGACAGGTACCCTAAAACGTTCGTTCTTATGACCTCACCCATCGGTAAGGGAAGAGGTACCTTAGAAGGGTTGGGTCCCCAACTTGAGTCCAGAGGATGTAACTTCCACCTTAAAAATGACAGACTCGGTGGTCCCTTCGGACCAAATGACAATCAAGTCAGTTTATGTCATTCAGGGGATGTTTACTCGGGAGTTCAACACTTGAAAGTCTCCACTTGTACACGGACATACGGTCGACAGTATGATATGATGACACGAAAAAGTTCTATGATACGACATTCTAATTTTTATAAAAGAAATATAAAAAATATATAGTAAATAACAAAAATATATAATAAAAACACTTTTCATGTTATTTGGACAATGTCAGATCATGATATATTAAATAACACAATCAAGCCATGGATCTGACTGAAACAACTCGAATACTTGTATAACCTAAATATTTGCGAGAAGGTGTTGCATTAAGTAAGTGTACATCCTCTGAATGACATAATAAGTTAAAGTACTTTTCATCTACAATTCGGTCCCGAATCGAAGAACTGATCTTGTTGATGAGACAAAAGGGAAAACATTGATATCTGTGATGACGACGAGACACGGTTTGTTGAGTCTTAAGACTTTGATTCTCTCTAACTACACATATGTACCTCACGATAAACAAAACTCTTATTCCTTATGTTGTGTTGTTAAAGGGAGACTGTCTGTGCGACTGTGAATAAACTACGATGAAACCCTTTACGTGCAAAGAGTGTGCAAAAAGTTTCTATCTACATGATTAATTTTCATCCTTCAGTAAGAGTACACATGAATAGAATCAAGTCTAAGATTATACTATATTTAAAAGTCTTGAAAAATTTTTTCGTAAAATCACATTGTTTAAGTCAACGACAAATAATATGGACTGGTGGAATTAAAAATAGTTGTCGAATGAATGTATCGGATCGCACATTCCTTCGCAAAGTTTACGTATAAAGGAGACGTTTTGATCAGGGTACGTCTGGTTCCTCTTTTTGGTTCTCATTGATAAAGATAAAGAGAATTTAGTCGTATTAAGTCACGAAACTACATTCAAAGTGTTTCAGACCAAGGTGGAAATTAGTAAATGTCTGTTGAATACCATACAAAAGATGGAATCTTTTAAGTGTTTTTAATCACCAGAATACCAACTGGTCAATGGGACGAACCTTTAAGAACAAAATTTTAATTTTGACAAGTACTTGTCTCGGTTTAACGGTTGGAATTTTAATTTCAAAAGATGACTGGATGACTGTAAAAAATGATTTAGTTGTAGGTATCACTTTTTGTTTCATCATCTTCACGAGTCTTAAAGTCAAGTCAAGTCAGTGAGTCAGTACAGACTGACAAAACGTTGGGGTACCTGACGTCGTCCGAAGGGACAGGAAGTGGTTGAGGGTCTCCAACGAGTTTGAGTACAGGCAACTCAGTCACTACGGTAGGTTGGTAGAGTAGGAGACAGCATGGGAACAGGAGGACGGAAGAGGAGGACTACGGAAGGTCGTAGTCCCAGAAAAGGTTACTCAGTCAAAGAGTGTAGTCTACGGGTCTCATAACCTCAAAGTCGAAGTCTAGTTAGGAAGGTTACTTATAAGTCTTGACTAAAGGAAATCCTACTTGACCAACCTAGAGGAATGTCAGGTTCCCTGAGAGTTCTCAGAAGAGGTTATGATGTCAAGTTATCGTAGTTAAGAAAGCACGAGTCGAAAGAAATATCAGGTTTAGAGTGTAGGTATGTACTGATGACCTTTTTGGTATCGAAACTGATCTGTCTGGAAACAACCGTTTCATTACAGAGACGAAAAATTATACGACAGATCTAACCAGTACCGAAAAGAAGGTTCCTCGTTTGTAGAAAATTAAAGTACCGACGTCAGTGGTAGACTTCACTAAAAACTCGGGGGGTTTTATTCCAGAGAGCGACAAAGGTCACAAAGGGACAGATAAACGGTACTTCACTACCCTAGCCTACGGTACTAGAATCAAAAGACTTACAACTCAAAATTCGGTTAAAAAAGTGAAAAGAGAAAGTGAAAGTTATTTCCGAGAAATCAAGAAGTGAAAAACGGTATTCCCACCACAGTAGACGATAAACTCCAATAACTATAAAGAGGACAATTAGAACTAAGGTCGAACACGAAATAGGTCGGGTCGTAAAGTGTAGTACATGAGATCAGTTTATTCGTCTCAGTGTTATATGTCGGAACTACATGACGAAAAGGCTAAACCTTTGTCAGAAAACAAGGTACTGGTCAAGATTGACAACGAAGGACTGGACGTATGTCTAAAGAGTTCTCCGTCCAGTCCACCAGACCATAAGGGTAGAGAACTTCTTAAAAGGTGTCAAACAACATTAGGTGTGTTTCCGAAACCGCATCAGTTATTTCGTCTTTATCTACAAAAAGACCTTGAGAGAACGAAAGAACTACTAGACTACCTACAACCGTTAAACTATAGACCAAGACGACGGAAAAGATTTAGGTCGAACTTGTAGACCTTCAAGTGTCAAGTGTATGACAACTTCGGACCGAAAATGTTAAAACTCGTAATGAAACGATCATACACTCTACTCACGTTAACACGTCATCAAACTTGTAAGAAACCGTAACGAAAAGAAACCTAACCTTACTTTTGACTGGAAAAGGTCAAAATACCGGTGACAACTCAAAAGGTTTAAACGACCATATAACTCACGTCGTGAAATTGTCGTAGTAGAAAATCCTAAATTTTATCGAGGTGACCTTAAGACAGTAGAGGTGATCGAAATACACATCACTACGAACAGTGATGTGTATCACTGGTCATTCCGGGTGTGCATCAGTTCATTCCGGGTGAACTGAAACGTAAGGCCCTAACAGACCGAGATCAAGTCACTAGTATGGTAGCACCAATAGACCCAGTACTTTTAGAAAAAACACATCAAGAAGACACATAAGACTCTTAAACCCGTCACACTTACTCACTAGACCTATGGAGACTGATTTCGCAATCTCTTCTCCGAGTCACATTGTTCCTTGAATGACTACCTAGAACGACCCATTTTCCTTTACCTAAAGAAGTGTTCTTTCGTAGAGGAACAATCGTTACTTCGATTCTCACCGACGGGAAGTCCGTCCCCACCCCCACGGACCTCCCAACGTATTCCTCGTGACTCAAACTTGACTATTAAAAAACCAGTGTGGGAAGTCGTACGTCCTAGAATGTACGTGCGTATGATTCAACGAAGTCAGTGAAGGTTGAGACACTCGGGTTCCTGAACCTCGACGGTCCGAGGAGACAGGTGCCCTAAGAGGTCCGTTCTTATGACCTCGCCCAACGGTAAAGGAGGAGGTCCCCTAGAAGGGTTGATTCCCTAGTTCGGGTGCAGAGAATGTCGATGACGTGACCGTCCGCCCAAGAAATGGGGGTCACGGTGGACCGAAGGGACTACCGAGTCGGACGTCCTAGAGTCAAGGGACTAATGTCTAGGTTGGTCCTGGGGGACGTAACCTTCGTGGTTCAGAGTTGGTGACCTGACGGTCCCTTCAGGGTACTTGACTACTAAGACATCTAAAGAAAAGTTCAGATTCCAAAATCCGAAGAGAAAGGGGGACCAGAGAAAAAGATTAAACTAAGGGGAAGAAAAAGGTCAGAAAGGAGGAGTCGAAACGAGATTGGATCTGACCTCCCTCCCCGAAGGGTCCACCACAATCACCATTTCTTGGGTAGACGGTTACGTCCTCTGCATTCTCTGTGGCCAAGTTAGGGACCCACCCTTTCCACGGGACCTCACCCGTACCTTTGGAGAGGTTCTAAGAACGGACCTCTTAGGGGTACCTGTCTCCTCGGACCGTCCGATGTCAGGCACCTCAGTGTTTCTGAGCAGGTGTTGACTTCACCGACTCCTGAATGGGTCTGACCTCCCTCCGGGGAGACATGGGAACAACTACTGTAATCAAGTTTTCTTTACACACTAGGGCAAGAGGTGACCGGAGACGGTACCTTCCCCGTCCCCTGAGGTAGGTCGGAGGAGGTCGTTCCCGATTGAGGGTCCTGGGGGTATCGACGAAGACCCGTCAGTGTGGGGGTGGGCGTCACGTGGGTCTTCCTCCCCCATGTTTCCTTCCCCGAAGAAGTTCTCCACACACGTAACACGAATTTACTTCTCAAGCTTAAAAAACAAACACAAAATTCAAGTCATGATTCTAGAAAGATGTCACCCTACACTTATCCTTTTATAAACATATTTGTCTAAACTTATACGGTTGAGGAAACTCTAAGACGTGAATTGGACTCCGATGTTAAGTCACCAGACACTTGAACTTCCTTTTCCTTTAATGTACAAATAAAAGTGATTGAAGATTGACTTTAAATAGTAAAGGAAGATTAATTGTACCTACATCCGTTGTTTAGTGTCATCACAAATTGTCATGGTACAATAACAAAAAAAAGTGATTTACCTTTATTGTCTGTAAAAGTATGGTATATTGTATATTAGACCTTTACAGTAAATGTAAGTAGTAACCAAGGTGTAAGACTATCTTGAGTAATCTGGACAGTAACTTAAACAATTATTTGGGAATATAACACTATAATCTTAAAAGAAAGAGTATAAAACAATCGATACAAAACTACATTAAACAAAGGTAACATAACCATGTATAAAATAAAGTACGTAAATTTTCGTAATAAGAGTTGTTTGAATACCAACGGTCCCCCTTTTCTTATACCGTTTCTCTATCAATCCCTTAAATCCTAGCTGTACATGTGTGACGATATAAATTTTACCTATTGGTTGTTCCTGGATGACATATCGTGTATCTTGAGACGAGTCACAATATACCGTCGGACCTATCCTCCCCTGAAACCCCCTCTTACCTATGTATACATATACGTACCGACTCAGGGAAGTAACAAGTGGACTTTGGTAGTGTTTTAACAATTAGTCCATATGAGGTTATATTTTATTTTTTAAAAACATTCATAATCAGAGTCTTTCTTAATATCAGAAGTGGTCTTTAGGTTTCCCCAAGGACTGTATTTTTATCAATACTTGGGGACGGGTCTTGAAAAAAAGGAGTCCTTGGTAAATATCGTATAAAATTATCTGTACAATATTCACGTCGGATGACCCGGAGAAAGATATAAGTCTTTGAGAGGTCAAAAAGTGTCTCGTCACACTAATAAAAAATGACACCCTTGACTCTATAACGTCCTCCGACGTAATAGGAATCATTTATTTGATAGACCTCTTTGTCGTAATCCTTTCCTTTTCGGAAGAAGGGTTCAACCACTAATTAAATCACCCTCCTTCTTAAATCGATATTAAAAGAATAAAGGTAAAAATAACCCATAGTGTAAAAGAGGAAATTTTTCTGTATTTTAACTCATTAGGATCGTAAATGTTTACGACAGGTGTCCCTTTAGTCCAAGTTGTACGGAAGTCTATTCGATGAGACGGAGTTATCAAAGGTCCACCATTCATAATTCTCTCTCTCCTTCCTGTACCAATAACTACCGAGTGTGACCGAGAGACTCCAGCGTATCGTCTGTATGGTCTGTTTCCCAATTGAGGGTCAGTGGTCTCGAGGTGTCTATTCGGTAAGTATTGGAAGCGAGAAAGGTTTGTTCTGTCCGTGTAATTCATGTGAAAGTGGTGTTGTCAGTCTTCATTTGGTCCGTGATCGTTTTACAACTCTTAGTGGTTATTTCTATGTCTAAGACATACAGAGTTTTCGTACAAAATACTCGAAACTTTCCCTTAAGAAAAATAACTACTCCCAAGAAGGTGACACATTAAGTTTGGTTGAAGTCAAATAATTTTTACAATTATGAACAATTATTAATAATTTTAATCAATTATTAAATCCATTAAAATTTGAATAACATCGACTAAATGTTACACAATTAAAGACGATATATCATCTCAATAAGACAATACATAAAGGAAAAAGTGTAAGAAAAGGTAATACTGAATACTTTCCTATGACTTATATCAAGGGACACGATATCTCATCCCGGAACAACAAATAGGTCAGATATATAGTATCAAACGTCGACAATTAGGTCTTGAAGGTTGGGTAGGGAGAGGGTGGGCCGGAGGGTGAACCATTGGTGTTCAGACAAGAGACAGACACGTAGACAAAGACAAAGTACCTATTCAAGTAAACACGATATAAAATCTAAGGTGTAATTCACTATAGTATACAATAAACAGAAAGAGATAGATTGAAGGAAGTGCACCATACTATTAGAGATCCAGGTAGAACAACGACGTTTACCGTAATAAAGTAAGAAAAATAGCGACTCATTATAAGGTAACATATACATACATATTCATTCACTTCAGCGAGTCAGCACAGGCTGAGAAACGTTGGGGCACCTGACACCGGGTGGTCCGAGGAGGCAGGTACCCTAAGAGGTCCGTTCTTATGACCTCACCGAACGGTAAAGGAAGAGGTCCCCCAGAAGGACTGGGTCCCTAGCTTGGGTCCAGAGGGCGTAACCTCCGTCTGTGAAATTGGAGACTCGGTGGTCCCTTCGGAGATACATACATACACATATATATGTATGTATATATATATGTATATATATTATATGTATATACCACACACATATATATACCATATATGACATATATATAAACCACACACACACATATATATACCACACACATATATATATATACATATATATATGGTGTAAGCAGACAGTTATCTGTAAATCCAACGACAATACAGAACCGATAACACTTGTCATAACAGTCTTATTATAATTACGTTAAAGAAACACACGACAATATTTTTCGTTGTGTGTCGATTTGGTCTTTAATGTACAAACCTCAAAAGTCAAATCAACTCAAAACTCGTGCTGGAGGTTCGGGTAATGACGGTCGTGTCTCGTACTTGTATGTTTGTATCGACATTCGTACTTCTGGAACTTCGGTGGTCTGCGACACGTCGCTTGAAAGGAATATTACGAGAAGGAGGAGAGAGGGAGGAGAGGAGAAAGGTCAAGATAGTTCTACAATTCCTGACCACCGATAAACCCAAGATGAAGACGTACGGGGACCACACGTGGCGCTAGAAGATGTGGGAGTACTGAACACTCTACAATTTGGCTTCCTTGCCGTCGGACTCTTAACGGGAGTCACTCGTAGACTTTGTCCATTTGGACTATTCTAGCACTGCTAGACCGGTTCTGACCAAACAGGAACTGTTGCTTTCCTGACACCTATGACACAAACCGTCGAAATCGGACTAAAGGATTTTTAATTTTATGACAGAACGAACAGACATACGGAACAAAAGAAATCTCTTAACTCGTAAAGAGGTCACTTCAGTCCTAGGCTGGACACTTTGTCTACCGGGACCCCCGTCCCGGGTTTGTCTCTCCTTGATAAGTAATTAAAACGGTTCTCATAGATAGTTTGCACACAAACACTAATCATCGTGTGACTTGACCCGAACCTTAACACGGTCCTGATAATTTTTTTTTTTTTTTCGTCGTGTACTGAAAGAGGGGCCGTCCGAAACGTCAGGACAACACCTTTATTTTGTGTTTGTGCTCTATTAACTTTGTACCTTAGTGTTTCACACCATTTTTCAACGAACACGACATCTTTCGGCTCCTCCTATACTCTAGTTCAGAACCTCTTTGACAAGTGCGTACTCTTCCTAACTTGACAAGGACTACCCCCAGATCGATCTTGTGTGTACTCATGGTACGTAAACTCCTCTTCCCTTTCTTCCGTCTGGAGTAATCTCGTTGTAGATTCCATATTGAGTACCTTTCTTTACCCTGACCCATGTATTCTTCAGTGTAAAACCTTTCGGATTTCAGGATCTTCTTTAGACTTGGAAAGTCATCCTCCGATAGACAAAGAGGGTCCGTCGTTTGTCCCGTCTATTTCGATACTTCGAAGACAAACGACTGGGACACTGTGACCCGTTAACGAAAGAGAGAGACTTGAAAATCAAAAAAATTTTTTACATATTTTAAATTTTTTTTTACATATTTTATTATAGACGGGAAATTTTATAAATAAATAAACTGACACTCTAGATCAAAGGACGGGTCCCTAGTCTGGATCCGGGGAACATAAAACTCACGTCTCAGAATCGGTGACCCAGTGGTCCCTCCAGGGTGGACGTGAAAAGACATGTTTATGATTGAGTCAAAACTCAGAATTTTTAAAAATAACTTTACATATATTATCATGTAGTTTCCCCAATACATTACGTACATGCCACAGATTATCTTGGGTCGCCTATGATTCATCAGTCTATGACAACTATATATAATTAAGTTTCTCACTTTGATCCTGACACCCATTGACAAGTCAAAGTTGTCTGTTCATACATTTCTGTTGGTCGAAACTACCTCGGACCTATTAACGGGACACGCTAACGGTATGTGCTCGTAGTCAGAAGTAGCCGTTGAGAAAAACTGGTCTCATGGCTAAAAAAACTCGGAGTTAAGTCATAGAATTTGACCTGTATCATTATATACTTAGTCATAATAATAACTCTTAGTTTCCTTAAGTGTAAGAAAGTGTATGAAGTATTTTTAGATTGTACAATATGTTTACCATCGATAATAGGAAATAATTTTAAATTGTCCTTTGAATAGAACTCTTTGAAATCGTACTGTAGTAGGTCCGTACTTTCAAGCCTGATGAGGTCTACACTTTGTATAATTCGCCAATAATGGAAAGTAAGGGCGTTATCTCCATTGATTAATCTTATCTAAACACTTTTTGTCACAAAAACTTACAGCTAAAAACGTAATCGTGGTGTTAACTCGGATAAGTTCGATACTCACTGTGGACGAGACTTTTATTAATTTATGGCTAACCCTCGTTATTCTACGACGACGAAGTGTAAAAGTATCGTAAAAAATTCAAGGGTTTCTCGTAAAGGTACAGTAAAACCATAAACTAAGGAGGTTTGTGCGACACTCTATGCGATCTGTCCGTACGTGGGAATAATGTGTCCACAAATTCTCTGATCGCGTTGGTTTACCTGTAATCTTAGGTTTTGAACCAGGGGTACGTCATCTGTAAGGGAACTCAGGGTGAGTTTCTAGCTCGTCCAAGACTGACGTCCTCTCGTTCGGATCGACCCTCCGGAAACCCCCACCTCCCATCGTCCCCTCGATCGAATCTCACTTTTGGGACGGTGAGGTAGGTACTACGAACTAGGACGAAGACCATACAAAAAGATCTTAAAGAGAAGTGATATGGCTGTTGTGGAAATAGTCGATCCCGAACACAAACCTACGACCATCGTCTTTTAGAAGGGTCCACCGAGTCACCATTTCTTAGAAGGACGGTTGCGTCCTCTACACCCAAGCTAGGGACCCAGTCCTCCTAGGAGACCTCCTTCTTTGCCGTTGAGAGAGGTCATAAGAACGGACCTCTTAGGATACCTGTCTCCTCGGACCGCCCGATGTCAAATACCCCACCGTTTCTCTATGTTGACTCGCTTACTCGTGTTCCCACTTGTCTTTTGGGTTTTATTGTCCCTCGTCCGGTCATCCCCGAATAGACAGAACGCATCGTCTTTCGAGTCTCCCGTAGTCGAGTCACCAGTTCCCTGAGTTCTTCGGTCCCAAGACGACGACACGAGCGGAAAGGAAATAATAACCTTCTGCCGTCGATGTCGAGACGGGAATCTGGAGGAAAGGTCCGTCGGTCTTCCCCTTCTTATGTCCAGTGTAATCACACACACGTGGTTTCCTCCTCGGGGGTGCAAATTCATCGAAAAGGTGAGACTTGTGCGAACTAGAGCAGTCTTTGGGGTGTGTTGCCGAAGACGGATCATATTAACCATTCTAGACACACCTACTCCTTCGGTCCGAGGAGACGACGGTACTGTTTTAGTTCCTAGACTGACTATCATTCCTTTTAAGTCTTCCTACCTATAACTAATTGGTTTATCGACTGACAGTACACCGTTTCATAATTATAGTGTAAATTTTTTAATAGGAGAACGTCTGAAGGGACCTCCAGCTCACCAATTCTTCGGTGTGAAGGCACCGTGCCCCGTACCCAAGTTAGGGACGACTCCCTTGATTCTAGGGTGTACGGTACACCGTATCGGATTTATTTATTTATTCAAATGGGTGAAACTCCTACACGAGGTTTCTCTATCGGAGAGGGGGTCATGCGAAAGATGTGAGAAAGACACATGTGTTTTATCGGGAAATTTTACTAGGAGGTAAAGACATCTAATTATTTCTTAGGAAATAACAAGAGTTCGTAGAAAGCCAAATATGTAAGAGACTTCGGTATCGGTCGATCGATCGATTGAGTTTCTAATTTCTTAGGGTCAAGAACCCCGATTTCGGTGTTAAACACTGTTGACGGGACTCTAGAAAGATTTATCGAGATAGTTAGTGCATCCAAATAACGTCCGAAGGGGATGAATTGCGACATACGAAACCTAACCTGGTCGGAATGGGAAGGTTTAGGACAAAAGTTAGTCAAAATAAAACTGTAATTCACTAGGGTTAATGTCTGTTCAACATAAAATACAAGGGTCAACCCGAAGGATTACGGTACGGGACATTATGAGTTTATGTCCCGTGGGTTTACTGACCGACGTCTATTAAGGATTGGATACTAAAATGACTAGGACACGTCTGGGGTTTCGTACATTTGGACGGTAACCTCAGTCCGGTCTCAGTTGTACAGGGGCAAAAAGGTTAACAGACACGACTATTAGGAAATGGGAGTCCACCACGATTCACCAGTTCTTGGGCGGACGTTTACATCCGCTGTTCTCTGCGTCCAAACTAGGGACCCAGTTCTTCTTCCTTTACCGTTGGGTGAGGTCATAGGAACGGACCTCTTAGGGTACCTGTCTCCTCGGACCGCCCGATACCAGGTATTCCAACGTCTCAGCCGGTCCTGACTTCACTGAACCGTGCGTGCGTGAGATACAAACGTTTGTTACATAGAAACCTTCGATGGACAGTAATTACTTTCTTAAAATTTTCGGTTTTTTCAGGCTTACGGTCGAAAGAGGTTCTAGTTCTTTACCTCTTTTATACAACAAGAAGGAAAAGGAAAAGACAAGGCACGACAAAACAAAAGGTTTGTAGAAACATCTGAATAAGTAACAAAACCCCCACCCGGTACGGTGTGTCGAGTGTCGTAGAATCGAGGGGTTGGTCCCCCTGACCAAAGTCCGATCTAACTTGGGTCTGGGAGTCGTTACTTTCGGTTCTTAGGATCGGTGACCTGGTGGTCCCTTAAGGGATCTAAACAGGGTGAAACAATAATACCATCCCAGTCAGTGGAACTGATGGTACGATAGTAATTACGTCCACTTAATGGACGATACCTCTGAAAATTGATTGGAAGGGGGGTATACAAGCTGTCTGTATGTTTATGTGTCTGTATGTCTGGGTCAGTGTCACAACCGAGTTGGGGTCGGGTAGGGGGTGAGACGGGTGGTAGCTTGGAAACTGGACCGGGATTACTGGTCGGACTCCGATGGTACAAAGGACCGTCGACGGGGTTTTCTTAGTGATTGTTGAGGAACGAATTCTGTTAACCTGAGGTTTGGAATAGATAAAAAAAATAAACCGGCGTGATACGACGTACACCCTAGAATCAAGGGACTGGTCCCTAGCTTAAGCACGAAGGACCTCGACTTCGAGTCTCAGGATTGGTGACCTGGTTCCCCCAAAGGACCTGATGTTTAGAACTGCTCCACCTCCCACCACTCCACCCGACGAGACCGAGAAGAAGCTCATGGGACAGGGTTAGATGATGAGAAAAAAATTAACGTCATATTAACGAAATGTTACAGCACACCTTTGATTGTACTGTAACATCATGAAGAAAACACATAGAGGAAAGAGATCATCTTTTTGTGTCTTGAATAACATAAAAAAAGAGAGTGAAAAGAAATCGCAGCTCTTCACCGTTTTTGTCAAAAGACGAACCAACATTAAAAACGAGACACGACCAAGGGAGAAGTAAATTCGGCGTAAAACTTTTTTTGGCACATACTACTTTACCTGTGCTTGGCCACACTTAATGAATCCATACTCGGAAACATGAGTCTTCCTTTAACCTCAAAGAGACTAGAGTGTAAAGATTCTGAAAATGTTTTGGTGGAGAATATATGAGTTGCAATCGGGACTTTTAATTTAGAAGATTCAACTAACAAAAAGAAACGACAGTGTCGGGTATTGGTTGGAGTTTTAAAACACGTTCGGGATAGTTATTAAAACGACGAGGGGAGCACCCAATTCGTTCACCACCCATATAGACGTGTACAGGACGTCTTGACGTTGACGGTAAATTTGTTCCCGAAATTTTCATTAAAACTGACGATGGAGACTCTTTACAGAGGACCCGTTCTTTTTACGAATAAAATCTCTATTTACGATTAATCCAAAATTTTGTACTACAAGATTAAATAGAGAAGATAAAGACAACGAGTTCAAAGAACGACGAGTACCTAATGTAGCCATAATTGAACCGTTGGTACTTAAGTACATAGTTGGGTTATCGAGATATAAAACACTCGTTCTTTAAATTTTTAACAAAGGTCCATTCATAAAGAAACTTGTTCTTCTAGAAAAAGTATTATTAATAGCCGAATTACTAACTAATACACACTACCAGCAACGACAACACATGAGTGAGTCGGGTCAAGTCAGGTCAGCGAGTCAGCACAGGCTGACAAACGCTGGGGTACTTAGTGTCGTGCGGTCCGGAGGGACAGGTAGTGGTTGAGGGCCTCAAGTGAGTCTCAGTGCAAGTAGCTCAGTCACTACGGTAGGTCGGTAGGGTAGGAGAAACGGGGGAAGAGGAGGACGGGGGTTAGGGAGGGTCGTAGTCCCAGAAAAGGTTACTCAGTCGAGAAGTGTACTCCACCGGTTCCATAACCTCCAAGTCGAAATCGTAGTCAGGAAGGTTACTTGTGGGTCCCGACTAGAGGAAATCTTACCTGACCAACCTAGAGGAACGTCAGGTTCCCTGAGAGTTCTCAGAAGAGGTTGTGGTGTCCAGTTTTCGTAGTTAAGAAGCCACGAGTCGAAAGAAGTGTCAGGTTGACAGCATAGGTATGTACTGGTGTCCTTTTTGGTATCGGAACTGATCTGCCTGGAAACAACCGTTTCACTGAGACACATCAGTGAGTCAGTACAGGTTAAGAAAACATTGGGGTACCTGACATCGGACGGTCCGAAGAGACAGGCACCCTAAAAAGGTCCGTTCTTACGACTTTACCCAATGGTAAAGGATGAGACCCCCTAGAAGGGTTGGATCCCTAGTTTTAACGTAGAGGATTTAACCGTCCACCTAAGAAAAAAAAAGTAGTCTCCTAGTAACGAAATGTTATAACACAACCAAAGACGGTATGTAGGCGGTGTCCGTAGGCATACAGGGGCGGGAGGACTTGGTGGAGGGTGGAGGGAGGGGTAGGGTAGAAAGATCCAACGGTGTCTCGGGACCCAACTCGGAGGACACAGTGTATCGTTTAAGGATGGACCGTCCGACTAAAAAATGACGACTCGGTGGGTATCTGTTATCATATATTATCGTTTAAGTTAACAAAAGTAAATTAACCTAAAAAAAAAGAGAAGACAGAAAAGAAATAAAAATAAAGATTATCTCTCGAAGTCTTACGAAATAATCAAAGATGACAGGTCGTTGTACTTAGTCGCTATGTATATGTATATAGGGGAATATATATATATATATATATATGTGTATATATATAGGAAACCTCTTCCGCTACCGTAGAGTGAGGTCATGAGAACGGACCTTTTAGGGTACCTGCCTCCTCGGACCACCCGACATCGGGTACCCCAGCGATTCTCAGTCTGTGTTGACTCGCTGAAGGGAAAGTGAAAAGTGAAAGTACGTAACCTCTTCCTTTACCGTTGGGTGAGGTCACAAGAACGGACCTCTTAGAGTCCCTGCCCCCTCGGACCACCCGACGACAGATACCCCAACATGTCTCAGCCTGTGCTGACTTCGCTGAGTCGTTTTATCGTTATCGTCATATATAGGAAGGGTAAATCCGGCGGTGTCTCGCGACTCCTCCCAAGGGTATCTAAGTGTAGTCAAGAGATAAAATATGTACCATAGCCACCACGCATATACGGTTAGGGTCAGAGGGTCAAGTAGGAAGGAGGAGGGACAGGGGGAACCGTAGGAATTGGAAACAAGAGATGTAGACACAGGGATAAAGACGAAACATTCGTTCATAAAAAATTCTTGTCGGTTGACACACATAATCTATAGGTTGTCCGTACCGAGTAAGGTCAACATTTATCGTGAAGTAGACGACTTGAAAAGTCTACTCTTCACTTTTAGTGTTATCATGAAAGTAGTCGACTTGAAAAGTCTTCTCTTCACTTTTAATGTAAAACAATGGATCTTTCTCGCAGTTTAACAGTCGGATTGTCTTTTCGTTACACATAAGTTTGTTGTATGAGTTTTCAATTTTATTTTTCTTGATTAAATCATCGTACGGTTTAATCATAGTACGAAACTTTTCTTTATCAGGTTCAACTCGAGGTTCCGATTGTCTTCTCTAATTCGAATAAGTACGGAATGTATCGGAATCTGAAAATTGGTATCAGAGTTGTTTTGTATTTGAGTAACAATTCTTTCGAGAACGATTTACGACGAATTATCATATGAAGTATTATCAGAAAAGTTCTTTTCATTTACAAATACCGAGACCTTTAGACTTGATTACATTAAATTAAGTTTTAGTCAAAGGAAGGCAAGAAGTCTGGAGGAACATCGATCCGGTTGTGTAAAAGAGGTCTTCAAGGTTCGTGAAGAAAAAAAAAAAAAAAAAAGTTCGTGAAGAATGACTTTATAATAAAAAGGTCAAGGATCTCACTAAAATCGTACCTTAATCAGGATTGACCTTAGGTGATTAAAACCGTTCCTACAAATTGAAGTAAAATACCATGTATAATCCTTCTCATCGTATCGCAAGTTCCCACGTCCCAGACCTTCCCTTGTCAGAACCAAATGTAGGGTCGAGACGACGACGACGACGACGTAGCGAAGTCAGCACAGGCTGAGACACGCTGGGGTATCTACCGTCGGGTGGTTCGAGGGGGCAGGAACTCTAAGAGGTCCGTTTTTGTGACGTCACCCAACGGTAAAGGAAGAGGTTACGTTCTTTCACTTTTCACTTTCACTTCAGCGAGTCAGCACATACTGAGAATCGCTGGGGTACCTCTTCCGTTACCGTTGGGTGAGGTCATGAGAAGGACCTTTTAGGGTACCTGCCTCCTCGGACCACCCGACGTCAGGGTCGAGACGTGATCGACAGATTTTGGTCCAGGTTCACCCCGGTGAGGACGAAGGAGTCAAACAGGCAGTCATTTAGACCAGGGTAGTGAAGTACTCTTTATCTACTCCTTTGTCATCTTTGTCACAGTCTGAAATAAAACCCCCCGAGGTTTTAGTGACGTCTACCACTGACGTCGGTACTTTAATTTTCTGCGAATGAGGAACCTTCTTTTCAATACTGGTTGGATCTGTCATATAAGTTTTCGTCTCTGTAATGAAACGGCTGATTCCAGGTGGATCAGTTCCGATACCAAAAAGGTCACCAGTACATACCTACACTCTCAACCTGACACTTCTTCCGACTCACGGCTTCTTAACTACGAAAACTTGACACCACAACCTCTTCCGAGAACTCTCAGGGAACCTGACGTTCCTCTAGGTTGGTCAGGTAAAACTTCCTCTAGTTGGGACCCTAAAGAAACCTTCCTTACTACGATTTCGACTTTGAGGTTATGAAACCGGTGGAGTACGCTTCTCGACTGAGTAACCTTTTCTGAGACTACGACCCTCTCTAACACCCGTCCTCCTCTTCCCCTGCTGGGTCCTACTCTACCGACTTACCGTAGTGCCTGAGCTACCTACACTCAGGCTCACTTGAGGACCTCTACCACTACCTGTCCCTCCGGACCGTACGACGCTAAGTACCCCAGTGTTTCTCAGCCTGTACTGACTAGCTGACTTGACTTGACTTGACTTTAGTCTACGATATAGACATAGACATAGTCTATGACATAGATAGAGTATTCCACCTTATTCACCCAAGCCACGAACTCTGTTGTCTTTCACGAGCCATACTCAAATAGGCATAATCCCTATCTTCTCTCCTTTTTGTGTTCACTGACGGAAGTACTGAGGACGTCAGATTTTCCTCTGTCTGTCTATAATTGGTCTCTTAATACCCTTAGTTATTTTGAACCACACCTTCAAGAATGACGGTGTGAAACCGTCAGAAACCCCAGTACAAATGTTCAGTACTTTACGGGATTCTTTCTAAGACGGGATTCTTTCTAACTGATTTTACGTCCAGTATTGTTTATGTAAATACATTAGACCTCATTTTAGTCAACGATTAATCAAATGTATAAAATGTATATTTAATTTTAATATACAATGTATATTTTAATATAATGTATGTTTCAATCAAATGTATATGGGGGTCTCCCATTCCCCCTTTTTTAGGTCCACGTTTGAGAGTCTTTAATTTGTGTTAAAACTGACTATAAGTACTTTTCCGTCGTATGGGTCCCCTTTCTCAGGTTGTCTCTCTCAGGACCCAAGACTCGAGTCAAGACGGAGAAGAGATTCGGAGGGACAAGAGTAGGTCCTTCTTTTATCGTGGATGGGGGATCCCGACAAATTCTCGGAGTCCACTCCACGGGTTACTTCTCTCTGTGCGTCCGCCACGTCAGTTCTGTGCGGTCCGGGAAGGGTCAGGAAGGGTGGGTGCGGGTGGGGTTCAGTATCTTGTCAGAGGGGGGTGGCTGTGACGGAAGGAAAGGACAAACTGAACCACTTAGTCAATTTTGTTCTTTGTGTCCTAGACAGAGAAACGTGATCTTATTTGGTAAGTTGAAGAGGGATCTCGAATGTTTGAGGGATGAGGTCTACTGACCGTTCCGGGTGCGAGAGAGGAGGTCACGGAGACCTGCAAGTGGGGAACAACCACTCGGAGACACGAGACGACCCTTGTCCGACCACCGGGGAGAATTAGACTCAGACGAGGAAGAGGGTCAGAACGGAGACGACGACGACAATGGTCAGGTTCTCGGACTACTGGAGCCACGGGTACTTACCGTGGTCGTAGGTCACCTTCTTGGGACTTGTTTTGTTGGTATTGTGTCTCTCCTCGTCGGTGTTCCTGTCATAGTTGATTTGACTTCCTTGTCAGTAGTCACACGAAGTTCGGACTGACCTCCTTTTTTTAGTTGTGTCGTTGACACAGAGGTCCTTAGACAAGGTAGGAAGAGAATGCTGAGTCGGGGTGGGGGACCTTTTTCCAAAAGGGTTTGCAACTTCCCAACTGACCAAATATGGGTGTTTAAGTTACTTAGAATGAAGAAAATAAATAGACTAAATGGATAAGACGTACAATATAAGTCGGGATTTTTTACCACCCTCAACCGTCCCCCTCACCTCTACCAAGTCAATTTGGTCTTCCTATAAATGATGGAAACGTACTTTTATCTAAAAAAAGCTCATGTACCGTTTACAAGTACCACCAAGACATCTTACAAGTTATTCTCGTCAGTGGCACTTTTTCAATATCTCTAACATTGTTATAAAAGATAAAAAAAATTCATTAAAAAAAAAAACCGGTTTGTGTCATACCCAACTTCAGAGGAAATAAACTTTACAGTAAGTCACGGTCATAAAAAATTGAAGTATCATCGGATGTCTACTACTAAACTCGAGTAAATGTGTATAAAAACGGGGGGGTTTTGTTTATTTTACCTTAAGTCCACTCTTCAATCCAATCACAAAGAGTACAGTGACCGAATAAAAAATTTTGTATTTAAGAGTTCGAAGTCCTCGAATGTCCTGAAATTTCGTGTCTGACTATAGGTATATACCGTCAAATTATCGACGATACGTTTGAAAAATTCTTGGATATAAAAGAAAAAATTACCCCAAAGTAAAATCCTCTAGAACACGGATAAGAAGACAATTTAACTTTTTATTACGAACTCAGTTTGTCAAGACAAAAAGTGTTCGGATCAAAAAATTACCTTCTTAAAATACATTTTAGTTTTATGGTAAATGACTTTAAATTTACATACATAGTAAATTGATACGGGTTCTGAAAGTCACTTTACGTATCTTCAGGTCTTGTTTCGTTCTTTCTTTCCTAACGTATAAAAATCTTTTAAACCTTTAAGAGTAACTCCAAATAAAAACCATTATCATTGTACATATACACACACGTTTATATGTGTATACATAGTACATACATATATGTACGTATATGTATATATGTACATACATATATAAGGAAACGAACGAAAATTTTACAATTGACCGTCACTCTGAAAAAACGAGTAAGGAAAAGGTGTATCCTTATACCTTTTGTATTAAAGTTTCACCGGTCGACTCAAATAACACAGTTACTTTATATTAATGAGGGTCTACGGCGGCACTTGAATTCCAAGAAGTACAGGGACCCAAAAGTCATACTTGGATTTACGGAAGGGATGGTTGTGAGGAGTGTGCCAGGGGTAAAGTTTTCCGGGCGTCACTGAAGACGACCCGCAAAAGGTGCTACAAATGTTTGACACTAATGTCGTCGTTTAGAAAATGACACACATATATTTATATACACATATATTTGTTGGTATTTAAAGAAAATCGGTTAAAAAGATACTAGCAGAGACACCTTGCATAGGCACACACACCATATACGTACGCTAGTCTACCGTACATACCTAAAGTACATTAGATTATAATTACGGAACGTCAACACGGTTTCGTGTGTGAGGTCTACCTTAGATCCACCAACAGGGAGTGTTGTTGGTTGGACAGTCAAAATTAGATAGGCACAAGTATTTAGAGTGCTGGTACAATGGTAATGTCTACCTTACACTCTCCGGAGTACTTTTTCCTACTCGGTACCCAACTGTTACCTAAAACCAAAGAACCAACCAATCAATCAACTTTTTTCGTCATAAACCCCAACATAAAAAAGGACACGACCTCGTTTTAAGTAGTTTCAGACTTCATAATATAACAGGGTCAGTAGTTGTACCACTACTCTGACTGTTCACCCGTTTACGAAGATAGTCTAAAGTGGTCTTTTTACAGACTACTATTTAATCGAGTCGACTAAGGAACCCAACATAAAATCTTGTCAGTACATATTCTACTATAGTCCGCGGTCGTCCGTGGGTTAACGTCCCAAGGAAACACACAATCGTCAGTTTAAGGCAGTCAGACGATCACGTAATGTACGTCACTATATCGGGGTATTATATTCGGCATCCAAGTGTGGCAAAACAAATCTGTCACCAGAAAAAGAAATTCTACGAAACAGAGAACGTATAGTTTTTGCGTAAAATGTTCAAGTCTTTCAGTATCTAAAGACTTATTGGTGTGCCCGAAGGTACACGCAAAACAAATACCTGGTCATTCACTGACACCAACTATTCATCCTTATGAAAGTCAAAGATGCAAATAGTGTAGAAAGGTTCATTTAGACATCTTTACTCGGTCTTCGGTGCCGGGACGTGACCGTCACCGGGTATTCATGTTTTATTTTCAAATGTCTTCGGAACACTCACAGAGAAGTAAACATAATTATGTATCAAGTTAGATCCTTTACAAACGATGTGTTACCAACGTTTGGTGAGGACTGATTATCGGTCCACTCACCAAAAGTTTGTCTATTAAGGATTGACATGACATAACGGTTGGTTGAAACAACATAACTTGTGAATTCCGAGGATAAGTTAGGAAGTGAGTGGAAAGGACATTTAAAATGACTCGTAGATGATACGTGGTCCTCAAGAAGATCGCTGACCCCCATATCGTCCCTCGTTTTGTCCGGTTCACGAACGAGAGTACCTCGAACGTAGGATCTTCTTCGATCTTTTACTTTTCGATAGTAGTTATTCGTTATACAGTCCACCTATGGACCTGAGTACACATATATTG
This sequence comes from Capra ibex, assembly GCA_006410555.1. Taxonomy (NCBI): domain Eukaryota; kingdom Metazoa; phylum Chordata; class Mammalia; order Artiodactyla; family Bovidae; genus Capra; species Capra ibex. The sequence goes on from SJYO01001178.1 coordinate 2,369,884, forward strand.
ACCAAGAAACTGTAAAAGTTGATCCCTCGATCAGTTACCCCAAAGGGTCCACCGTGACCACCATTTCTCGGGTAGACGGTCACGCCCTCTACGTCCTCTACTTCCAAGCCATGGGTCGAGTCCTTCTAGGGGACCTCCTCCCGCACCGTTGGGTGAGATCATAAGAACGGACGTTTTAGGGTACCCGCTCCCTTGCACCGTCCGATGTCAGGTATCCCAGCGTTTCTCAACCTGTGCTGACTTCGCTGAATCGTGTGTACGCGTGTCGATCAAGTGTCTATGTGACGTAGATTTTGATTCGAAGATCACCGAAAGATTGGACACGACGGTATAATAAGGAGACGAGTACATAATGGGTTTTAAGAGCTCCCGTCGTCTTGGTTATCCTTTCTATTTACAATTTGTCTATTTCTCTTCTGAGACACCGACGACTCTATACATACGATCCGACACGACAGATGTTCGACGTCTTTGTCCTTTAAGTCTTCGTATTAAGTTAGGTTTAGGGTTCCGGACTTCTTGTGTCCTCGACTACCATCTTGAGGATCAGACTCCGGTTTTCGGACTATTGGTACCTACCGAGCGCATTCGGGGTCGCAGGTCTTCGGTCTCTAGGTCCTCGTGGTCACAGTCTACCTACAGGGTGGGGTTCCTCTCTGTCTCCCTTAAGTAAGACGTCGGAGGAATAACAAGGAGGGTCCGCGAGATGACTAAGGGCTACGGACAGGGACGACCACTCTTGTCTAGACGAGATCAGAAGACTAAGTTCGCGACTAGAGAAGGTCTTTGTGAGAGTGTCTATGTGGGTCTCTAGTGTAGAAGGATCGATGGACCGACAGGGAATCGGGTCGGTTCGTTGTGGTTTCTACGTGGTAGTGTCAAGTTTCTCGGGGTAGGAAACTCAACAGTGCTGTTTCAGTACAGGGTAAAGAAAGAGAGTCGCGAATATGGGTCGGGGTAGGAGTCTAATAGAGGTCTTAGACTGAGAGAGAGAGGTGGAGGGAAAAGACTCGGTGGTGAGAGAGGACTAGAGAACGGTCCTATTGACGTTAACCTAGGGTTTACGGATGAAAAAAGGTCGGAACCTTTGTAGTATGAGATTACCCTCGGATAGAGAGTTGGGGGCATCACCAGATTTCCACGACTGTAAAGGTTCCATCCGCTTGGTCGCTACCCCTCAAAAGATTATTGTCGATTTCATTCTTTTTCGGGTGATCGGGTTCGGACCTTCCAACACTCGACTCCTCCACGATCGGTGGCGACCACACCCGTAAGACTTCTTCCAATCAGATCTCGCATTGTTTCTACTTTTTCTCGTAAAATTCAGGACCGAGACCAAAAGGGACTACGAAAGGGTGTCGAGCTCGTTCGTTTGATTGTATAAATGGAGACAGGGAGTGATAAATGTAAATCAAAAGAGAACGAATGTTATGTGTATAAGATTCTGGTAGAGTCGACTAAAGAATGACGACAAAAATTTGATTCTCTGGTACACGAAATCTGATCGAAATCAAAATGGGGGGGGGGTTTTTTTGAACTAACCGTTTAGGTCTCTCGAGGGACACGGGTGAAGAGGGTCTACAGAGTATGTGTCGAGGGGTGATAATGGATGAGGAATACAATCACCCCATATATACTACTTGGTCATGACTTTATAACAATTGATCTCGGGTATCAAATGTAATCCCAAGCGAGAAAACACAACATGTAAGTTACCCAAAACGGTTTACCTCTCAGTGTTACTAGGTGGTAACACCATAGAAAGTCTTCTCAAAGTGACGGGACTTCGGGGAGACACGAGGTGGAAAGGAGGGGAGGAGGAGAGGGAGAACTAAATCGAAAAGTGAGTTGTGTCTACATCATTTGTGGGTGGTATAATGGAACACGATAATGGAACGGCCCTTGCACTCTAGCCTGCGTGTTTATTTATGTACGGGACTGCACGAAGCACCTCTGAGCCATCTACAGTCGTAGGTCCTGTCATTTCCGTGTCTCCATTCTCGTCAGGTTTAAGCACTTTGAAGTCGACCACCGTAGTCACTTGTGTGACTCTCCTGAGAAGATATTGAGAAGAAAAATGTTGAATTTTTTTTTTAAGTGATAGGTGTACCGAACGTCCTAGAAAAAAGGGGTTTTGTTCCCTAATTTGGACCCGGGGTCGTCACTTTCGTGATCAGGATTGGTGACATGACGGTCCCTTAAGGGACTTTAGGAAGAAAACCACTCATATTAGCACAGTGACGATGTCTTAATGTATTGTGCTTCGTTATATCGTAACAGAGATGTCATCTTCGAAAAATTTCCAGACATTTCCCTTAAGGTACCGCTAGGTCGTGAATCCCGTGGTGTAAAAGTGACGGTTCCTGGGTTCCCGGATCCAAGGTAGGGGACCAGTCTCTTGATTCTGGATCGTTCACCGTATCGGGTTTTTTTTCTTCATTTTTATTATTTATAGACGTTGACATACAATAAGAGGTAGGTTTTTATTTGGATGGGTCCTATTAAGTTCAATAATACCCTCGTTTTGTTTAACCTCTAATTCAGACCCTTTATCGGTTCTGTTTACACTTAGAAAGTAATAATGGAGATAACAATAAAAGTTACCATAACAGTCAGGTGCTCTCACATAATTTGTGATATATACACGTCTCACTTCTTTTACGTGACAGTCAGAAGGTTTTGGAAAGGTCCGGACTTTAAGACTAAGGACACAAACTTTGTATCGGATCGTGGCATGACTTAAATGACTGAAAAGAGGTATGAAGTTTGTTCGTCTCAATTCAGTTCCGTGTTTAGTTGGTATACGTCAACTTGTAAAGATTTTAAGGTTACCTCAGGAGTGTGATTTTTTGGAGTCCCCAAAAATTGTTAGGAAGTGATCTCTTCGATGACAGTGAGAGAAGATATTCATCAGCGTTTTTGTTTGATCTTGGATATAAACCAGTCGTGACTATGCGGACACAAAAACAAAGATTTTGACTTTCCTCTGTTCGGTTCCAGGAATCTTAGTCCCTTACTCCTTCATGACCTTCAATATTGATGTTTCAGTCGAAAGGGATACTTCGTACGGTCGTTTCCAGTGCACTAAACTGGAAACCAGTGAACTAAACTAAACTACTTCAGTCTTTAGGATTATAGAATGCCAAAGGGTTGGAAATCGTAGTTGTAATAGGTCAACTGAAAGATAAAGAAGGACCCTCCATTATTTAATCCTTGTCGTTATGGTTGGATCTATCTTAGTCTTCTCAGTACCTTAGAAGGATTCCCTTGTATCTCTTCAGGTGTCTAAAAAGGAAAAACCAGGAGTAAGTGACAGGGGAATGGATTAAATTCATGTACCTTGACTAGTAGAAAATGAACTTAAACTAAGGCACTGCCACATCCGTTAACACATGAACTACAGTACACTGTCTAAACAGGGTCTACCTTCTCCTGTTCTCTACGACGGGTCTGGTGTGTCCTAGTGTGTTAGTCGGTTTGGTGTCCGGGGTCCGTATCGGATAGAGGGAGGTAGCTGTACGTAAAAATGTCTTATTCTGTAAAGTAGTACTTGATGTGGATAAAGAGAGTCTCAGACCGATTGATCTCAATTTAAGAACATAAAATTTTTATAGGACTTTACTCTTTTAGACGATTTACACTAGTTCATTCCCCTTGTATACACGGAAAATCGAAAAGTACCGTTCGTAAGTACGTATTACTTTTAAGCTAGAAGGTCCAGGTCCGAAAACAGATAAAATACGTTGGGTCACCCCAAGCCGGACCTAGTGAACAAGAGTTAGTTCTGGCACTACCCTCCCCATCTTCAGACACCTGGTCGAATCCAGTTCTACCTGGTCAAGGACCTTGACCTCCACCCCTCGCCCCCCACGCCCTTCATTGCAGAGTTTCCTTTTAGGTGTAGCGGAATCTTTCCCTCTCTGATCGACTCGGTGAAGAGATGAGGTAGAAATTCCTCTAGAGAGGTAGATATTCCTATATAGGGTGAGGAGGATAAAAGACGACGAAAAAGTGTAAAAAGTGTCAATTAAGGAGTTAAAAATAATAAAAGAAATTTTCATTGAAAAACGGAAGTTTAATATTTTTTATTTTATCGATATCCTATATAAGTTTCGGTCACGTTCGCTTTGTTATTACTTACTTACTAGGTACATACGTTTCTCTCCTTTAAGGAGATGGACCCTGTAAATATATATATATATTATATATGATACATACGTTATATAATATATATTACAGTATAAAGTTATATAACGTAAATTAAATAGGTAAAGGAAACAATAGTGTTTGTTCGATGTAACTGACATGTAGAAACATGCTCAGAGGTACCTCTACAACCTCTTCCGTTACCGTGGGGTGAGGTCATGAGAACGGACCTTTTAGGGTACCTGACTCCTCGGACCACCCGACGTCAGGTACCCCAGCGATTCTCAGTCTGTGTTGACTCGTTGAAGTGAAACTGAAAAGTGAAAGTACGTTGACCTCTTCCTTTACCGTTGGGTGAGACCACAAGAACGGACCTCTTAGGGTCCCTGCCCCCTCGGACCACCCGACGGCAGATACCCCACCGTGTCTCAGCCTGTGCTGACTTCGCTGAATCGTCGTCGTCGTCGTCGGCACCTCTATACACACTAAAGAGATCCTTTTAATTTCTCCTCGTCCTAACGTCAGCTAAGTATGTAGGACGGTTTGCTAGAGGTCTTACCGGGTGGTCAGGACCCACTAGGTAATGATTTCTAAAGACCCGCGAGCCATGGAACGTTAACGAGGAGAAATGCACCCACAGTAGTGTGACGCCCTGGGACGGCAATCCAGAGACATCGGCTGTCGACCTGCGGACTGGTCTAGGAGGACCTAGGAAACATGATCGAGACAAGTGGGTAGAGGTGAAAGCCACAAAAACGATGATAGACGTGTACAACCGTCGGACGGGAACCTGTGACCTCGGGAGATCGAACTTTCCTCTTCTCCTCCTCGGACCCCTAAAATGTGGGGGGAGGTAGCGGTGGTACTGGATACCGGTTCCTGACCGGTCACACCCTCACATTTTCGGGCCGAGAACACAGAGACCCCCCACCATTTGTCGTTCGGGGGGGTCTCTTGTCCGACTCAGACGTCGGAGTGGACTTCGTAGTGGAATTACTTCTACTCCCTCGCAGAAGGGAAAGGGAGTGACCAAAGACGACGCCCTGACACGGAATTGTTTGGTGTCTGTGGGTCTGTGGACGGAACTCCAGAAGATCTTTTTAGACTGGTTTCTGTCGTGTGTAAAGATAGAGTGACGACTTGAATTTACTGTTTAACGTTCTGTGACTTGTACAGTCTAAGAAATCGTATGATTTACTATTGACCATAAACTTTGGTGAAAACTAAAAAGAGACTCCGTAGACGCATACGTACTCTCGAGAGACGATTGATCGTGAGGTTCGAAGGAGTCGGTGTCAGGATAACCGATACCTCTGGGTGAATTGGTGAGATCCTGGAGGTAATGTCCGAGGAACCTCGTACCGTCAATTCAAAAGGACATATAGGTTTGTAGGGAGTATATTCTTAAGTTGACGTTAAAGAGAATCCTCCTGTACAGAGAGGGTTCACCGACGGTTTACTTCCACATCCAGTAAACACATACTTCGATCTTTACACACTCCGATCTTTAGTTACTCTTCCGTTCGCTCTAATGAACGGACAGTCAACCCTTCACGACCGGTGTTCGTATCAAGTGAGAAAGTTTCCCAAACGGGTGCTCACATGATTCTCGGTTCTACTGTTCCATTCCTTCCGTTCCAGTTCCTTCCCAAAAGTAGAGAAGTTCTCTTTCTGTTGGTCCCTGAAGGGACCGCCAGGTCCCCTATTCTGAGGTGTGAGGGTCACGTCCCCTAACCCCGAGTGGGACTAGTCCGTTGATCTAGGGTGTATGAAATTGATTCTCAAGTGTTCGACGTTGATTTCTAGGACGTACGGAATTGATTCTGGGTCACGTCGGTTTTTATATTTATAAAAAAGTTTTTCTTTCTCTTTTTGTCGGAGTCGTTAAAATTCTGTCATCTTAATCCGGTCACTATCCTTGTCTAGTACGTACCTACTTTTTTTTCTTCTTTTATTAACTACCTAGTTCGAGGGTATGTTCTGTTTTCTTCTACGTTTACCGTCGGAACCTTTTCTTCTTCACAAGAAGAAGTGATCAGTCACTCCTTAGTTCCATTCATTAGTTGTTGTAGAAGTCAAGTCAAGTCAACGAGTCAGTACAGGTTGAGACACGTGAAGGTACCTTACGTCGTACGGTCCGAAGGGACAGGTAGTGGTTGAGGGTCTCGAATGAGTTTAAGTACAGGTAGTTTGACCGCTACGGTAGTTTGGTAGAGTAGGAGACAACAGGGGAAGAGGAGGATGGAAGTTAGAAAGGGTCGTAGTTCCAGAAAAGTTTACTCAATAAGAAGTGTAGATCCACGGGTTTCATAACATCGAAGTCGAAGTTGTGGTCAGGAGGGTCACTTGTGAGTCCTGACTAGAGGAAATCCTACCTGACCAACCTAGAGGAACGTCAGGTTCCCTGAGAGTTCACAGAAGAGGTTGTGGTGTCAAGTTTTCGTAGTTAAGAAGCCGCGAGTCAAGAAATCAGGTTGAGAGTGTAGGTATGTACTGATGACCTTTTTGGTATCGAAATTGATCTACCTGGTAACAACCGTTTCATTACAGAGACGAAAAATTATACGATAGATCCAACCAGTATTGAAGGGAAAGTTCCTCGTTCGTAGAAAATTAAAGTACCGACTCCAGTGGTAGACGTCACTAAAACCTCGGGGGTTTTTATTTCAGAGAGTGACAAAGGTAACAAAGAGGTAGATAAACGGTACTTCACTACCCTGGTCTACGGTACTAGAATCAAAGGACTTACAACTTAAAATTCGTTTGAAAAAATGAGAGGAGAAAGTGAAAGTAGTTCTCCGAGAAATCAAGAAGAAACTAAAGACTGTATTCCCACCATAGTAGACGTTTAGACTCGAATGACTACAAAGAGGGTCAATGGAACTAAGGTCGACACGAAGTAGGTCTGACCGTAAAGTGTACAACATGAGACGTATATTCAATTTATTCGTCCTACTGTTATGTGTCGGAACTACATGAGGAAAGGGCTAAACCTTGGTCAGACAACAAGGTACAGACCAAAATTGACTACGAAAACCTGGTCGTATGTCTGAAAAGTCCTCCGTCCACTCCGCTAGATCATAAGGGTGGAGAAAGTCTTAAAAGGTGTCAAATAACACTAGGTGTACCAGTTTCCGAAACCGTATCAGTTATTTCGTCTTCATTTACAAAAAGACTTTGAGAGTACGAAAGAGTTACTAGGTCACCTACAACCATTAAACTAGAGACCAAAGAGACGGAAAAGATTTAGGTCGAACTTGTAAAAGTTCAAGTGTCAGGTGTATGACAACTTCGGACCGAAAATGTTAAAACTGGTAATGAAACGATCGTACACTTTACTCACGTTAACACGTCATCAAACTTGTAAGAAACCGTAACAGAAAGAAACCCTGACCTTATTTTTGACTGGAAAAGGTCAGGACACCGGTGACGACCCAAAAGGTTTAAACGACCGTGTAACTCACGTCGTGAAAGTGTCATAGTAGAAAATCCTAAACTTTATAGAGTCGACCTTAAGGTAGTGGAGGTGATCGAAACAAGTATCACTACGAAGGCTTCCGGGTGAACTGAAGTGTAATGTCCTACAGACCGAGATCCACCTACTGGTGTGGTAGTACTAATAGACCCAACACTTCTAGAAAAAACATATCACGAAGATACATAAGAACGGTGGAGAAGAATTATAGAAGACGAAGACAATCCGGGTATGGTAAAGACGGGAAATAACACGGGTAGAAACGTACTTTACAAGGGAACCATAGAAATTAAAAGAACATCTTTAGAGATCAGAAAGGGTAAGATAAAAAAGGAGATAAAGAAACGTGACTAGTGACTCCTTCCGAAAGAATAGAGAGGAACGATAAGAAACCTTGAGACGTAAGTCTACGAAGATAGAAAGGAAAAGAGAAAACGGAAATCGAAGAGAAGAAAAGAGTCGATAATCGTTCCGGAGGAGTCTGTTGGTAAAATAGAAAAACGTAAACAAAAAGAACCCCTACCAGAACTAGTGATGGAGGACATGTCACAGTGCTTGGACAAAAAAATCCGTATACTAAAGGATAAAGATGAGTACTTACAGGAGACAGATATAATTGCTATTCTCCGGACAAACATGACATCCATATTCTCACGGGAAAGTTTTAGTATGGGAGTCCTTAAAGGACCTTTCTATGGGTGCGTTCATATTACACTTACTTGAGAAGTTGAGGAGTGACCTCCCTGAGTCCCTTCTGTCTGGGTGTCCATCTCAGACTCCAAGGGTAGGTGTGAGTTCCGACAGGTCTCTACGGTCCCTTTGTATTGACATACTGAAAGGATATTGCTTACACAAAATTAGACATTTGTCGTATGTATTTTTTTCTTTCAAATAGATTAAAAACCGCTACTATCACAATTTCAAAGAAGTCAAATGGTTAACACAATCAGTTCCAAGGAGTCTCTTTCTCTTGTTTGGCTTATATGTATATATCGATGTATATTCTCTAAACCCGAAGGGTCTACCGAGTCACTATTTCCTAGGTGGACATTTCGTCCTCTCTGTGTCCAAACTGGGGGACCCAGTCCTTCTAGAGGACCTCCTCTTTTTCCGTTGAGTGAGGTCATAAGAACGGACCCTTTAGGGTACCTGTCTCCTCGGACCATCCGATGTCAGGTGACCCAGTGTTTCTCAGTCTGTACTGAATCATCTGTACTGATTTGTATTCTGTATTCTCTAAATAATGTCCTTAATCGAACGTACCAACTTACTACGAGAGGACGTGACCACTCTCGTTAGAAATAAGTCAGATAGTTTACGGTCAGGGGAGAGGGTCTCTGTGAGAGTGTCTGTGTGGGTGTTTATTGTAAAATCCTTACAGGGACCACCAAGTCACCGATTCTGAAGTGCGAGGGTTACGTCCCCTGATCTAAGTTAGGGACTAGTCTCTTGATCTAGGGTGTGCGGTGTTGACTTCTAGAGCGTACGACGTTGTTTCTGGTCCGTTTCGGTTTATTTCTTTTATTTGTAAAAAATTTTGTTCTTTATTGTAGAATGGTTGATAGACCTGATAGGGATCAGATTTAGTTCATTTTTATTTTTATCGAGTATTTCAATTAGTAGTACCACTACATTGGTTATGAGTTCTATTTAGTTTTGGAAAAGCACTATACGAAGGAATCTCTTAGATAGTCCCTTTTTTTAAAAGTATTTATTATGATGGGTGTATTGATACGGAATTTCGGAAATAAAAGGTTTGTAGAGGATGAGGGTATCGGTAAGGCACGATTTCTCAGAAAGAGTCAGAAGGTTTAGATAGTCAGTCCCACCGACCACCTCTATTTCGGGACGTCACCAGGTTGTACAAAGGGAGGGGAAGGAGACACATAGGCATCTCTTAGATATTGTACGATCTGGTAAAAGATTGAGGAGGGAGAAGTGACTCCCGAGGTAAAGTTTTAAATTAGTCCGTCTTCCTCGGACTCAACATGAAGGAGGTGGCACCTGGGAGGTAAAGGGTGTAAGGTGTAATAAAAGTCCATAAGTCGTTAACGTAATATGACATTTAACGTGTTAAGAAACCCGAACCAACGAACCACGTCGGTACGTGAACGGTAGTCAGGTTGTAGGGTCCCAGAGAAAGTTAGTCTTTCGTCGTTCCAGTACCCTTTAAACATAAGATGACTTGGTACTTAATTAAGTCTGTTTTATTACCGCATTGAAGACTGGTACGACCCCTAGTGAGTAGTAAGGTGGTCCAACAGGGTTATGAGGTCCCTTACGACACACCAGTGTCGACTTATGAGAGTAGGCTTTAAATGTGACATACTGAATACTAGAATGTTCGAGAACTGAGACACCTAATCTGTCACACGTTGTGCATTTTCCAACAGTAGGACTAAAGTCGAATTTCCAGTGAAGGAGACTCCCGGGAAAGGACTGGTGTATTACATTTACTGAGTGGGTAAGTGAGGTAGTAAAGTGAGACAAAATTAAAAGACGTATCGTGTGTACCGATGTACTGTAAAAAGTACGAGTAAACTCAACCAGATGACAACCGAGGGAAGGTGATCTATTTCCTGGACAAGATAGCACAAAGTCAAGTCAAGTCAAGTCAGCGAGTCAGTACAAGTTGAGAAACGTTGGGTACTTGTGGTCGTGGGGTCCGGAGGGACAGGTAGTGGTTGAGGGTCTCAGGTGGGTTTGGGTATGGGTAGTTCAGTCCCTACGGTAGGTCGGTAGAGTAGGAGACAGTAGGGGAAGAGGAGGACGGAGGTTAGGGAGGGTCGTAGTCTCAGAAAAGGTTATTCAGTTGAGAAGCGTACTCCACCGGTTTCATGACCTCAAAGTCGAAATCATAGTAAGGGAGGTTTCTTTAGGGTCCCGACTAGAGGAAATCTTACCTGACCAACCTAGAGGAACTTCAGGTTCCCTGAGAGTTCTCAGAAGAGGTTGTGGTGTCAAGTTTTCGTAGTTAAGAAACCACGAGTTGAAAGAAATATCAGGTTGAGAGTGTAGGTATGTACTGGTGACCTTTTTGGTATCGGAACTGATCTGCCCATAAACAACCGTTTCATTACAGAGACGAAAATTATGCGATAGATCCAACCAGTATTGAAAAGAAGGTTCCTTATTCGCAGAAAATTACAGTACCGACGTTAGTGGTAGACGTCACTAAAACCTAGGGGGTTTTTATTTCAGACTGTGACAAAGTTGACAAAGGGTAGATAAACGGTACTTCACTACCCTGACCTACGGTACTAGAATCAAAAGACTCACAACTCGAAATTCGGTTGAAAAAGAGAGAAGAGAAAGTGAAAGTAGTTCTCCGAGAAGAAGAAACGAAAGACGGTATTCCCACCACAGTAGACGTATAGACTCCAATAACTATAAAGAGGGTCGTTAGAACTAAGGTCGAACACGAAGAAGGTCGGGTCGCAAAGAGTACTACATGAGACGTATATTCAATTTATTCGTCCCAGATAGAACAAATAACATTATAATAAGGGTCACGGACTCTTTATTAAGACCCGAAGGGTGCACCGAGTCTCCATTTCTTAGACGGACGGTTACGTCCTCTGTCCCCAAGTCAGGGACCCAACCCTTCTAAAGGGACCTCCTCCTTTACTGTTGGGTGAGGTCATAAGAACGGACCTCTTAGAGCACCCGTCTCCTCGGACTGTCCAATGTCAGGTACCCCAGCGTTTCTCAGTCTGTGCTGAAGGACTGACTCGTGTGTCCATGTGATCTTATTAAGACTTACGTGTCTCCTTGGGGGTCATACATATACAATTTACTCAATTTGGTTCCATTGTTATTTTTACCGATCCTCCGATGGACCTCCTATGAAAATTCTATCCTACCAGTCTCTGTCAGAAAGACCCCGCTGTTGAGAAATCAACTTTACATATATTACTGTTAATTTATTCTCATGTTCTAAAACTAATAATGTAGTCGGACGTACAAAAATGTAACTATACTCTGACGAGAACACTTGTTTTGGAAATATTGATAACTTCTCACTGGGGTTTTTAATACCTGAACCGGGTTCTTAAGTTGTCTTGTCCATATTCTGACTGGGATGTCTCAACCAAATTTCCTCCATTACTTTCCCTGAAGGGACCACCAGGCTACGCAATTCTGAAGTACGAAGACGACGTTTTCCATGTCCAAGTTAGGGACCAGTCCCTTGATCCTAGGGTGTATGACCACCGTGTCGGTTTTAAAAAATTTATTTTCTCCATTACTCTCTTTAGTCAAGTACCCCAGTGTTTCTCAGTCTGTGTTGAATCACTGACTTGTTGTTCTTTTTAGTAACAGTCCCGAAGGGTCTTGTACAAGGAAAAGTTATAACGTCTAAAAAAAAAAGAGACTTCCAAGTAGGTAGTGACCTAGTGGACTCCCTTACCCTACCGTCTTATGGTGGATCTTGTTTTTAGGTGTCACCTTCTGTACTACTCTCTTCATAGGTGGTCTTGGGTGGCCTTACCTTTCTTGTGTGTGAGAAGACTACGTACACCCTGTCGGAGCACCCTTGTGGTACGTATAAGGTGGACCTAAGAAATCCCAAAGTGCTGAGGCTGGATGTGAGGATTCTAAACCGGTTAACTCCACGACCGACTAACACCTCTGTCTTTAGTCTGTTTCTTTCTGTTCTACCTTCGGAGCCCTGCCGCTTAACACGGGAAACATCGTTTTCCGGGACACGCGATGTCAAGGATAAATCTTGTGTACTCGTCTGGTGGAGTCGACTGGATTTGGTTACACCAACAGAAGTCGATCTCTGTTTATTCATACTCACTGATCTCTCTCTCCTAACACGATTGATAGGAGTTCAGAGGGTACATCATGTCTTTCCTATATCTTCAAGGTCAGCGAGGGTCTCTTCCAGTGCCTTCGAGGAAACCCATGATCTCTCTCTCGACACTACGGTGACTTCAGGTGTCCCCTCTGTCCCCTCCAGTCTCTCGGGTCTCTCCTGTTCCGACCTGTAAAGTCGTCACCTATGTCGTTCTTGTCCAGTGAGGGACGTCTCCCCTCCCACAGAGAACTGGCCACTCGTTGTCTATAATGTATTCGAGGGAAAACGTGGTTGAACCCGTATTCCTCCTCCTTTCCTTTGAGAAGTCTTCTTTTTGTTGAGACCACGTACGCACGATCCAGTCAAGTCAGTACAGGTTGAGAAACGCTACGATACCTGTTATCAGACGGTCCGAGACGACAGGTCCCCTAAGAGGTCCGTTCTGATGTTCATCCAACGGTACGGGAGGAGGTCCCCTAGAAGGTCTGGGTCTCTAACTTGGGCTCAGAGGATGTAGAGGACGTAACCGTCCGTCCATGAAAGGGTGATCACGGTGGACCCTTCGGGGTTGTTGGGACCATCCTTCAACCTTAAAAATTAACGAACTTATACTCATATATCTGTGGGTGTGTTTACTTGGATAATTTGACCTTATTCGATTTAATGGACAATTAGTACTCGAAATTTTTTACTGAAAGATGTTAGTGGTCTTTAAATTGATCCACGTCTCCTTCTTCAGTTCATATCTTTGTCTCTTCAATTTGAATAGAATATCAGTGACATCTAACTAAGACCGAAATAGCATGAGACATGTAATGTCGTGTGCACAGACGAAGATTACAAGGTTTGACTCTATGAGTTCTTACGGCTCAAGTTGAGTGTTTAGAGGAGTAGTCCACAGGTTCCTAGAGGAATTAGAAATCAGCAGGACCTCCGTCTCCATCCCATGGTTTTTCTCTCATCGAAGGAGATGCACGACATCTCAGTACCTCTCGTCTCTGTCCATCCGTAACGAAGGTGTGGGTGTCACCGACATAGTAAACACCCGTCCTGTGCACTCCGACCGTTTTGCTTTAAGGGTCATTTCTAGACGTTGTAACGACCGTATTGGAACTTGACGGGACCGTCACTGCGGAGGGAGGTTCGGGACACAAGTGGAGGTGTGCGGTCATATGTGGTGAAGAGGGAAGGAGTCGGAGAAGGTTAATTTGGATACAGGAAGAAGAAGACAACGGATAAATGAGAAAAGGATTGTATCATCGATAATTACTGACCATCCATCTCGACTCTGGTAGGCCATTTGGACCTACGGTACCGTAGGTAAGGAAGACAAGTCCTCATCCTTCGCAAAAGAGGTCTTCGTAATAAAGGTCTAGAGGGTAAGGACCTTCCTTCCTCTCTCGAAAAGAAGGGTACGAAGTCTTCCAGTGGGTTTGTAAGAGGTAGGGTTCATTCTTTTTACTGAAGATAATTATGGTTTTTCTTTTCTGTCTGGACTCTCTCAAACCACCTGTTTCTCTAACTGAGATCATTTTTGTTCTCCCAATTGGTTTTTTTCTCTTTCACACTCTAAGTCCTTTTTGTCTCCGAGGTTGTGTCCTCTCTCCGTTTCTCTGAAGGGTCTTATTCTCACTTCTCTTCAGGGTCCCACTGTCGACTCGTCGTCGACCGGATCTCGTTAGTCAGGTCTACCCTCGTCCTCCTATCTTTCAAGACCTTTCCCCCATAACAGAAGTCTCTTTTTTTTTTTCTTTTTTCATCATCTACTAGATTACAACAGGTTTAATACTGAAACGAGGCAACCCCATTAATCTTTTCCCTTTAACACACACACACGCACACACACACACACATTCTGTCTTCCCCGTCACCCTGACTAACTCCATTCTAGAGTGAATGAGACTTTTCTTCGGTTTTCATTTCGTATTTAAACTGTTTAGGTGTCTTTACGTCACGTTGGTAACAAGTTTTTATGTCTCAATTTATGGTCATTTTTTGTCAATTTTCAAATTTCACCAACGCTTGATACCACGACCTCTTCTGAGAACTCTCAGGGAACTGTCGTTCCTCTAGTTTGGTCAGTCAGGATTTCCTTTAGTTGAGACTTATAAGTAACCTTCCTGACTACGACTTCGACTTCGAGGTTATGAAGCCGGTGGACTACGCTTCTCGGCTGAGTAACCTTTTCTGGGACTACGGTCCTTTCTAACTTCCGTCCTCCTCTTCCCCTACTGTCTCCTGTTCTACCAACCTACCTTAGTGACTGAGTTACCTGTACTCAAACTCGTTTGAGGTCCTCTGTCACTTTCCGTCCCTTCGGACCACACGACGTCGGGTACCCCAGTGTTTCTCGGCCCGTCCTGAGTCACTGACTTGTTGTTGACCCCTCATCCAGAGTTCTCTCCCTTTCCTCCCCGTCCCCCGAAGGAAAGAAACAATAACCGACACCACATAATTTCTGGTAGTGTTTCAGTAACTGTAAGAAGGGTGCCTCCCGACCCTATATAAAACGGAGGGGTACTTACTTAAGCCTGACCGGACATTGACGAAGGGTCATTACCCGGACTGTAAATAGCTACATGTTGTTTCATGAGGTTATATATTTACCAATTTGGTTGACACTAAAACCAGGACCGAAAATTCTAAACTTCAAAGGTCACACCCGAGTACTTAGGGACTTGGTTGTGGAGGGAGTTCTTTGGTGTGTCTCTCCGGGACTCTGTCGTAACTCTCTCTTTATTGGTTGGTTCGGGTTGGAAGATCAGTGAGGTGGTTCTGTGGTCTGTAGACTTGTTCTGACAGAAGTTTCTCGGTCTGGTTTGGTCTGTGGCCGACTAGTGGTGGTCAGTGATGGTGCACCTTGACTTTTTAGTGGGTCGGTTCGGGACGAACTTAAGGAGTAGACGTTTAGTACTCTGTTATTTTAGTGTCAACCAAATTGGTAAATACATAACCTCATGAAACAACATGTAGCTATTTATTGATCTTGGATTCAGAAAATCATAACTATGAATTCTCATCATGCAAAAATCATGATTAGAAAATTTACATGCACTTAGTAAAAGTAATTTTGTCTTTAATTAAACTTTAAGCTAGACCACTGAAAGGACCACCAGGTCACCAATTCTTAGCGGACTATTAAGTCCCCTGTGTCCAAGCTAGGGACCAGACCCTTCTAAGGTGTGCGGATCCCCGTTGGTTCGGGTACGTGGTACTGACGACTTCGGGTGTCATTCTCTCGAGGTCTTCTCGTCGGTGACGTTACTCTTCGTACACGTAGCGTTCCTTCTCGTCGGGGGTGAGCACCTTTGGTGTCCTTCGGGTCCGTGTCGGTGCCTCTGGGTCGTGTCGGTTTTCGTTTGTTTACTTATTTTACAATTCCAATCAAACGAGACTCATCCCAGTTATATGACGTAACTACAGTCACAGTACCAAAGTTGTAACACGACATCAATGTGTTGGACAATCGTGACCCCCGCTGTCCTTCCTACATCCTCCAGAGATGAAAAATGTTGACGTACTCTGAGATGTCAATAGATCTTTACTTTTCAAATTTTTTATTGTTCAAACTTACAAATATAGAGTAGTGTAAATATATAAAAAGTTGTTTTTAGTACGGTATGAAATGTATAGTAGATGTAAAAAGGTAAACTATGTAAAATATGGATAAAGGTTAGGTCGTGAATGTCTATATCGAATGATTAAATTCACTGACATATTATAAGGTGAAACACCTAAATGATTTTCAACCAATCGATCGTTAAATGACTACCTATAAATTCAATAAAGAGAAAGATCTCTGGTGTATAAGATTGTTTAGTCTTAAAATGTAACGGAAACTCAATGTTTTAGTCTCCGACCCTTTATACTGTTATAAGTGGGATGAGATTTGACTTCCGTGAATGAAGATAGGAAGAATACTATTAAGGAAAGAATAGATCTAAAGAAGGTGTTAATATCTTAGTAATTAGGAAAATATAGGTGTATCACAGGTGTATATATACATATTGATCGAGTCGAAGACCGATCGTCTAACGTCGAGTTTGACGATCTACAGACCTTTTTTCGTGTTATTAATTTTGAGTCTTGGACTCGGGACTCAGTGGGATATAAACTTCCCCAAAGTCTTTTTTTACTTTGACCCTTTCTTGACTAGAACTTTTGATCCAGAGTTTAGAGTCACAAAGGTTGTAGGTAGGAGGGGTTTATTAATAAATTAGACTAATCGTACAAAATATAATTGCTGTAGTAATTCTAGATTTCTTTTCATTTTTCCTACAAGATCCACCTATGTGGGTACCTAAAGACCCGTTCTTCTTGAGAACGTAATTTTCCAATTTCTGAGAGACACGAAAATTCTTTCACATAGACTCCATGTGATAAGTGAGTAAGTAAGTTGTTCATAAATTCTCGGATTATCACACAGTCCTCGTCTGTTTCAGTCGATAACGGGACCTCCTGGAGTATGCGATCCCCTCCCTGTTTTTTAATCTGTCTGTTCATATTTGTTGCACCGTCTCTCCTTATTCTTATTATTCGTGAAACATGAACACACCGTCGGACCTACCCTCCCCTCAGTCCCTCTTATCTATGTACATATACATGCGACAAGTGGACTTTGACTTAGATAGTGTTGTAACAAGTCACTGACGGTTTTGTTTTATTTTTCAAATTTTTTTATTCGCGTCACATCGTACCCCAATGTGTCCTCCCGTGGGTTCCGGAAATACTTCCTTTAATTGTTAAAAAAAAAAAAAAATTCCGATCCGGGATACCGTACACTCTAGAATCAAGGGACTTCTCTTTTGTTTCGACACTAGGGACGTAATCCTCGTACCTCAGAAATGTGACCTGGTGGTCTCTTCAGAGTTGTGTTAGAGTTTCATCCTTTTCCGTAGCAACAACCCATCTTTCTCCAGTAAGGTCCTTCCCTCCACGTCCCCGTCGGGGTTTCGTTCGTGACCCAACTCATATCGAACGTTCACCCCGACCTTGTACCAGTCTATACCGAGATACTCGTCAATGTGCTACGGGTTCATCCGAGACCTTCGCACCTCACTGTGTTGTCCCGAGGGACGGACTCCGATAGTGTGACCCGACACACGGAAAGACTTCTCAGACTGCAAATAAGGAGTTGATTCGGGTTAAGTCGGTTCTTCTCGAAACGAATCTCACTTGCCTACAGGGACAAGTTAGTTTGGATAAGGTCAAATACGGACAACAGGGTCCTATTAATAATTAATTATCACGAGTAAAAGTGTAAGTTTATTTACGCAGGACGAATTCTACTGTTGGGATCAATGGTGACATCAATACGATCTAGATGAAGGTTACCATGAGTCCAGGGACTTTTAGACGAATTCCCCTTTTGTCGTCTCTTAAATCTCTTCCTTCCTTCCTATCTCCCTCCTCTCTCTCTCCCTTTCTCTCTTTCCTTCCTTTCCTGATCAAGGGTGAGACTCTCTGACTAGTTACGAATTATCGTAGTTTTTAGTCTACGTTTCAAAAGGAGTCTCTGTGTCATCGTTAAAAATACTTCAGAAAACGTCACTCTTTGGGGTTTAATACCTAGGATGTTTGAAAAAGAAACAAAAGAAAAAAAGTAAACGTTCTAATAGAAAAGGAACTTTACTATGAATAATTACATCTTTCCTTATGTACTTATACTATTATTAATATTTTCATATTTTCCTTTTTAATTTCAGATAGAAAGGAGACGGTGAGTCCGGGTAATGAGTTCACTGTGGTATACTTACGTAGTCGTCCTATTTGGGTTAATCTATTTTATTTTCTTTATAAAAAAGTAAGAAGAGGATGACGAAGAAAACAACAACAAATTAGTGATTCAGTACAGGTTGGGAAAGTACTGGGGTACCTGACATGGAGAGGTCCGAGGAGACAGGTATCTTAAGAGGTCCGTTCTTATGACCTCACCCATCGGTAAAGGAGGAGGTTCTCTAGAAAGACTGGACCAGAGAACGTAACGTCGATCTAAGAAATGGTGAATAGGTGGTTACTTCGGGGTGACGGGGAAAAATCCTAATCGATTATGGATTCTAGCCTCTTCCGTTACCGTGGGGTGAGGTCATGAGAACGGACCTTTTAGGGTACCTACCTCCTCTGACCACCCGATTCTATCTTTTGTTGACTGGACGTTTCGAGTGGAAAGTATACATTTGGTTGATTGGATCTCGGGTGTGGTAGAAATGGACCGAGAGTGTGAGTCCCTATGATTAGGAAACGAGATTAGTGGGCTCTTGGTTCATGGTTTGTTGAACCTTGTCGGGGATTCAAAGTCTCGAGAGGTTTTACTAAGTATGATCCTCGCTGTAGTCGTTCTACCGGTTTATTCTGTAGGGGGTGAGTATGACGGAGGGAGTTTCTGTTACACCGTAAGTAGGTGTCTGTTTTCACGGAAACAACCTCGACACCCCAAGGCGTAGTGTACGGTTCTCTGGGTCCTTTTCAGAACCGGGCGGAGGGTGAGACACGTAACCCATTATCCGAACGTCTAGAACCTGGACTTCACCGGGTACTTGGTCGAGGTTGATGAGAGTTGGTTCCTGACCCTCGGGGACCCCTTGTGACAGAATCTATCACTACTGGGGTACGGTAGGTGTCTACCGTCTCACGAGTACCTTCAGGTTCAAAAGTCGTCTCTTCAAGATCGTGTCGGGACTTCCTTTTTTGTTTTTTTTAGATACAGACCTGTGCACCCTCTCCCATTCACCTTGTCGGACCGAAATGGATGTGTTGAGGAAGGGCTCTGTCGTTTCGGATCCCGGTCCTCTCGGGAAGAGTCGACACTGAGGAGGGTACCCCCCTCCACTACCTACCACGTCCCTTTCCCTTGTACACTCACTCGTGGACCGAAGAGGTCGATACGTCCCACGATGGTTTCTCCGGGTGAAGGGAGAGTGTGGTTGTCTCATGACTTAGGAGTCTCCGTTCTGACCTCCGTCATCTCTTACTACCTCTCTCTCCGTCTATTCTGAGAGTCTCCCGTACTTTCCCTTCGTCTAGGATGACGTGTACAGTGTCTAAAGGAAACTTGTCGGGCAAGTGTTCCGGGCCCCCTGTTGAACGGAGTCTACAGGGGTTCACCGGGAGTCTGTGGGGGTCGTACGGGGTACGGTGTGCGGAGTGGGTGTGTGTGAGGTGGGGTACCGGTCGACGGAACGTACGAGTATTGTACGACTCGTGTAACACTCTCACTCGAAACCGTCTAAGTTTATCTATTTTAGTCTTTACCTTTTCCTCTGTAGTGTTGGTTATTTTGTCATTACACTCCCTAGTAATGGCTACTTATACTTCTTAATATATGGTTCTTGGACCTATTGGATCTTCTTTACTTATTTAAGGGTCTTTGTATGTTGAATGGTGTTTACTTTGTACTTGTTTATCTCTTAAACTTGTCTAGTTAAGACACATTCCTCGAAGTTAGTTATTAGTTTTTGGATGATTGTTTCCTTTTGAGTCCTAGTCTAACAAAGTGACCACTTTAAGATGATTTGTAAATTCCTTAGTTGTGATAAAGAAGAGTTTGAGAAGGTTTTTTAAACTTCTCACCCCTTTTGAAGGTTTGAATGAAATACTCCGGTCGTTTTGTAACTATGGTTTCGGTCTGTTCCTGTGATGTTCTTTTCTTTCGATATCCAGTTATAAGGACTACTGATATCTGTGCTTTGAAAAGTTGTTTATCATCGTTTTAGTTAAGTGAATCCGGTACTTAGTTACTCGTAAGAGGTGAGTAGTAGTTACTCATAGGTCAACGTTATTACGAGTAGTTGGAAACCTCTGAAATTGTGAAACACCTTACTGTCATTCTATTACTCTTTCGGAGTAGAAGGTCGGTTCTACCTTGGTCCGTCTTGATGGATCTTTAACGAGATGTTTGGTCTTTTCTTCATTTTAAACGAAACCATAAACCTGATACATACCCTATTTCGTAAAATGAAAGACAGAAGGTAAATAAAAAAACTGTTGACTTCTCTTTATACGAAAGTACTATACTTCTACGAGACACAAGAATTAGTATGGTCAACACCAATCTTTATCGAACGAAGAATTTCTGTGAGAAATGTCTCGACGACAGAAGGACAAGACAATACCCAAAACGAAAGACTCGGAGATATCTTGACGGTAGGACGTCAGTGAAACAAAAAAAAAAAAAATTATATTTAAATGAATAAAATTGACCTCCGATTAATGAAATGTTATAACATAACCAAAACGGTATGTAGTTGTACTTAGGTGGTACCCACATGTGTACAAGGGGTAGGACTTGGGGGAGGGTGGAGGGAGGGGTAGGGTAGGAAGACCCAGTAGGGTCACGTGGTCGGGGTTCGTAGGACATAGTACGTATTTTGGACCTGACCACTAAGTAAAGTGTATACTATAATATGTACAAAGTTACTGTAAGAGGGTTTAGTAGGGTGAGAGTGGGAGAGGGTGTCTCAAGTATTCTGACAAAATATGTAGATACAGAGAAAACGACAGAGTGTATGTCC
This sequence comes from Capra ibex, assembly GCA_006410555.1. NCBI lineage: Eukaryota > Metazoa > Chordata > Mammalia > Artiodactyla > Bovidae > Capra > Capra ibex. The sequence continues at coordinate 2,390,816 of SJYO01001178.1, forward strand.
CAATAGTAATTGTAGAAAGATTTAAGGTATATATACGTAATCATATGACATAACCACAAAAAGAAAGACCGAATGAAGTGAGACATGTTATCCGAGGTCAAAGTAGGTAGAGTAATCTTGTCTAAGTTTACATAAGAAAAATTACCGACTCATTATAAGGTAACACGTATACATGGTGTCGAAAGAATATAAACAGACGACTACCTGTAGATCCAACGAAGGTACAGGACCGATAATATTTGTCACGACGCTACTTGTAACCCCATGTACACAGAGAAAGTTAAGACCAAAGGAACCACACATCCTCACCCTAACAACCCACTATACCGTCAAGATAAAGGTCAAAAAATTCTTTAGAGGTGTGACAAGAGGTATCACCGACTTGATCAAACGTAAGGGTGGTTGTCACATTCTCCCAAGGGGAAAAGAGGTGTGGGAGAGGTCGTAAATAACGAACATCTGAAAACCTATCGTCGGTAAGACTGACCGTACTTTACCATGGAGTAACACCAAAACTAATCGTAAAGAGACTATTACTCACTACAATTCGTAGAAAAGTATACAAACAATCAGTAGACATACAGAAGAAACCTCTTTAAAGAGAAAGTAAGAAACCGGGTAAAAAACTAACCCAGCAAATAAAAAGACCTTAACTCGACGTCCTCAACGAACATATAAAAACTCTAATTAAGAAATAGTCAACGAAGTAAACGATAATAAAAGAGGGTAAAACTTCCGACAGAAAAGTGGAACGAATATCAAAGGAAACAACACGTCTTCGAAAATTAAAATTAGTCCAGGGTAAACGAATAAAAACGAAAATAAAGGTTATAAGACCCTCCACCCAGTATCTCCTAGAACGACACCAAATACAGCCTCTCCCAAAACGGATACAAGAGGAGATCCTCAAAATATCAAAGACCGGAATACAAATCTAGAAATTAGGTAAAACTCAAATAAAAACACATACCACAATCTTTCACAAGATCAAAGTAAGAAAATGTTCACCAACTGGTCAAAAGGGTCGTGGTAAACAATTTCTCTAACAGAAAAGAAGTAACATATAAGAACGGGGGAAACAGTTTCTATTCCACAGGTATCCACACACCTAAATAGAGACCCGAAAGATAAAACAAGGTAACTAGATATAAAGACAGAAACACGGTCATGGTATGACAGAACTACTAACACCGAAACATCATCTCGGACTTCAGTCCGTCCAACTAAGGAGGTCAAGGTAAGAAGAAAGAGTTCTACGAAACCGATAAGTTCAAAAAAACACAAAGGTATGTTGAACACTTTAATAAACAAGATCGAGACACTTTTTATGACAACCATCGAACTATCCCTAACGTAACTTAGATATCTAACGAAACTCATCATATGAGTAAAAGTGATATAGTTAAGAAGGTTAGGTACTTGTGTCATATAAAGAGGTAAATAATCACAGGAGAAACTAAAGAAAGCGGTCACAAAATATCAAAAGATATATATCCAGAAAACAAAGAAATCCATCTATATAAGGATTCATAAAATAAGAAAAGTGACGTTACCAGTTACCTTAACAAAGGAATTAAAGAGAAAGATAAAAGAGTAATAATCTCATATCCTTACGTTCCCTAAAGACACACAACTAAAATATAGGACGTTTAAATGATATAAGTAACTAACCGAGATCATTAAAAGACCACCTCAGAAATCCCAAAAGATGTATCTCCTAGTACAGTAGGACGTCAGTGAAACGTAACTTGAAGACCGACCATGACGGAGACCTAAGTCACAGTAGGAGAATTCCAAAAAACACCAAAAAAACAAAACAAAACCAAAAAAGGGACCACTTATAGGAATCCATTAAAAAAGTCTACCCTCTTTTACAGAAGGAAAACTTTCATAACTTTTACGAAAAAAAAAGAGGAAATTTACCTTTAATATTAAAACGACGTATTACTTGTTCCATGTTTTAGTAAAAGAGAATTTTAAAACTTTCATTAACGAACACAGTAGTCCTAGGTGTCTACAACTTCTCTGTAAAGTTAAAGATAGTTATATTAGTGAATCAGCACAGACTGAGAAACGTTGGGGTTCCTGACATCAAGTGGTCCTAGGAGACAGGTGTCCTAAGAGGTCCGTCCTTATGACTTCACCCATCAGTATAGGAAGAGGTCTCCTAAAAGGACAGGGTCCCTAACTTGGCTCCAGAGGACGTGACGCCCGTCTAGAAATGACAGACTCGGTTGTCTCTTCTCTGTAAAAGATTGTTAGTTTACGAATAAGAAAACTTCATACGACAAGAAAATAGGAGAGACCAATGTAAACTCTAAAAAGAGAAAAAGAAACCAAAACTCCGAAGTACCCTTATAAAAGTAGACAAGTAAACAAGTAAGTCGTTCAAAAATGACTTGTTAACTATATTCACGTTCACTGTCGACACTTGTTTTGTTCAATTACGAGAAAAGACAAAACAAAATCAAAAATAACAATAAACGAATCTGGAGACACTCGGGAAAGGTAAAATTCTAAGTCCCTTGACATAATTAATAATAGTATAAAAATAAAATGAGTTCCTTCGTTCCATATTCCTTTTCTAAAGAGTACAAAAAAGTAGAAAAAAAGAAAAGTCGAGATTTAAGATTCTCTAATGGAGTAAAATAGGAATTTAATAGTTTAAATAGAAAAGGGGGTAATTAAAATATTGAGTCGAGTAGACGTGTTTAAAAATTTTAAAATGGTAAGGAAGAATTTAAAGACAGATAAGAAAGAACTTTAGGTGAAAGAGGGAAATATATCGTCGGACCAAAAACTACCTGTATTATCAAAGAATTTATAGAGACTCCTATCAGAAGTCTTAAAATCTTTAAGAGAAGACAAGAGACTTAATAGAGAAAACAGGTCCTAGTTAATAACTAAGGTGAATTCAGAAGGTAAAGACAGACGAAAGGAGGACACAGATGATTCGACGATAGACAAGTATAGGTAGTTACTACCTGTTATGATCAATTGTGTCATATTGACTCTGTCAAAAAGAGAGATCAACATACCCAAGGAAAGAGGTCACCCGAGAGGGAACTTTAGACTGTCACCCATTCACCTGTCGTCACACAAAGGTCCGTCGGTCATACCCGCTCCTCGGCTCTTGAGAAAGTTTATAATTTAATACTTCCTGAAGAATCACGTAAGATGGGGGACCTTTTGAAGAAGGAAGAAGGAGAAGGAAGGTAAGGGAGAGAAGGAGGAGGAGGAGGAGGAAGGAGGGGAGGAGGGAGAGGAAGGAGAGGAAGGAAAAGAAGAAGAAGAGGAGGAGGAAGAAGAAGTAAAACAAAACAAAATCTTCAGCTGTTAATAGAATTTAGGACACGATGAAAAAACAAGTCTCATTAGAGAGGTCCTAGGAGTACGTTCGGGCAACAACTGATTTTTGTCAATGACACCCGGATTCTCATTTTACTGACAAGGAGTGGTGGGGTTAAATCCCCATCTTCTTCTTATGACCATCCTGGGTCATATATTAAACGTCCAGAACCACGTTTTATTTTTACGTTCTAAGAAGTAAAATTTTAATTCTTAAAGTTCTACTGTTGTCTCGTAATTTGGTTCAACTCCGACGAAGATTCGTGTCCCTGAAGTCGTGATATGTCTAGTGTATGGGTACCTTTGTCGGGACCGAAGGGTAACCCGTAAAGTCGTGCAAAAAGATGGTTACTTTCACTTTCACTTTCAGTGAGTCAGTACAGACTAAGAAACCTTGGGGTGCCTGATATATCAGGTATCTTAAGAGGTCCGGTCTTATGATCTCACCCATCGGAAAAGGAAGAGACCTCCTAGAAGGGTTGGGTCCCTAGCTTGGGTCCAGAGGGCGTAACGTCCGCCTAAGAAATGGTCGACTCAGTGTTTGCTTCGGGAAAAGATGATTACGACGAGTCAGTGAAGTCAATACAGGTTGAGACGCTGGGGTATCTACCGTCGGGTGGTCCGAGGGGGCAGGGACCCTAAGAGGTCCGTTCTTGTGACCTCACTCAACGGTAAAGGAAGAGGTTACGTACTTTCACTTTCACTTCAGCCAGTCATCACAGGTTGGAAGTCACTGCGGTACCTGACGTCGGAAGGTCCGAGGAGGTAGGTACCCTAAAAGGTCCTTTCTCATGACCTCACCCCACGGTCATTTATAGGAATTTAAGGAACGGTATGTAAGAATACAAAAAGATGACGACACGAAAAAGGTAGTTATGATACGGAAGACGAAAGATAGTTAGACTTTGAGAGGTCTAGAAGACCAAACGACGACTATCAGGAGAAGTGGAAGGTCACTAAAAAAAAAGAAAACCAGAATAAGAAAATACTTTATATAACAATAATAAAACTCTGAAACTCTTCTTCTCCTTTATCTACAGATAGACTCGGTTTTAGACCAAAGAAAATTAGTGTTTACAAATTTATTTTATACACTCGACATACTTTCACTTTCACAATCACCGATGCAAGAAGGTTGAGAAGCACTGGGGTACCTGACATCGAGTGGTCCGAGGAGAGAGGTACCCTAGAAGGTCCATTCTTATAACCTCGTACAACGGTAAAGGAAGAGGTCCCCCACAAGAACTGGGTCCCTAGTTTGGGTCCAGAGGACGTAACGTCCGTCTAAGAAATAGTAGACTCGGTGGTCCCTTTGGGACACTCATCATATGACTGAAGTTTTGTTGGGTCAGGTGATATTAAACAAATGGAAGATCGGGGGTCTTGGATTCGATTTGTGATTTTATTATGTAAAGACCCCGTGAACACTTGAAGAGGAAATTATAAGGTGTTATAAAGAATACACTTGAATAAAATTTTTGTTTGAAAACATAGTTAATGCAAGAGTCAGAAGTTTCAATCACTTCAAAGGGTAACGTGTTTACTTGTAGTGAATGGTCCTTTCAGTTGATAAAAATTCCAGATAAAAAGAACTCGGTTTCCTACACCAAATATATCACTTTCTATTTACTTGTGATTTAAACTCTCCCCTCTTTTATTAAAAGACCAAATCGAATAATAAAAAACGAAAGATAGACATGTAGAAGTATTTGAGGTGGGGGTAGTTTTTCTGTTTTTAAATCCACTATGAAATAATGGACCATCTTAACTACGAAAACTTGTCACCGTAACCTTTTCTGAGGACTCTCAGGGAACCTGACGTTCCTCTAGGTTGGTCAGGTAAGACTTCCTCTAGTCGGGACCCTAAAGAAACCTTCCTTACTACGATTTCGACTTTGAGGTCATGAAACCGGTGGAGTACGCTTCTCAACTGAGTAACCTTTTCTGAACTACGACCCTCCCTAACCCCCGTCCTTCTCTTCCCCTGCTGTCTCCTACTCTACCGACCTACCGTAGTGACTGAGCTACCTGCACTCAGACTCACTTGAGGCCCTCAGCCACTACCTGTCCCTCCGGACCGCACGACGCTAAATACCCCAGCGTTTCTCACCCTGTGCTGACTCGCTGACTTGACTTGACTTGACTTGACTTTCGGGAATTCCCTTCTTGAAGGGAGTACCGAGTCATCATTTCTTCGGTAGACAGTTACGTCCTCTAAATCCAAGCTAGGGACCCAGTCCTTCTAGGGTACCTCTTCCTTTACCGTTGGATGAGGTCATAAGAATAGATCCTCTAGGGTTCCTGTCTCCTCGGACCACCCGATGTCAGGTACCCCAACGTTCTCAGTCTATGTTGACTTCGATGATTTCTTGTTGTTTCGGGAATTCCCTCTTCTCTGAAAGTAAACAAAGAGATTGTATGTGTCGTCAAAATAACTTTACTGAATAGTCTTCCATAAGTCTCCGGATCCTGAAAGAACATGTACTTGTATAAAAAAAGGACTCTTAAAAGAAAACACTTCCTGTTGATATAAATCAGTAGAGAACGATATGACACAGTTAATCATTCTTCACCTAAACTGATTACTGTGTACTGTACTCTTGGTAATAAATTTCAGTGAGGATGAACTACTGAAAAGTTTGTTCGGTGACTAAAGGATTCGAAAAAAGACCGTTTAAGTCTTTACTATTAACTGTTCCTTTCGTTCTGTATTGTCATAAGTTAAAAAAAGATCTTTATTGTGACACAAGTTACCTGTCTCGTTCTTGCAAGAGATCAAGTTCAAAAATTTGAGGAAATGGGTGTCTTGGGAAACAAGTTCACTTCAATATGATCTTCACAAGTCTATTTATATATTACCTATTTTCGAAGAGAACATATTTACCTCGGTCTTCCTGGTCCTAGAGGCGAAGGATATAGTCTAATATTCCTATCCTCGAAGTGTCTTATAATGATTTTTAGAGGAATAGAAGAAAAGACAAATTAAGTCCCTCATTAACTATTTATGGTTCTTGTGTCTCTTTTATCCATGTATTCCCGATTCTCCATTTCCTTCTTTTTTCACTTAAAAACTTCCCGACCTCTCCTCTACCGATACCGGTAGAAGTCATAAATCTTCTACCTTGCAGTGTTTTATTGGTTAGACACTGGAGGACCTTTATGGTCCTCTCTCTCATTTTTCTACTTCTCTTTTCCTTCCTACCGGGAAAACTATGTTAAATCTCATCGTCAATCACAAAAATACCGGGATTGTACCTGAGTATCTACTTCGAGATCTCAAAGGACCCAGTTCAAACTCCGTTAATCGATGTATCACGTCCGTTCAAATATGATTTACTGAATCTCTAGAAGTCAAAGGGTTTATTCATCTATTTGTCTTCTGAAGTCAGAGGTCAGAGTAATTAGATTATGGAAGACACTCGTGAGTCGTACGTATGTTCCGGTTTATTTTCGTAAGTTCTATTTATTTAGTTATTGTTAAATATAGAAAACTAGAGAGGTTCCTCTTTACAAATATACACCTCTTTTTTATTTATTTTACTGTAAATTTCCTTCTTTGTAGGGAGGTGTGTTTGGGTGTTCTGTAATTTTTTTTTTTTTTTTTCACTCTGTGATTCGGTAAGCTACGCAGAAATCTCAGAAATGGTTTCCCCCCTTAATAGACAGCTTTGCGGTTCCGGATACTCCGTTGTCCAGTCGATTCAAAAAGACGTCAGGACGAGGGTTCTTTCGTGAAGTCAAACAACAGGATCTATCAAATTATCAAATTACATAATTAAGAGCATAGAATCTTGAACGGCTCAGACTATAACCTGTTTATCGGTCAACCCTTGTTGAAATTATAGTTTTATAACGATTCACCATAATGTCTGTAATAACACTCTTGACTTATGCCCTATAAAGTGGGTTCTCTGTGACACGGTTGTCGAGGTTGAACTGATCAAGAACCATGCTCCCCGACAGAGACTCGAGGATGTCCTATGGTATCCGAGTTACCGAATTTTTTAAATTTTTTTTTTCATAAAGAGTACCAAGATCTCGACTCTTCCGATTCTAATTCCATGAACGTCTGACCCACAGATCATTCTCAGTGAAGGGCCGAACGACTACCGGTAGACGGACGAACGACAAAGGAGTGGACCACCTCTATCTCTTTCGGTAGGAGGAAAAGAACATTTACGTAATTAAAGTAGTACCCCCGACCTGATAGGTACGGAGGAGATTTGGATCAATGGAGGGTTTCCGACATGGAGGTTTCCGGTAGTGTAACCTCAAATCCCGAAGTTGTATCCTTAAACCTCCCGGTGTGTTTGAAAATCTGAAGTCGTCCCCGAGAATTATAAAATCCCCAGTCAGTGCGTGGGAAAACCTTCCGGTCACTTCTCATAAGAATTTACGTAAAAACTTTTGTATACCTTACATAAAGATGCCTTTTATATTTTCGAGGTTGTCTGTGCGGACACATACACGTACGTGTGCATATAGGAGTGGATGTATATACTGTCATTTGTAATGAACCCCCATCTTAAGACGAAATCCCTAGTTGAGACGTGGGAGATCTTTCTTTTTGTTATCATATTATGTATCTTGATATTCTTATGATTAATGTAATTTTATGTAAATAGTCTTATAAAATTTTATTAAAATAAATACATAAAAACAGACACGGTGTACACCCGAAAGAGATCAACGTCGTGACGCCCGAGGAACACCACCGAAGAGAACAACGACTCGATACACCCGAGTCGTCAACACCAAGGACCCGAGATCTTGTGTGAGAGTTATCAACACCACGTGCCCGAATCGATGAGGTCCCGTACACCCTAGAAGGACCTGGTCCCTAACTTACAGAAATGGGGACTCGGTGGTCCCTTCGGGGTCTTATAAATTAACTAAATGTTACAACACAAGTAAAGCCGACATGTCGGTTCACTTACAATATATATATAAAAAATATATATAGGTAAGAAAAATTCTAAGAAGAGGGTATATCCGGTAACGTCCCATGACTCATACCAAGAGACACGATACGACATCTATTGATGATCATTCATCAATAGATAAAATATATATATCATCACATAATCAATACATAAAATATATATCATTACACATATACAGTTAGGGTCAGAGGTTATGAGGTTAATTTTAAAAAATTATTAAAAAAATTTTTATTTCTATGAGTCTTCTTTTCTTATAAAAAAATTTACTTAAACACTATACCGTTATATACAGAAGACATAATCGTGTAATTTATTATTCTAGATCACCGTCCAGTTCATTGATAGTAACAAAGTTTCATCACTACTCATATCCACTATCAAACTCTCTGGAAGGTTATTGACATTATACTGTACTTTTATGAGCACTAAAAATGACTAGTGTTTTAGTATCCAAGACGATTGATGACTCCGTACAACGGATACAAGTGTTAACTTCCTTTACGATTAACAGGTCAACCTTCACTCACTGATATTTTAACGTCAAAAAAGGGTAAGTGTGTGAATCGGGGGGCCTAAGTCTTCAGGTGTTCCAAGAGAAACTAAAGGTTTCACGATGGTCAAAAGAAATCAAAATGAACCCCGTCTTTCTGGTCCTCCCACTGGTAGAGTTTTGTCGTGTCTGTTTTGTAGTCCTTATGTATTTATGAAGTACTCTGTACTATGTATTAGGACCAAGATCTTCGTTTTATGGAGTTGAGTTTAATTTCGAGATGGCGTCTTGTCAACTCACTCGAACCCATTATAGACTAGAAGAGACTTTGAGTCTAATAAGTGGATTCTACATTTCTAAGACATTGTGAACGAAATGGACTTGTATTCCAACGACACTTTTTTATTTGTTCTATGACATAGACTTTTATGTGATATTTAATATTGCACAAGATATTTAGACAATAGTACTATCTATAAATTTATGTTTTCGGTCTTTTCACCAAGGTTTTCAGTGTTATTACCCTGAAGGGACCACCAGGTCACCGATTCTGAGGTTCGAGGGTTAACTACCCCGGGACCAAGGTAGGGACCAGTCCCTTGATCTAGGGTGTACGGCGTTGGTTCTCAAACGAACATCGTTGATTTCTAGGACGTACGGTGTCAATTCTGGGTCTTATCAGTTCATTTAGTTATTTTAGTTAAAAAAAATTTCCCGGTCAATTAAAAAATTTTATCTCTACGTTCTGAGTTCTGAGTTGCCTTCTTAGAACGTTGTTTACTATATTTCAGACAGAAGAAATCACCAACCAGAGTCCGACAGGGACAGTACTGAAGTAGTTATAAACACGATTTAGGAAAACGGGACACGACTTTCGTCTGAGTTAAGTTAATCTTCAGAGTTTTGACTACTTTTACCAGGTCTTCACCTTTTACCCTTCGTTAATGACCGTTTACTTAAAAATTTTTTTAAAAAATTACTTACTTGACCTTTTTTTATTGTTTCGTAAGAGGAAAGGAGTCCCGAGTGTTCCCCGTTGTTCGGACCTACTTCTTAGTACGGGAGTCTTTGGGGAGGAGAAAGTCTAGGACGAGTACCGACAAGTTTACCTCCTGCAAGTATAGATAGGGTGGAGACGGTGGTACAGTTCCCCGATGGTGAGAACCCCATACCCTTTCTCCCGACAACAGTGGTCGTAGTCTATAAGTTAATTATCTTTCCGTTTAGACTAGAGATGACCTTTTCGTCTTTCGTCCGTCTTTCCTTCATCCCCACGAAGTGCCCGGTAACACGTTGATTGGTTGGTTTCGTTTGAGGATGTACCCAGTTCGTGGGATCCTACTAGGTTCACGACACGGGTCCTTGGTTTACACGAAACCGAGTTATTAAGTGTATTGTTTACACATAGCTCCTGGATACCCGGTCCATGACACGTTCCAAGGTTGTCACTCGTGGGACCAAGAGGACCCCAGGACCAGATGGTCTGACACTTCCACGGGCTCTCAAGTAGTCATACTAATCGTTCTTTCGTGTCTCTCCGGTGTGTCCGGTACTGGTTCTCGAAGTAAAGGGTTTACTACGAACCTTTGGTCCTATGTCCACCATCTTCCTCTCTTCTTCCTCTTGATTCCAAATAACTCTTTGACGAGACATGGACCGTTAGATGACGTCCGTGAATTGTAAGTAATAGAGTTCTGTAGGAATCCTTTCCCCTTCTTTTACCCAGAGATTCACGTCTTTAACAACAAACGGTCAATCATGTATGGACCGGAACCAAAACTTAGGTTCAGACAGATTAAGATTGCACATCTTAGAAAAAACTCAGGTATTACACAACGACTGAGACCCGACTGGAGAACTAGTAAATCTTAGTCAAAGGAATAGGCCTGTATTTCGAGAACACCTAGTAAACTCTTATGCATGTGTTCACGAGACATTTGACATTTTGTGATTCGTGCACGATGACGACAACATTAGTGTACAGTGACAACAATCATAATAGTAATAGTAGAAGTATTTAAACCATATGTCATTTTGACTCGAATGGTCTTTAGGACCCGTGGATCTGTTAAGATGTTATCTACCCGGTTCCGTTCTTTCTGATACAGTGTCATTACTCCCTTTATTATATACGACGAAAAAGGACTATTAGTGAAATAATAAGTTCCTTTAACCCAGGAAAGATTATTCCTTTTATTAAACGTTTGGTTCAGAGTGAATTATGTTATAAATCGAAGATTCTTCAATACCTTTCGTTTTGTTTCATTATTTTAATTATTGTAAGATTGACGTTATTCCTTTAGAGAATAAGTTGTTACTTCACTCCACATTCGAAATGGCTTCCTCCGTCTTAAAAGACGTTAAGAACCCGACTTCAAGACACTTTTGTCTGTGAGTTATAGAAGAGTTGACTTTGAACGAAACTAAAACAAAGGGTCTTCTAAAGTGACACGACCACAAGTGACTACACGTAAACGAACTTTATTTTACCGAACAAAACATTTGCAAAATTATCTAAAAGGACAAATGTTTTTATTGTGAACGAGTAATAACCACCCCCCCGTCCATTTACATCTACTTTTAATTTTATGGTTTCTGTTGGTAACGATCATGTGACACATTTGAAAAGTTATTTAAGTTATAAGAAAAGACTTCAGACTGAGGAAAACCGTTAGTCCGAAGGAAATCGTCTAAATCGTCGTGACTGAAAGATATATACCCGTATTTGTAGAGAGGATTATTTCCCTTAAGTAAGGTCACTGGGTTGGTACGTCGTCACAAATTATTATATCCTCTCGGTACCTAGATAAAAAAATTCAATTAAAGGGTAGATTTTAAGTAGTTCTGTCATACCATGACCGTGTTTCTGTCTGTATATCTAGTTACCTTGTTTTATCTTTCGGTTCTCTATTTAGGTGTGTGGATACCTGTGGAATAGAAACTGTTTCCTCCGTTCTTATATGTTACCTCATTTCTGTTAGAGAAATTGTTCACCACGACCCTTTTGACCAGTTGGTGAACATTTTCTTACTTTGATCTAGTGAAAGATAGTGGCATGTGTTTTTATTTGAGTTTTACCTAATTTCTAGATTTACATTCTAGTCTTTGATATTTTGAGGATCTCCTCTTGTATCCGTTTTGTGAGAGTCTGTATTTAGTGTCGTCCTAGGAGATACTAGGTGGAGGGTCTTAAGACCTTTATTTTCGTTTTTATTTGTTTACCCTAGATTAATTTTAATTTTCGAAGACATGTTGTTTCCTTTTATATTCGTTCCACTTTTCTGTCGGAAGACTTACCCTCTTTTATTATCGTTTACTTTGTTGACTGTTTGTTGATTAGAGTTTTTATATGTTCGTTGAAGACGTCGAGTTAAGGTCTTTTTATTTGCTGGGTTAGTTTTTTACCCGGTTTCTTGATTTATCTGTAAAGAGGTTTCTTCTGTATGCCTACCGATTGTTTGTGTACTTTTCTACGAGTTGTAGTGAGTAATAATCTCTTTACGTTTAGTTTTGGTGTTACTCCATGGTGAAGTGTGGTCAGTCTTACCGACGCTAGGTTTTTAGACGTTCGTTATTTACGACCTCTCCCACACCTCTTTTCCCTTGGGAGGATGTGACAACCACCCTTACGTTTGATCATGTCGGTGATACCTCTTGTCACACCTCTAAGGAATTTTTTAACGTTTATCTTGATGGAATACTGGGTCGTTAGGGTGAAGACCCGTATGTGTGGCTCCTTTGGTCTTAACTTTCTCTGTGTACATGGGGTTACAAGTAGCGTCGTGACAAATATTATCGGTCCTGTACCTTTGTTGGATCTACAGGTAGTCGTCTACTTACCTATTCTTTCGACACCATGTATATGTGTTACCTCATAATGAGTCGGCAATTTTTCTTAAGTAAACTTAGTCAAGACTACTCTACCCACTTTGACCTCGGTTAATATGTCTCACTTCATTCGGTCTTTCTTTTTGTGGTTATGTCATATGATTGTGTATATATACCTTAAATCCTTCTACCGTTACTGCTGGGACATACGTTCTGTCCTTTTTTCTGTGTCTACACATATGGTCTGAAAACCTGAGTCTCCCTCTCCCTCTCCCACCCTACTAAACCCTCTTACCCTTAAGATTGTACATATGACAGTACATTCTTAACTTAGCGGTCAGGTACAGACTGCATCCCACGTCGAACGAACCCCGACCACGTACCCCTACTGGGTCTCTCTACAACACCCCTCCCTCCACCCTCCCCCCAAGTACAAACCCTTGCGTACATTCTTAATTTCTAAAATTTTAAATTTTTTTTATTTTTATTTATTTTTTTTTATTTTAAGTTTGATTTCCTTACGACATAGTCTTTTGTGTTTCGTATAGACTCCTGGAACCCCTCTCCGTCCCCTCCTATCTCAGTCAATTTTCTCCTCCAAGTGAACAGGGTACCGAGGGAGGGACCCCGCCCCGCCCCGCCCCGCCCCGAGGGGGTGGCCCCGCCCCGAGGGACCCCTGTCGTCCACCACGAGACCGCAAGGGTGGTCGCGAGACTTGAACCGAGGAGTGGGTGGGCTAGGGTCGGAGTGACACCCCGACGCCTTTCGTCCCCCTTTCGATACGGGGAAAGGAAGACTGGAACGAATAAGAGTAAGACGTTGCATTTTGACCATAAGCCCAGAAGAATTAGGTAACTAAATTTATTTTACACTTAAGACCTCTGAGGTCACAAGGTGTAAAAGAGTGGTCAAATGATTATGACCGTAAAGAAAATTTCTGGTCCCGACTCAGAAGTTATTTCCTTTACTGTTCTAATTTAAGAGTGTCAGACCGACTCCATTATGACACTGTATTAAGCGAAATTAGTTTAGATTAGTCCATTCCACACTTCGGTAAAGTCTACTCCCGTCTAATTAGACCCGTCCTTCTTTCAACCGCACTCCTGTAAGTACTTCTTCTGTACTATAAAGGATCTTATTTGAGACAAATGAAAGGTAACTGACCCTCGTTTATTTCCAGTCCTCCTTGATAAAAACAGTAACCCAACGTTTGTACCCGTTATGGTGTGTGTGTCGAAACTCCCACACATATACTGTAACAGCCGACCGTGTGTCCTGAAGGGAACGTCAAATAAGTAAGTAGTTCTTGGGTTCTAGGACCTCGACGGTCACTAAAAAATTTTAATATCTCCCAGAACCCAATAACACCAAATCAGCGGTTCAGCACAGGCTGAGAAAACATTGTAGTACCTGACAGCGGGCGGTCCAAAGAGACAGATACCCTAAAGGGTCCGTTCTCCTGATCTCTTCCAACGGTAAAGGAAGAGGTTCCCTAGAAGGGTTAGGTCCCTAGGTCAGGTGTAAAGGACTTAGAGGACGTAACCGTCCACCTAAGAAATGGTGACATGGTGGTACCTTCGGGTACCCGAACTTCCCTCCCTATTTAATCCTCCTACCCTAATTGGTTATGAGTGATGATACACACCTATCGGTTGTTCCTGGTTGACATATCGTGTTCCTGGAGATGAGTTATAATACATTATTAATATTTCCTTTTTCTTATATATACTTTTATATATGTATATATATTCACTTAGCATGGACTTTGAATGTGTTATAACATTTAGTTGATATGAAGTTATTTTTAAATTTTTTTAGTAAAATTTATTTTTTATTTAACTATTTTACCCCTAATTTTTTTTATTTTCAGTAGATCGAAAGTTTTCTTTTGTCGGTTAAGAGTTTTCTATTTTATTTAACGATTTCTGGTTTAGAGATTAATCATTGATCTTACGTCAAAGTGTCAGAACTAAAATAAAACGAATATCAGAGAGAACGATTAAAGTCACGACTCGGAAGTGTGTATGAGATTTATCTTAAATGGATGTATTTTACCCGAAGAGACCACCGAGTCAACCATTTCTTAGACGGACGTCACGTCCTCTGTACCCAAACTAGGGATCCAATCCTTCTAGGGAACCTCTTCCCTTACCGATGGGTGAGGTCATAAGAACGGACCTCTTAAGGTACCTGTCCCCTCGGACCATCCAATATCAGGAACCCCGGCGTCTCTCAACCTGTACTGACTCACTGATCAAAAGAAAAAAGATTTCATCGACTGGATGTAGACAAAAATGAGTTCTAAAACAACGGGTGATAAAAGAAATGTTGTCTTTTATTAATTACCACCTATATTTTCTCACTGAAACTACCGATTAAAATACAGTTGGACTAACCCGATATCCCATGGGACTATAAACCAGTTTGTAATAAGACCCCCAAAGACACCCTCCCGACACCTACTCTACTTGTAAATCTGGTCATCCGGCTTATCTTATGTACCAAGAGGGAGCACACCCACAGGGATCACACCCACCCGGAATGGGTTAGTCAACTTCCGGACTTATCTGGTTTTTCCGACTGGTATGGGGTTCATTCTTTTCTTAGGGACAGACCTCGGAAAGTCGCCCCTGTAACGGAAAAAACGACGGACATCTGAAGTTGAATTTGTAGTCGGACAGACCAAGAGGTCGGACAGTCGGGAGTCTGATCTTTTGATATGGTAACCGAGAGGACCCGGAGGGGTAACAGTTGAGTGGGACTTCTAGACCCCTAAGTAGTCGGAGGTATTTGTACACTTGACTAAGGAATATTGTTTGTGTATGTATTAGACAAAGAGACCCTTTAGGATTTTTCCTTCGAAAGGATTATAGATCTACAAGACAAAGAGACCACGGAGTTTTGTACGAAAGATCCATTAAGACGTTCGAAAACGGGTCGAAGGTATCTTTGGTAAACCATGGTGATGTGGTATCAACTCTATGTAATTACCTGTTTCTTCGTCTTATTTATACTTGAAGGTTTGCAGTGAGGATTGAACTCATGATGTTATAAAACCGACAGAAGACAACTAATCGACCCTTTAAACCTCCAATTCAAAGACCTGACCATTTTTTACGATTATAATCTAGTTTTCAGGAGACCCTTTCGTCCAGTCGAACACCTCTCGACCGGTCCCTTTCTGTTTTCTTTTCGGACTGATTTTTGATCGCTATTGATCGTAAATAAACCACGGATGATATACAGTGTGCGAAACGTTAGTAAGTATGTAGGTTGTCTATAATGACTCGTGAAAAATTTATTGAAAAATTTCAAAAAAATTGAAGAATTAAAAACCGACAAGACCCAGAAGAAACAACGTACCCGAAAGAGATCAACTCCGTTCCACCCTCGTCGGTAAGTCAAACCACGAGTCCGAAGAGGGACACCACCGAAGAAAAAGACATCTCGTGTTCGAGATCCACGTACCCGAGTCATCAAATCCGACCGTCCAAATGAACGAGACGTCGTACACCTTAGCAGGTCGTCCCTAACTTGGGCACGCGGGACGTGACTGTCCACCTGAGAATTGGTGACCTGGAGGTCCCTTCACGTGACTCGTGAAAAAATGTACGGTCTACAACGAGGCCCACGACCCCTATCCCGACACATTTGTGTCTGAACAGAAGGACGAGAACGTCTAGAATCCCAAATCTCTTCCGTCTGTCTGTTCATTGTGTACAATACCTCTTTTTCCTTCGTCCTTCTTCCCTCTCCATCATGATCCACCTTCCTTAATATTAAAAGTTATCACAGCAGTCTCTTCCGTACTGGCTTCGGTTCCACTGTAAACTCTTGTCACGACTTACTTCTCCACTCCTTTCTTTACTACGCCCAGACATCATCCTTTATTCACAGAGACTATTCTGTATAATTCAGTCGTACACGTTTCCTGGACTCCGTTCCACCACAAACACATGAGTTTCTTGTTCCTTCGGTCCTCCCGACCTTGTCCCATTTGTTCCCTTCTCGTCATCGTCTATTCCAGTATCTCTGTTACCTGGTCTCCGACGTCTCAGAACTTATAGACACTCTCTCTATCATTGTCATTGCATTTCCCTTATTGACCTTAAGTCTCACCAAACATTGAAAAAGTGTTATTGAATCGATCATTTACCACCTCGAGTCGTATCTGACTTCCACGTAGACCCAGATTGCGGGAATGAGAACGGTGAAGCAACACAATCGAAAGAGGTCTTTTTCGAATCTCGGAGAAGTTAACAAAACACATAGGGATCATTTCATTGACGTCATTTATAAACGGAAAAAATTTGATGAGTTGTATGGTGTATAGGAAGGATAAACCTCGGGGTTTCACACTCAGAACCGAACGGTCTCATTTTGGTTTACTGGTCTATCAGGAAAAAGGATCCGGTTCTGTCGACCTGACTCTCATACCCTGAACCCGGTTGAACTACGGGGACGGGATCTGAAACTTAACACTCCCTCATTGGGTTATACCCTGTATCTCGTTACGTCCCCTGTGTACAGACAGTCTCCACCACCGTCGTCGTCGTGGGACCGGTGTCCACGGACGTCCGTCCGGGAACTGACGCGGTGACTGAGGAGGGTAAAGTAGTGGACGCAAAGTAGGGAAAGCACTCGGTTTTCACTACTTCCTCGTAGAAAAAGTCGAGGTTAATACCCGAAGGTAACCCTCTTTAATACGTTCTGAAAAACCTGATCTTTTATTTATTCTAATAACACATAGGAGAAGTCGTATGGGAAGGACTAGCATAGACGGAAAATAACAAAGACTCGATAAAATGTTGCGATATTAAACATCTGTCGACTTTTGTTACGTTTACTAAGAACAGGTATGTTTACGTTTAATCAACACAGTCTATCTTCGTTAACTAGTAACGGACACCTATCTAAGTATAACGTATACGAAAATTACAATTTTAAGTAAAGTCGTAAGGAATACATGGATACATTCACATACCAAGAAACTTAAGAGGAAAGTTGGTCAACATTGAAGAATAGTTCAAGGGATTTATTAATTACTCAAGTTATTTTAGATACAGAACAACGTAAATAAATTAAGTAAAGTCCTAAGGAACAGACACATACATACAATATGTATACATATACACACAATGAAACTTAAGAAAGTTGGATATTGTAAGACGACCAAGGGAGTTGTTAATTACTCAATTTTAGTCACTACGCATAAGTACAATATAAACATAGTCTCCGTACTAAAACGGTGAATTTTTATGATAAGAGATTGTTGTCACTTGTCCTTTCAGTATAGTGACAAGACAGAATCGAGTCTTGAGAGGGGCTGGGGGACTGGAGGCGAGCAACGTGTATCGGTACATGAAGTATCCTGTCCTCTGTTTCCATGACCAAAATCGAGACTGGAATTGTTAAGTGATTAAGTGTATCGGAGGGACCTGAATTCAAGGGAGTAGAAACTTTATTTCTCCTGTCTAAGCTACAAAAACTTCTAGGTCGAGACGAGATTGAGGAAGACTAACTGACACAATATATGGAAATACGAAAAAAGGGTGACAGGAAACACTCAAGGAGCAGGGAAACGGGCCAAGACGACATAAATAAAGAGAAATAAAGTGAAAGGTGGTGTCGTACGGAACAAAAGGAAGAACGTGAAAGAGTTCCGAGTCAAGGGGACAGAAGCGAAGGACAGAGGGGTGAGGGTTGTGTGTGTGTGTGTGTGTGTGTGTGTGTGTGTCTCTTATCTCTGGAGAAACACCCTTGGTTTTCTGATGTTGTTTGAACATCAATAATGTCCTAATGTACCTTCTTTGCTCGGTAGAGGTGAGACGAAACGGGATTTAGGGGGGTTTCTTTGATGGGGTTTTGTTTTGTTTGTTCATGAAGTGATTTTTTGTTTGACTTGTTTCTTTAGTAAAACTAGAGTGACAAGTCAATTTGGGTCTCCATCTACTTATTATCGTGGGTATTAAGTAAAAAAAGAAGAGGTGGTAAAGGGAAAGGGTCGACCCAGTCCTCTTTCGAGTGGGGGCTCCTAGAGAAACATCCACTGAGTCCGGGGTATACCGTTTCTGAGCCCTCAAGAGCTAAGAAAAGGACGTAAAGTGTGTTGTCTGGTTCTCAGGAGTTTCAGTTGGTGGAAGTCCCTTAGACGAGAATGTTTTACGAAAGTCATCTAAAAAGATGGCTCAAGTCAATTCTTAAGTCTACCATAGAAAATATAGATTTTCTTTTCTGTGTTCTCCTTTCAGTTTAACCTAAGAGGGTTCTCAACAAAGATTGTAAATTAACGTCCGGTTACACTACACTATAGATTCCAAAGAGTATCGAGTATTTTATAGTGCCTCACAAACCTCCAACCTCCTAAACGTGGTTTGTTTCTTCCGTTCTCCTTGCAGATCCGGCTCCTATACGTAAACGTTTCGTACCTGAGAAGTTCCAAGGGTCACGAGACCCGTACGTTCATTCGTCAAGTCACACCGACGTCGCTCCTTGTCATACCCCATCCCCTCTTTCTTTCCCTCTAAACAACAATAACAAATCAGCGAGTTAGTACAGGCTAAGAAATGATAGGGTACCTGACATCGGACGGTCCGAGGAGACAGATACCCTAAAGGGTCCGTTCTTATGATCTTACCCAACGGTAAGGGAAGAGGTCTGTTAGAAGGACTGGGTCCCTAACTTGGGTGTAGAGGACGTAACCGTCCGTCTAAGAAATGGTGACTCGGAATACTCTTCCATTCAGAAGTTTCTATTCACTCTTGGTCTGACGTTCCCGGTTTGACGGAGACGTGACGGTCCCTCGAGTGGTTTCCTCTGGAGGGAGTCTAGTCGAAGAAATATTAGGTTGTTTTGTACCTCTACACTGAAACCTTCGAAAGGGAAAGTCCATGATTTTCGTAAAGGGGTATGTGTTATGGTTCTTCAGTAACCTGGGAGTACAAACGACTTTTCATGTTGATACTTTTTACTACACATCAGCTCTCGAAACAAAAAGAGGGAGTTTGTGTACCCCCACTACTAGAAAGGGAGGGATGTGGGGTGGGAGGGAGGTCGTAGGTTCTTCAGTAACTCGTTAGTAGTCAGCTTCATTTGTACGTATCAACGTCATTGAGGTTTATAAAATACCTCACAAGTACTGAACCCTTAAACCCAGTTTCTTGTACTGGCAAGAGGTAGTTTCTCAAAGTTCATGTACAAGTGAAACTAAAACCGGAGGACTCCCTGTATCCCTGTCCATCACGAAGTCGGTGGAACAAATTGTCGGACGTGACCCGAGAGACGACCCCGGACGGAGGGGTCCGGACCACTTGAATACTACTCTTGTTCCGACCATTCTTCTTGACGACAAAACTTTTTGAGTGGGCCAACGGACTTAGATTCTAGAGGACGAGGTTCGACGCTGGTCGGACCTTGTTTGTTATTTCGTCTAGACGGAAGTCGTACTTCACTTCACTTCAGCAAGTCAGCACAGACTGCGAAACGTTGGGGTACCTGTCATCGGGTGGCCCGAGACGGCAGGCACCATAAAAGGTCCGTTCTTACGACGTCACCCGACGGTAAAGGAAGAGGTCCCCTAGAAGGGTTGGGTCCCTAACTTGGACCCAGAGGACGTAACGTATGTCTACGAAATGGTAGACTCGGTGGTCCCTTCTGACGAGGGTGGAATAAAAACCGGAAAAAGAAAAGGTGACTCTGAGTGACTCACAGAATCCGTCCGGTCCGACGGCATTGGTTTATTCTGACCTACCGAATTGAAAGAGTGTCAAGACCTCCGACCTTTCGGTCCTAGTTCCACGGTCGTCCCAGTGACAGACCCCTATCAAGAGAGAGGCACCCGACGTCTGTCGACGGAGGCGACGTGGAAGTATACCGGAAAGGAGACACGAACGTGTCTCTGTCTAAGTGACAGACAACAGGAGCGAGAGAGGAGAGGGAAAGAGAAATATTCCCGTGATTAGGGTAGTACTTCCGGAGTGGGAGTATTGAAATGGATTAGAATTGACGGAGGGTTGGTGGGGTAGAGGTTTATGGTAGTGTGACCGTCAATTCCGAAATTGTATACTTACCCTTCCTGTTTGTAAATCTGATATTGTAAGACGGGGACCGGTGAGGGGTGATTAAGTACAGGAAAAGTGTACGTTTTACGAAAGTAAGATAGGTTTTTTAGAACAGTCAGGATTGAGTAAGGTCATAATTGAGATTTTCAGTTTCCGAGTAAATTTGTAGTAGAGTTAGTCTATGTCCACTTCGAACTCTCTACTAAACAGGACTCCGTTTAAGGAGAAGTCGATACTTGGATGTTTTTGTCTTTTTAGTACACGATGGTTCTATGTCACCATCCTGTTTGTCTTCTGTCTTTAGGGTAAGACCCTCCCACACGAATTAACGAGTCAGCATAGGTTAAGAACGTTGGGGTATCTGATATCGGACGATACGAGGAGACAGATACCCTATGAGGTCCTCTCTTATGACCTCACCAAACAGTAAAGGAAGGGGTCCCCTAGAAGGGTGGGGTCCCTAGTTTGGGTCCAGAGGATGTAACGTCAGTCTGAGATGGCTGACTCGATACTCCCTTCGGGAGACCCTCCCTCTCTGTCCTTTTTTCCTTTTCCGTCGCCCAGGATTCGTTCAGGTTTTGGGTTGTTCCGTCTGAGGCAGTCTATAACTTCGAACTCTTTGTAGGAGACACCAAACTACGGGACGGAAGCTCTGGACGACCCCAAGGTCGAGGTTACGGAACTGTCTGTCCTCAATGTGGTAGTTCCGAAATCCTTTGAACCGGGAATTCAAAGAAGGTCCGTTGAGATGAGGATTCCGTGACACACTCTGGAAGGACTGGGTGTCTTTGTCCTCTCCACCAGGATGGGAACCATTGACTCCTTCTTTGTCGGAACGGGGGTCCTCACCCTCGCGTCAGGAGTTCTTGAGTCTTAGGGCAAACCATAGTAAGAAGGGAAAGGAAATCCTTGTCGTGTTCGAGTGTCAGTACATCCAGGTACCAGGACAGGACACCTTAGGTTCTTCGGGTTGTCGGAAGGAAGTAAAACAGGGTAGGGGCAGGGGAAGGCAAGTTGACCGTGACAGGGACGAGGACATTAGGGTATCTGAAAGGAGATGACTCACCATCCCGTTGGTGTGGGAACCACAAGAGAAATCGTGTTCGAAAGAAGGAAAAGTTGTACCCGTCCTACTCTTAAAAGGTTCAGAAGTTCAAGTCCAGGGAAAAATAAGTTGTTAAAGAAGGAGTCAAGGAGAGAGAGAAGAGAGAAGGAGACAGTCTTCCTTAGTTCTGTGAGGAGTTGTGAAGTGAGTCTGTAGAGGAGTCGATTTGTAGGTCAAAGTAGGCAGTGTTTAAGATGGAAGGCGTCTTGTGGTCTTGTGACGAGTCAGTTCAAGAAACAGTGAGATATTGGTTCTAGTGGAAGGGAGGTCAAAGATTATTATACAAGGAGCAAAGATAGGCTCTACAGTGGTCTTAACGGGAATTACAGGTGTAAAGGTCACACGTGAGGTCGGAATGTCGGAGACGGGTAGTGGGTCAAGGTGCCAAAATCCAAAAAGAATGTTGTCGTGGGGTGAAGAGTCATGACCATGGTTTTAGAGTGAACCAGACTCAAGAGGTCTCTTTGTCTTATCCTATATATATGTATATATATATATATATGTGTGTGTGTGTAGGATACATATATATACGTATATATGTATGTTATTCCGTAACTGAGTGTGTTAATACCTCCGACTCTTCAGAGTTCTAGATATCAGTCGTTCGACATCCGGGTCCTTTCGGTGATCTCAGGTTCAAGTTTCCGTCCTCTTCTGGGTACAGGGTCGATTTCTATTAGTCCGTCTCTCTTAACATAAAATGAGTCGGAAGAATAAGATAAGTCCGGAAGTCACCCAACTACTCCGGTAAGTGACCCCCCCCA